>SJXQ01003724.1:20324-189652 GCA_006408695.1 Aepyceros melampus | reverse complement strand
CTTGGATTACTGTGATAGTGAATGGTTTGCCTTGGAAACAAATAGAGATCATTCTGCGTTTTTGAGATTGCATCTAAGTACTGCATTTAGGAGTTTTTTGTTGACCATGATGGCTACTCCATTTCTTCTAAGGGATTCCTGCCCACAGTAGTAGATATAATGGCCATCTGAGTTAAATTCACCCTTTCCAGTCCATTTTAGTTCGCTGATTCCTAGATTGTCAACATTCACTCTTGCCATCTCCTGTTTGACTACTCCCAATTTGCCTTGATTCATGGACCTAACATTCCAGGTTCATATGCAATATTGCTGTTTATAGCATCGGACCTTGCTTCTACCAGTCACATCCACAACTGAGTATTGTTTTTGCTTTGGCTCCATCCCTTCATTCTTTCTGGAGTTATTTCTCCACTGATCTCCAGTAGCATATTGGGCACCTACTGACCTGGGGAGTTCCTCTTTCAGTATCCTATCATTTTACCTTTTCATACTGTTCATGGGGTTCTCAAAGCAAGAATACTCAAATGGTTTGTCATTCCCTTTTCCAGTAGACCACATTCTGTCAGACCTCTCCACCATGACCAACCTAGATAGCATATTAAAAAGCAGAGACATTACAACAAAGGTCTGTCTATGGTTTTTCCTGTGGTCATGTATGGATGTGAGAGTTGGAGTGTGAAGAAAGCTGAGTGCCAAAGAATTGATGCTTTTGAACTGTGGTGTTGGAGAAGACTCTTGAGAGTCCCTTGGACTGCAAGGAGATCCAACCAGTCCATTCTGAAGGAGATCAGCCCTGGGATTTCTTTGGAAGGAATGATGCTAAAGCTGAAACTCCAATACTTTGGCCACCTCATGCAAAGGGTTGACTCATCGGAAAAGACTCTGATGCTGGGAGGAATTGGGGGCAGGAGAAGGGGACGTCAGAGGATGAGATGGCTGGATGGCATCACCAACTCGATGGACATGAGTTTGAGTGAACTCTGGGAGTTTGTGATGTCCTGCGATTCATGAGGTTGCAAAGAGTCAGACACGACTGAGCAACTTACCTGACTGAACCGACTGACACAGAGAAAATCACTGAAAGTGTGGTATGACTTACCAGACTGTGAAAATAAAGTTTGTGGGCAGTTATTATTTTAAAAAATCATTTATTAAAACATCTTCATTTCCCAAGGCACTTCAGTAGCTTTCACAAAAATACTTTTTTTTTTTTTTAAACCAGGTCAAGCATATGCTCTAGGAGTACCATGGTAACATATTCAGAAAAGGGAAGACAATTTTACATTGAACACAGAATATCTCCCAGTGTTAAACCACTGAAGTGAGTAATTCTGAAAGACTGTGAGCACAACTTAACTTTCTTCTTTGTAATTTTTTCTCCGTGATTAAGTATCACAAAAGGAACACACACAATGACATCATTTTTGGCACTCAGAGAAGTGCTAGTATAGCTAAGGCTGGTAAGGCCTTGCAGAGGTGGCAACTGCAAACCATTGCCAGAGTGATTCTGGGTTGAGACAAACAAACCACGAAACAAAAGACAAAACCAGGAGGCTGAGGAACCAGCCTTTCCCAAGTCTATTCTGAAGGGCAAATAACTTAAGGAGGAAAAAGACATAACGACAAACAAACAACAAACAATATACCAACAATCAAAATCCATGTTATAGTTTTGGGAGAAGAGACAAGTTTGCTTGTCTCACTGGTTTACTTCCTTCAAACCATACGTCAGAAACCATAGTAGCTAGGCGACCTGATTCACACAGCAGTGGAAAACAAGTATAGTCGCTTCAGTGACGCACCTCTTGTGGGCCCAGACAAGCCCAGTGCTTTGATCAGATGTAAACAAGTCTACCCAGGAGTCTCTCTGAGTGGTCTAAGTGCTCGTGCATCAGAGCACTTGTCTGTGTTCTGTATCTGCTCAGTTTCCTCCATATTCAATTCTTCTAGCTTTCCCCAGACCTGTGTTCTGCTCTGGGGAAGCAACAATATCCTTTGTAACTGAGAAAGTATGAGAAACCAAACTTCCTGTGAAATTACTTCTCTTCCTCTAAAGGGCACCATTAGAGGGAAACGGGGAAAAGATGTTTCGCAGGGTGGGTTGGGGAGGGGAGGACTAGACCCTCAGGTCTATCAGAGGCCTTTTTAGGCAGTCTGAAATTAAGATGTAAATTTAGCAAATGCCTCTCCTATTTTTTCCAAATCCTACTGGTTCCAGTTAGTGGTTAACTTCTTAGGAAGTGCCAAGTCCATCATTGTAATGGTTAAGATTTATCCAAAGTTGTCTGTCAGTAGCCAGAGTCCCTGGAGAAAGGTAGTGTCTAGGACCATAAGCAGCTGAGTTTGGGTGTCCATCTATGAGCAAGGCAGACACGGCATCCATAGAATCAATAGCAAAGACCTTTGCCACTGAAGGACCAGTGTCTGCACAAGCCAATTCTGACAAGATAGTCTTTCCTCTTCACTTTCTCACTGGAGGTTGTGTTAGAAGGATGTGCTTTTAAGGACTGTGGGGCTTTCTTCACCATCCTTTAACATCCTTGTGTGGCTTGGAGTTTGCCTGTGTTTTATTCTATAAAGACAAGTCAAACAAAAGTTAGTAACAAATCTTAGAAAGGTTATCTACCAGTCTCAAAACAGACCCCACCCCCGCCACTGCCATAGCTGAGGTTATCTCACTAAAGGGGAAAAAAGAAAAAGCATACAGCAGAGTCTGAAAGGTCTCTCCTTGTCTCTGTACTGTCCCAGAGTTGCTGTTGCTGTGGAGAGGTGCATGACGACCTGGCGGTCTGGGTCCAGCCAGAAAGAACAGGCGGTAAGCACCTGGCCGCATCTGATCCTCTTACGGCTGAACTAGTCCATGGCATTTCTGAGTTCGTGGGGAACTCTCTGCCAGGCCCAGTCTAGCGAATTAACTTTGTGAAGAAGGAGGCCTCCTTACCCTTTGACCCTTAGCATCTGGTCAATGGTATCTGGGAGTGGAGTGCCGAAGGTCTCTGGGAGGAACAAGGTGAGGATGGCTGTCAGGATGGTCAGACTCCCCATGAGAATGTAGGGCAGGAAGCGGTCGTAGGCACCTGTGGCAAAGCAGACAAGAGTCCCAAGCTGGCGGTGCAATTAGAGTGGTCTCTCCCCCTCCTCTCATGTCCCTGGGACTCTAATGGGTATCACCTGGCTTCTTGACCTTGGCATCTCCCAGTCTGAGCTGCCATATTGGAATGTGGCACCTAGGCAGGTCACAGAACCCAGAGTTGGCACAAACCAGCAGTACCTTGGTGCAGGGGAGGGGTGTAGACTGGAGAGATGAGGCTGGGCCATTTCTATTTGTATTTCCTTTCTTTTTTTTTTTTTTTTGGCTACACCCTGTGGCATGTGGGATCTCAGTTCCCCGACCAGGGATCGAACCCATGCCCTCTGCAGTGGAATTGCAGAGTCTTAACCACGGAGCTGCCAGGGAAGTCCCTCCATTCCTATTTCCTAATGCTGGGTTTCCAAGGAACTCGAGGTACTTATCCAGGGACAGAAATAACTCCTCCACCTCTCCAGACGTGTCACAACCCACTTGATTTGTCTTCAGGCCAAGTCAGGAGGTGTTTCTGCTTGTCAGATCTCTGCAGCATGTTCACAAAGTGCTCCCAAGGTGGGGCCACCCCTCCCCAGAGATGTGCCAGCTAGGAATGTGCAGGGGGACTGCAGCTGCTGTGAGGAAATAATTCTGAGAAAGATAAAAAAACTGGGGCCCTCCTGTCACATAAAATGCCATAACACAGATCTTTGCACAGTGTAAAACTGCTGCGTTGAGTGCTTCAAGTTACAGAGGTTCTCTGTTCATCAGATCTCTTCAGTGGACATCTTTCCCTTCCTATTCCTATTCCTTTTAAACTCCCTATTCCTATTCCTTTTAAACTCCCTATTCCTATTCCTTTTAAATTCCAAGAAGGAATTTCCCCAATTAAGTACACTGGCTCCCTGGACACGCTGCAATTTCTTAAGACTGGGGAATTATGTTCTCGGGCGGAAGGCCTAGGAAGGCTAAAACAGGCACAAAGCCCTCCACTCTTGTCAATTTCTAGCTTGTTTATAGGTTGTTTTCCACACGAGTGCTTCCACCACGGTGCGCCTCAATAGGAACCTTCTCCAGGCAGGATCCAGTCTTGGCTGTGTGTACACTTGTTTTCCTGTTGAGCAGTCCCCAGCCCACATTACAGCCAATCAGTGCTTCCACCCCAACCCTCCCGCGCGTGCTCTGGCCCGAGGGACTCACCAAGGTAAACGAAGTAGGGAGACAGGATGCTGCCCAGGCGGGAAGCTGTGGAGCTGACTCCCACGCCCATGTTCCTGACCACTGTGGGGTACAGCTCGGCCGTGTACACGTAGACCATGGAAAAGGCAGCTGTGACTCCAAACTTACCCACCATCACCAGGACTGTAGCCACGTAAGACAGCTCTGGAGAGGCAAAGGGAGGCCGGTAGGAGGAGGCAACAGCTCAACGTGCACTGCTGCTGAGAGTGGGGTTTTTTTTTTTTGCCTGAAACAGACATATTTTCTCCCTTTCTTTCTGGGAAGGGTTGGGGAGGGAAGTTTCTATAACTTCCTATTGTGGGATAAGGGGCTTAGGTCCCTCCAAGTTGCTTACTGAGAGGAGGCTGGGACCGGCAGCTGTATGAGGACATTCTCCTCAGCCTAGAGACCACCAGAGTGGGCCCCTCGATAATCCAAAGGAAACTTGCTCCCCAGTCACAAAGTCACTAAAGACGTGGAACCTCATGCTGCCAGCACTGTGAAATTATCTAAGGATTTGTGTATAAATGGGAAGTTTAATCATAACTCACTTCATGCTTTCACTCTACTCAACATTTTACAGACCAGCAGACCTTCAGGAATGACCCTCTGATCTCCCCTGCTAGCTGTGTCAATGCAGAGATGCTGCGAGTACCCTGTGGGTCTCCCTGAGCTCTGGTGTGAGCCTCCACACACACCCCTGGGCTCCCAGCCACACTCTGCAGTGTTGCCAGCCTCAGGGGCCCAGAGGTCCCCCGATCCATAACAACTCGGGGTACCACCACAGACATGAGGGTCCATAAACTGTTTTGTGAGTTTTCAAAGACCTCATGCCCTTCTATAGGATACAAAGATGGTTTTACAAATAAACTCCTGCAGCTGGCTGTGAGAACCGTAGTGTGGACTGACCCTCCTATTTCCCTCCCCTCACCTCTTACCAAACAGTCCAGGCTCATTACCTCCTCAAGGTCTTGGCTTTTGCTTTTTTTTGGCCTGAAATGTTCTGCTTCTAGACTTTTTCCTGGGTTTCTCCATCATTTCATCTGTTGCTACTCAACTGTCCCCTCTTCAGGGACACTGTCTATGATCACTCTATATAAACCAGCTCTCCAGTGTCCTTCATTGTCATTATAAAAGGTAACACTGTCTGTACTATACTATACTAAGCATTTTATTTACTTGTTCACTGTCTGTCTTCCCAACTGGAACATGAGCTCCAGGAAGACTTGGGGCCCTGCTCAACTAGTTTACTTCTGCTCGATAGCCCCAAGCACAGTGCCTCCCCTATAGTAAACACTGCGCAGCTGCTTATTGAATGAATAAATGACAAAGACGGGGCCAAGTTGAAAAGACACAGGGATGGCTCTCTTCCCTCCCCCTCACTCTGCAAAAACCAACACGCACACATTAACTTGGGTAGAAGAGTACCATCAACTGCCAGCCCCACATGGCTGCTGTCCCTCCTGCCCCCAAAGCCAGGCCATGATGACTGTCTGGTCCTGGGAGATACTTTCTCCTGACTTGTTGAACAAGAACACAGATATGCAGGCAAGCTCTAACGTCATCACTTCATGCTCTTTACTAATCGGGTGAGACAGTGTGGCAGAAACTGAGTGACTCAGTGGATATCTCAGACTGCAGACACGTACGGGACCTACCTGGGGGCACGAGCTGCACAAAGAGGAGAACGCTGCCACCTAGGAAGAGGGCAGTGGCCATGGAGTATCGTCGGGGCAGGTGCCGCAGCAGCAGCCAGGCCAACACATACGCTGGGACTTCAACCACGGCCGAAAGGAAGCAGTTCAAATAGACGTCCCCATGCAAGTTAGGGGTGTCAAGGGAGAGCCCGAAGTAGCCCACTGATATGGTCAGCCTGAAACAGAGTGCCGAGGAAAGCTGGAGAAGCGCATCCAGGTGCCTCCCTACCTGGGCGACTTTTAAAATATCATTACTGCAGGAAATTCAAAACTATCCTCACCAGGAGGGCAGCAGATTTAACCTTGAGTCCTGCTTCTTAGAAACAAAGATAACTTCCCCCAGACCAGGGTACCTTTTGGGTCAGAGTACTTTCAAAGTATTCCAAAGTGTCCCAGCAAAGACATATAATTCAGATAGATTTCCTGTGTTGGAAAAAAAACCAAGACCCAACAACCTGTCAATAGGCCTTTTAACCTTACAAATCCTAAGTTGTGTGTACTCAGCAGTGTCTGACTCTTTGCGACCCCATGGACTGTAGCCCACCAGGCTCCTCTGTCCATGGGATTCTCCAGGCAAGAATATTAGAATGGATTGCCATGCCCTCCTCCAGGGGAACTTCCTGATCCAGGGATTGAACCAGTCTTCTGCGTCGTCTTCTTCTCCTGCGTCTTCTACGTGCACTGGCAGGCAGATTCTTTACCACTGAGCCCCCCAGGAATCCTAAGCTGAAGCACTCACAAAAGCCTAGCTCTCTACTCTCCGAACCTCCCAGATCCAGCAAATGCAGAAGGAGCTCAGGAATGAGTAAAGAGGCAGCTATTAAGTGGAGTGTGGTAAGATTGTTGACATAACATAAAATAAGGAACAGTCACTGGTCAAACATTTAGAGAAAGATCCCTGGCAGACCCTCTGGAGCGATGAGCCAAGAGACTGGTCAGAAGCAGCTGATCCCAACCCCACCGGACTTGTGAGGAGGAAAGGGAGCTCCCAGTGGGCCATCTGAGTGCCTGTCTCCAGCAGACATTCCCTCTGTTGACGGTCAGCACTTTTGGCAAACCAGACCAACATGAATCAGATTTTTTCTAACTCATCAGCAGGTTGAAGCCACAGCTGCCATAATCAGGGAAGAGGGCTCATACAGGAGTTCCTGGGAAATCCAGAGGAGGTGGAGAGCCCAGGTGAACCTCAGGACAGGTGACTCACTGCAGGCTGGCAAGTCTGTGGTGCAGGTGAATGCTGGTTTTATCTGAGGCCAACTCAGGGGCGGTGTGCTGCCCTGAGGGATCCCGGGCCATTCCTTGGAAATGAGTGATGCATAGTACCCCCCAGGGAGCAACCCAGCTGGTTGCCAAGGCTTGTTGACTCCAGCAATAAGGACTCTGAGATGTAGCCTGCCTTCCTCCCCCACTGCAGGCTCAGGCAGTCACCTGTAATCCCAAGGGTCTGGCCACCGAACACACACTCTCTAGGCACTCAGATGTATTCCTTCTTTCTGATAAGTCACAAATCCCTGCCTGACACACTTGGGGAGATGCCATGTGAGAAGGAACTTGAAGAGGACATGCAGGTCATGGCTCTGCCTCCAGGACAGTCTCCAAATATTCCAGAGGGAAGACTTCCTGCTTCCACATTTCCAGAATGTACATAGTAGCCTCTGTAACCGAAAGGACGTGGAGTCTTCACTTAGAACTTCTTAAAGCCCTCATCAGTCCTCCGTCACCGTCTGATGCACTGTCAACAGGAACAACTAAACTAGGGACCCAACATGAGCAACTCTTCACCTTATGACCCGGAGGGATCCCCAAAGATCCCATATCTTCCTCAAGAGCCCCCACAGCAGTTTTTGTACTCCTCTTCTGAAATTCCATTAAGAACCAGGACATGCCCACTTCTTTAATTGCAAGGCACATCTGTGCCACTTTCTGATGACACAGGCTTTCAATTCTGGTCTGAGACATGTCTGCAAATGTGAAGCCTGAGAGCTACTGCCAGAAGCTGCATCTGGAGGCCCCAGGTAGGTCTCACTTACGCACCACAGAATTATGGACATGACAGTGATCATCCGGATGTTGCGGGTTCGGACCAGATCCAGGATGCTGTGGGACTGCTGCTTCTTGGAGCTTAGGTCTTGTAGCTGTAGGCAACAGGACAAGGGTATGGGAGGGAGAGACGGTTGGAGACTTAAAGACCCCAGAACATACTCGAAACCCTGGCATCTTAGCTTTCTGTGTCTCTAACTTGGGGAGTGGTTCTGTTTCTTGCTTGAAACAAAGAGTAGGTATAGAGGCTGTTCTTGGGCTGCAGAAGGCTTCACCAGGCCTTGTCGATAACAAATTAGTGAACAAGAAAGAGGAGTAAAAGTAAATGACCAGCCTGTAACACAATGCAGCCAAGGAGGAGGCCTAAGTTGATTGCTCTCTCTGAGCACCACCCCGAACCCTGTCAATGGCCACATTCCAGGGAGGCCTCTGAGCATTCCTTCCCAAGCCTGGCTCCCAGCCTTCTGGGTCAGAGAGAGAAACTGGCTGTGTAGTTTATTGATATGATATTTTTTAAAGAATTAATGTTTTTTGGTCCTCCTACCATGTAGTTACTGGTCTACTTCCAAGGAAAAAAAATTTCAGATAGAAAAACAGGAAAATTGACCTTGGCTTCACCCAGTGTAACTTCCTATGAAATTTGGCACAGCCAAGGACATTAATAAACCACACGTCTAAACACACTGATGTTGCTTTCTTAAGCAAACCCAGCTTTGGAGTCTGCTTTTCCTGAGTTAGCAGTTCAACAAAAGGTCACTTTTGACCTAACTGATCCCCTGAAATTGCCTCATTTCTATAAAAATGCCAGTGGATTCATGGGTTCACCAGACTGACCTCTGCAAAGCTACCAAGGCTACCTCACTCAGAAGCCTTCCTTGCCATCTACCCCTTAGTGAACTCTGACTGAGTCCTTTCTAGGACAACCTGAGTGGGAGCTGGTGCTGGGCCACTTCTTGACTGTGAGGCTGGCAGGGCTGTCAGTGGCCAGCAGCTTCTTTGCCACCTCTAGTAACTGGTCTCTCTTTCCCAAGCCTGAACTCTGCATCAGAAGTCAGACTGGCTCGAACATGCCTTTGCACATAGCAATATGCTCCTGCTGGCTCTTCTCACAGCCAGGCCCTTGTCTTTGTCAGAGCAGAGACACACTCCAGAACCCCATCAGCCAACAATGACAACATCTAAGCTCTTCTGGGAGCCATGGGACTAAGGAAAACTGCTCGTTACAGACAAGGTGGAACAGAACAGGAAAGAGAAGCAAGACCCAGGGATCAGGCAGAGCCAGGAAATTACTCACTGCATGGGAGAACAGGGTTTGCAGGAAGGTGTGAGGTTGGGGGAGGGTGGATGTCAAAAAGGACCTGGCCCTAAGACCATACTCAACCACTCCCCACTGGTAGGCGGAAGGAGACAGGACAGTTTTAACTCCAAATCTATTTTTGTTTCATATTTTAGGTAGTTTTTTTTTTTTTTAATTAGAAACTGCCCAAGGTATAAGAAACAATGATTTCCCAGAATGCCAACTTCATGGAAGACCTATTACACATAAAGAGTTTTTATTATGAAAAGCAATGGTTCAACTGTGTGATCACCTAAAAGAGAAGATTTATACCAAGTATGAAAATCTAAAATCCACAGGAAAGGTAAAGGAACTGAGGCAGCTGGCACCTTCTCAACTTCTGAATTTTAACAGGACCTGCCTTGGGGGCAGCTGGGGCTTAGGCATGGAGAGGGCTGGGCTGTTGTGTAAAGGGAGGGCTTCGGGGCTGTGTGATGCTGCCCTAAAATTGTGGTCACCGGCACCCTCCCACCGGCCCCTGCACGGTGCTCACCTCACTGGAGTCAAAGATGGTTGAAGGTGCAATGATCCCATTGGTTTTGGCAGCCTTACGGATGATCACCTCTGCCTCCTGAAATCGTCCCTGAGAGATGAGCCATCGGGGGGACTCAGGGATGAACCTGAAAGTACAAGAAGCAATCTCAGTGAGCCTTCTGTCCCTCAGACCGGGTGGAGAACACGTGGAGGTGGGAAATGGGGTTTCAGAACCAGAGTGAGGTTTGAGGAATGTTTGATACTTCCAAGCCAGAAGCTAAGAGATGCACTGTGCTACAGCCAGTAAGTGTGAGCCTCCAATTACACTGGAGTACACAGAATTTACAGGGGCCGACACACCCTGATGAGTGGATTCCTCCCTGGCGGGCCACCTCCCATTTCTGAGGAGTGGTAGTGCCACCTGCTGGACAATAAGTAGACAGGCGTACATGGGTTCCTGCAGCCTGGCTTTTGTCATGGGCTGAGCTGGGGCGGGGGACACACTTCACCTTGCTGTACTCCCCTGCTTGTTCCCGGCATCCCCAGAAGCTTCTGCACTGGCTTCTGACAGCCTCTAGTTTATCGTCATCCCTCCCTCCTTGATTTTCCCACTTGACTCTCTATAAGGCACTTGGGTGTTCTGAGACTGTGGATCTTATTTTCTACCTCACCAGGTGGCCTCTGCCCTTGGGTCATAACCAGGACTCACCTGTGTCTTCTGTGCCCTGTATCTTCTCCCACTATGCTCTGCAATGTCCTCACATCCACGTGGGCCAGGGACCTCCCCATCCCTGCCTGCAACGTGGGATTCCCGCCTCGGCCGCATTCTCTCCCTTAGTATGGAACAGCCTCCTCTCTGCTTGTCCAGCTCTATCTTGGAGGCTAAGATGGAGCCTGGCTTCCTCCATCCTGCTACCTGGAGGACTCTCACAATGTGCTCCCTCTTCTCTCAGTCCTGTGGCATGAGGCTGTAGCAACAGGCAACCAGAGCCAGGGCCTAAACTGTCTTGTCCTGCGGTCTGACAGCTTCCTGGAGGTCATGCTAGACTATCATCTCGCAGCTACTGCTTTTTCCTCTGTCTACACTCCGATCAACCCAGCACAGGGCTGAGAACAAGTCTGTTGCTTTCCTGAAGTTGTTTTGTTTTTGGCTTTTCTGTGGATGGAAAAACATTCTGAAAGAACGGAGGACGTGTGGGTTGCTACTGCCCCCTAGTGAAAGCCAGACAGAAGACACCCTGCTGGTGGGCACCACCAGGCGCAGGACACACTCACCACCACAGCACTGCACACAGCACCCCCGGCACCGTCAGCGCCAGCAGCAGCATCCGCCAGTCTCTGATGAAGTAAGCAAACAGTGGCAGCAGCATGTAGCCAAACGCATAAAATATGCACACGCCTAACGTGGAGAATATAATACGCACTGACTTGCCAAGAATTTCTGTTCCTGTTCAAAACAAGGGAGGAGTGGGTTAGTATTTTAATTCTGGTCATTTCCTTATTCATCTTCTCTTGTGTAATTTTCAACATACAGATAAGGGATCAGGCAGAATTGTCTCGAAGTTTCCAAGCCTTTGGGAGGGACAGGATTCTGACCACCTGCTGCCATCACTTCCTGAAACCCCATGCTAAAGATGCCATGTGGGGCCTCAAATTTAAATCTTCACTGAGGAAGGGTTCATTAAAGGAGAAGTTGCTATTATAGCCACATGTGCTGACTATTGCACTTTTAAGAAAAAATTTTCTATTAAATGTGAAGAGAAACAAATAATCCTTTCAATGATCAACCCAAGGAACCTAATGACCCAAAAGCTAGAGTTACAGTCCTCCAAACAGTGAAACTGCCAGCTTCTCAGTGAGAGCAGGCCAAAGCCTTGCACTGTGGATTATGAATTAAAACCCTGAAGGTCTCGTGACTAAAGCCCACCCCTATCAACTCATTCTTTTTTTTAAAAAAGATTTTTAAACAAATGTGGACCATTTTTAAAGTCTTTATTGAAATTTTTACAACATTGCTTCTGTTTGACGTTTTGGGTTTTTTTTTTTTTTTTTGCCCATAGGCATGTGGCATCTTAGCTTCACAACCAGGAACTGAACTCTCACTCCCTGCATTGGAAGGCAAAGTCTTAACCACTGGACCACCAAGGAAGTCCCTCAATTCGTTCTTGCCAGTCAATTTCACTAGCCACTGTGTGTTTCGGAAGAGGCAGTTTTCTTCCTTGGTGAGCCTGCCAATCATGGCCCTTGGTCCTCATGTCATGCCTTCCTCTTTCCTCAGCTACCCCAGCCCTGGGAAACGGCAGGCCCTATTTTTAACAGAAGATGTTTAGGTGAATTCTAGCAAAATGGCCATCAAGTACTAATGAGACCAAGGTGCCACACGTCGGGGCCAGAGAAGAATTTGAAATCAGCAGTTAGGCTATTGTGCTGCTAGGGATGCAAGGCTGGGTGGGCACTTGGAGGACTCTGTTTCCATGCCTCCTAATTGGGTCACCAAGGATCCCTGGTTGGCATCGCCAGAGACCACCTCCCCGAAGGGACATCACAGCTGTCCCCAGAAAGTGGGTGGTGGGATGATGGTGAAACACAGGATCAAGTACTCAACTCCAAACTGATGGCCATACCCAGGACAAATGCTGCCACATAGTTGGAGATCTGGCCCATGCCTACAAGGAAAAACAGCACGGTAAACATCTCAAAGTTCTTCGAGAAGATCTGCAGGAAGCTGAAGCCTGTCTGCATGCCCATCGTCACAAACAGCACGTTCTTCCGACCAAACCTGGGAAGGAAAGGAGAGTGACAGAGAACCAGCTGGGAGAAGGCAGCAGGAACGGGGACCTCCAAGGGGGGCTTTCCCCGGGGTCATTCAGGGAGGGGTTGCGGACAGTGCTACCAGGGCACTTGGTGCAGGGGCCGTCCTGGTCTCTCGGTCCCTAGGCTGTTACCAATGCACATCCTGGGCACCAGCGTTGCCCAAAAGGCAGTGCCAGAGTTAACACAATGATCACAACGGACTGAAACACATTCATTATACTTAAGTTCATACATTCATAATTAACATTTTGAAAGAGTTGGTTTACTTTGGAGGATAATGGATAAACAATTCATTATAGATGAAAACTGTTTAAATAAAGGGGAAGACATTTGTCCTGACTTTTCTTTATAAACAATATGAACAGTAACCAGTAACAGATGAGGGAAAGTATCATTTCATAAAAGTATTCCAACTATTAAATGAAGCCAAAGTGATAAAATTAGAGCATCATCCTTTTACAACTCCCAGTGAATGAACAGATACGGGCATCATGTTTCAATGACTGCTAACATCATAAGAACAGACACTTGAATATTGTATGACTCCTACAGTCTTGCCAAAGGGGCTGGATCTGAATCGGATGAAGTCTCTGGATCTAGCTGCAATTTGCAAGAAATGCAGAGAAAAAAGGAATATGTTCAATTGCACTATATACCCTCAACAAAATTCAGACTGGGAAATTCTATAAGTAGAATAGCCAGGCAAAGAAAAGGATGGAGAACCCCTAGGTTAAAGCAGACTAACAGACGTGTAAAAAATTTTAAGTGAGCAAGACTAAACTTGTGTTTAAGGATGCACATTTGGATGATAAAACTACCAAAAACCCACAGGGAAGTGATTATTATAAGTCAGGCTAGTGTTTACTGATAGGTGAGGGAGGCTATTGTCCTTGGGATGGGACAGATGAGTGGGGCTTCCTGGTGGCCAGCAAAGTTCTATTTCTTGACTTGATATTTATATGGTTATTCCCCTGGAATAATTCATTAAACCTCATTTGTTCTGTGTGGTTTTCTATATCTATGTTCAATTTAAAATTTTTTAAAATGTGTTTTTTGGATTTGTTTGGTTTCAAAGACAGTACTACCACAAGTAGGAACAAGTCAACCAAGTTCATCCAACCTAGCAGATTCAGCTTGAGTCTGGCCAGGGCTAGCAGACACCCATTTTCATTCAATGAGTATTTATTTGAACATCTATTATATACTAGTCACTATAAATCTATTTGAATAAGAAAAAAAGACACTGATTCTGCCCTCAAGGAGCTTATAGCGTGTAGCTGGTGAGACAGACAGTAGTCATATTTTAATCATTCTGCTCAATGTATGATCACACACTGAAACAAGAGTGCTGAAGGATCAGCATCCTGACCCACAAGGGACCCAACGAAGGAACCTATCCTGACTGCAGGTAGAGGCTGGGGACTTGGGCATTCAGGGGAGGTCTCCCTGAAGATGGGACACCAAGATCAGACCCAAACGTAAAGTAGTTGTTGACAAGAGGGGGTAGGGGAGAGTGACCAAGCTTTTGATGATATTCACAGTACAGTGGGGGAGGGAATATCATTAATCCTATGATAACATCTTTTATTTATTTCTGATAGGCAATGTGAAGGCAAGGCACAAGGAACCAGTGTAATAATGTAAACCAGACACCTTGAGGAGGTCACCTGTGTGGTCAAGGAAGGAAATGGCATGGGGATGGGGGTCCGGGAATGTTTTGCGTGACTATGAGAAGAGCACGTACATCTGTGGTTGGAGGGGCAAGATGAACGCATGCGGGGGGCAGCTGGTCAGGAGACTGCAGAGGGTGCCAGGGGGCCAGACTGCACAAGGCCTTCAGCCACAGTAAAGAGTTTGGTGCTTCTCCCCATTACAATAGGGTTTTGTTGTTTTTGATGATACTAGCATCTAGTAAATAGAGGCCAGAGACGTTCTGAACGTCTGAAAATACCCACGATAGTCTCCCACAACAAAACAGTCTCTGGGGCAAAATGTCAACAGTGCCCTGCACGCCAACCAAGGGGTGGGGCCTCCCTACCCTGCTCTCCCCTCCCAAGGGCTCCCTGGAGAGTAGTGAAGAGAACAACTCCGGGAGCCCTTCCATTGCAGCAGTCCTTGGCAATCTGGGTTTGGGGCTCAAAACAGTCACTTTTTAAAAGAAACATGTCTATTTTTATTATTTGATATTATATTTATGTGTACACAGCACATTTGTAAAATACAGAAAAGCACAGAAAAGAAGAAAAAAATCAGCTATATTCTCTGACAGTCACTAACCTTTTTTTTTCTTTATTTTTCTAAGTTGAAGTATAGCCAGTTTACAATGTTGGGCTAATTTCTGCTGTACAGCAGACTGACTCAATTATACACATATAGACATTCTTTTTTCCTCTTCTTTTCCATTATGGTTTATCCCAGGAGATTAATATAGTTTCTTGTGCTATACGGTATTCAATAGGATATTGCTGTTTCTCCATTCGAAACATAATAGTTTGCATCTCCCAACCCCAAACTCCCAGTCCATCTCTCCCCACCTCTCTCTCCCTTGGCAACCACAACTTTGTTCTCTGTCTGTTTGTGACTCTGTGACTGTTTTGTTGATAGGTTCATTTGTGTCATATTTTAGACTCCACATATAAGTGATATTGTACGGTATTTGTCTTTCCTTTTCTGACTTATCATTTAATACAATAATATCTAGTTTCGTCCATGATGCTGCAAGTGGCATTGCTTCGTTCTTTTTTATGGCTGAGTTGAATTCCACTGTGCATATGCGCCACGTTGCCTTTATTCATTCACCTATCGATGAACATTTAGGTTGTTTCCATGCCTCTGCTATCGTGAACAGTGCTACTATGAACACAGGGGTGTACGTACCTTTTTGAATTACGGTTTTGTCCAGGAGTGGGATTGTTGGTCATATGGTAGTTCTATTTTTAGCTTTCTGAGAAACCTCCACACTGTTCTCCATAGTGGCTGCATCAACTTACATTCCTACCAACAACGTAGGAGGGTTCCCTTTTCTCCACACCCCCTCCAGCATTTTTTTTTTTTCCCTTTCCCAGCATTTGTTATTTGTAGACTTTTTAATGACGGCCTTCTGACTGGTATGAGGTGATACTTGTCACTGTAGTTTTGATTTGCAAGAAAGGCTCACTTTTAAAATCTGTCAACAAAAGGTTAAACACACACATGTCCACAAAAATAAAAAATATCAGCTACTTCTTCCCTAGGGTTGTGCCTCCCTTATAATTCTGCACCTAAAGGTAACTCAGTGACATTTGCTTTGGCAACCCAGGATTATTTTATTGCTCTTGACTTTTAGGCTTATTCATATTCCTGAAAGGAGTCCTATATAAAAAGTTATCATTGATATCACAGACAACACTGGAGGGCATGAATGCACTGCTCTCAGGCAATCTGTTAGGCTTAGGTTTTTGACCTGGCTCACTTAGGAGAAAACTGTCCACCCCGCAGAGCCTTGGGGCCACCCAAGAGGGTGCAGACAAGCTTCAGGGGTGGTATAAGGAGCTAAAGGCAGGTGCCGCAGCTAGAACAGCCACATTTTTGGCTATTTCATTTACTGGACTTAAAGGATCCTACTTAAAAGAAGAAGTCTGCTAGCAAAAAAAATTTTTTAAAGGTTTGAGAAGCACTGTATTAGCCCTTCTGAAGAATAAGGTAGTCTTCACCGCAGCCACTAACTTTGTTTCTATTGCTTCCTTGGGAGCAGATCTTTTGAAACTTAAACACTTTCCTCAGATCTCATGGTGTTACACGGTCATCAGGCTCCGAAGCTGACCCACAGTGACCTACCTACTCTATGACACAGCTGACCAGAGAAATGCACTGGGTTTCAACTCTGAAACTGGGGTACTTCCTCCTAGTTTTTCACATCAAGGTAATTACTCTGAGTCTCAGCTGCCACCCTACCCTGTGAGGAGGAACTCCCACTTCCGCTCCAGGAGGGCCTCTAAGCTCAGTCCACGGCATGCCCTCCTCTCAGTCTACACTGTTCCCATCCACTTTCCAGGCTTTGATGAGGGTTCTGTGAACTGACAATTGCCAACTGTGTTTCTCTAGCCCAAACCTCTCATGGAGCACCCTATCCATACATCCAGCTCCATACTCAATTACTCCTATGAGACCCGAAGTCTCATAGTCACCCTGAATTAAGTATGTTCAAATGGAACTCAATATCTTCTCCTACAAACTTGGTCCTCTTCCACAGGGCTTTGTCTTTGGGAAAGGCATCATCATCTACACAGTTGTGCAGGCCAGGAGTCTCCCTCCCCTCACTTCCCGTGCGTACAGAGCTAAGTCCTGTTGATTTTACCTCCTTCCACTCCTCTCCGTGTTTACCGCCTTCAGGCTAGTCCAAGTCACCTTCATTTCCTGTATAAATTATTGTGAAAACCTCTCACTTGGTCTTTCCACCATCTCTCTTGCTTCTTTTCAATCCTTTCTCCACCAAGTTATCAAGCAACTTTTTAAAAAAAAATGCAAATCTGATGACATCACACTCTCAAAAGCTCTACCCTGCTATGTGCTGAAAGCCCAGCCTCCTGTCACCTGCTAAGCCTGGCCTGCTCTTCTGCTTGGGACCCAGCCTGCCTCACTGCTGTGTCTCTATTCCACTCGCCACACCACCCCAGAGCACTGTCTCCAAGCTCCTACGGTGTACCATGCCTCTTCTTGAGTCTAGGCTTAAGCACTCTCAGCTCTCCTGCACAGAACACTTTCCTCTCCAGCCCTTTAGCTGGCTAATGCCTACTCATTCTTCAACCCTAGCACATGGTTTATCATCTCAGGCCTCCTCTGTCATATCCTCTCTGAGTGCCTTGTACTTCTCTGTATCGCCTACCATCACAAACGGTAATAAGTACTTCCCTCAATTTGTTGTTTAATAGATTCTGCCTTGCTAGAAGGCAAGTTCTAGAAGAGTCAGCACCTAGAATAGTAGTTCACAGGAAACAGAGGATCAGGACTCTCTGGGCCCTAATCCTAGCTCTGCCACTTGCCAGCTGTTTGAGTCTGGGCAAGTCATTTAATTCCTCTGGGCTTCATTTCTCCCATCTGTAAAATGAGAAGAATAATACTTCCTGTATCATAGGGTTACAAAGATTAAATTATTTGTTGTTGGTTTGTACAGTACTTGTAAGAGTGAATGGCACATATTAGAAGCTCTGCATGTATGTATGTATTTATCTATTTATTCATTTATTTTGACTGTGCTGTGCAGCTTATTAGATCTTAGTTCCCTGCCCAGACTAGGAACTGAACCTGTGACCTTGGCAATGAAAGTGCAGAGTCCTAACCACTGGGGAATTCTCAGATGCTCTGTGTTTATTAAGTATATGTAAGTAAATAACCAATGCTTGCTGTGGGTTAAGAGTTCTCTTGGGTCAGGTAGCTGAGTCATAGAGTAAGTGTATATTCACCTTCAGTAAATACTGCTATGCTCCAAGTGTATTTATAAAGGATAAACAGGAAAAAAAAAAGCTTCATTAAAATATATACTTAAGTATGTAAATGTTGAGATATCTTAGTTCCCCGCCCCCAGTAGGAACTGAACCTGTGAGCTTGGGAATGAAAGCACGGAGTCCTAACCACTGGACTACCAAGGAATTCTCAGATCCTCTATGTTTATAAATAAATGTAAGTAACTAACTGATACTTGCTGCTAGGTTAAGAGTCTGGGGAAGCAAAGGCCTTTCCCCTAAAGGAGCAAGTTTCTTAGGCTCATCTAGAGTCAATGGTCACAGCCTACTTAACTCTTTAATGCTTACAGGGGGACTGTGGGAATTTGCCCTTTCAAAAATCGCTAGATGACATACTGGAAAAGACAAATCTAGTGAAAAATGCACATATTTCTTATGAGGAAAGACTTCTCAGGTAAAGATATTAATCCATAGATGCAATATGCCCAAACATCCCTCTGGATGAAAACTACAGGGTAAAATAGCTGTGTTCTCAAAGCAGGATGACATCATCAGCTTGAACCTCTCTATGAGAGACTCCCCCTGCTGGGAGGATGCTGGGACTCCTCTCCACTGGGTGATCCAGTGTGGCCAAGGAGCTTGCTAAAGGCTATTTTCCTTGCCATAGGCTTCTCTCACAGACCCTGAAGTCCTGAGATAGAAAGACACAATATCATAAACCCTTCTTTGAATATTGTGGCAACCCTGGAACTTTCTCCAAAAAAATGCTCGCATACAATCTCTAAAATTTTGTAGGTAATCTCCAGAGGAGATGAACTCCCTAAGGCCCAGAACTTGAGTCAAGAGCCCTGGAATTATACAAACCACCTGCTTATGGGTTGAAACAGCACACTTCCTGATTGCTGTGAAGTACCATAATCACAAGCCTGTTAGCTAAAGGGAATCAGCCCTGTGGACATAAGAGTTCTGCCCATCACACTGCCATTGGCTAGTGAGACCTCCTCTTACCTTGAGGAAAGAGTGATGGTTTTTGGGAACACAGAGGCAACTGTCTATGGAATGCCCTAAGTCAAGGCTATAGCTTTTCCAGTGGTCATGTATGGATGTGAGAGTTGGACTATAAAGAAAGCTGAAGCTGAAGAATTGATGTTTTTGAACTATAGTGTTGGAGAAGACTCTTGAGAGTCTCTTGGACTGCAAGGAGATCCAACCAGTCCATCCTAAAGGAGATCAGTCTTGGGTGTTCATTGGAAGGGCTGACGTTGAAGCTGAAACTCCAGTACTTTGGCCACCTGATGCAAAGAGCTGACTCATTGGAAAAGATCCTGATTCTGGGAAAGATTGAGGGCAGGAGGAGAAGGGGACGACAGAGGATGAGATGGCTGGATGGCATCACGGACTCAATGGACGTAAGTCTGAATGAACTCCGGGAGTTGGTGATGGACAGGGAGGCCTGCCGTGCTGTGGTTCATGGGGTTGCAAAGAGTCGGATGTGACTGAGTGACTGAACTGAACTGAACTGAAGATCTACAATACAGCTCATGTGCTTGTGTGTGGTGTCTCCCTCTCCTAATGAGTGAAGACACCAGAGTTACGCCTACCTAGGGAAGGCCAGCCAGGTGGCACAGAAGTGAATCAAGGCATATTTCCTGGTCAACTGGATCATGGATACACTCAGCTGAGGTTGTTTTGCTCAGCAAGCATCAGTGAGAGGAGGCTGCTGACTCTTCTTACTGGGAATGGAGTCTACAGTATTGATGTTCCTTCCCTCTTTTCAAACACACAGCCCAGGCTGAGAGGACACTACCTGGCTCAGTGCTGGGGGCCCCAGCAGCTGCAGGAGACAGATACCCACCTTACCTGTCTGAGAGCTGCCCCGAAATGAAGGAGCCCATCAGCACACCCACGAAAAACAAGGAGATTGTGAGCGGGGCCTTCCAGTCGTCCTCACACACCAGGTTCCACTGAAAGAGGAGAAGGGGATGTATCACTTCTTTTTTAAAGTGCTGTAAATGTTCAGCCTCTTGGAAAATGAAATCAGAACATCCCATATCCCTGCATGGTTTGTTTACGTGACCGCAAGGGTGTGTGAGCTCACTAAGGCAGGTGATGGCCCATCGGCAGCAAGGCATGGCGCAGGTTTCCCCTCAATGCAGAGACTGGCAATCTTGTTTTTCACAGCTTTTAGCCTCATTGTTTTGTTATCCGCTTCCGGAGGGGAGACAGGCAGGGAGCAGGTACTCTGCCTACATGCCAACCGAGGAGGAAGGGCGAGGCTTCACATCGTCACTTCTAAGGATCTGGGCTGAGGCTGGGACTGTGGGTGGAGTAGGCAACCTCTCAGTGGGGTTCAGGCCATTGGCAGGGATGGCATGTGAGTGGTTCTGGAGCAGGGCTCTGCAGCTCCAAGGCTCAAGGCATCCAGCAAGGAGAGGCAGCCAGAAGGCCCAGTATGCACTTTCTGGATCTGCTCCTTCAGCTTTGCTCAGGTCCTGACTCTGGGCCAATGACCCCTGGCTCCTGCTGACATTTAGAGCTGGTATCCCTGATGCTGTGCCAACGTAAGCCCCGATTACAGCCAAGAGCTCTGAGCTGGGAGCCAAGAAGCTGGGTTATAGCTCCTACTATGTTAACTAGCTACCCAACCCCATCGTGCCTTAATCTCCCCATTTATGAAACAGTCATTGGGGGAGGGAACAGGTTGCAGTGCTTGGTTCCTGGAACCTGGTGTAGAGTTTCGCCCACAGTTGGCATGGGAAGAGATCTGCGGGCATGGGGAAGCACTGAACACTCACACATGAGATTGCTCCAACCTAACAAGGGCCAAGAGAAGGATGAGAAACCAAAATAGGAAGCTTGCTGGTTCCCGGAAAAATGTTTCCCAAAACAGAGAGATGGTGCTCTGTAGTAACCAAGAAGGCCACCTTCCGTGGAATTCAGCCCCTTGCTTGCCCGGTGACAGGCTATAGGCCTGCCCCCCAATGGCAACCCTGGAACTTTCTCCAAAAAAATGCTCGCATACAATCTCTAAAATTTTGTAGGTAATCTCCAGAGGAGATGAACTCCCTAAGGCCCAGAACTTGAGTCAAGAGCCCTGGAATTATACAAACCACCTGCTTATGGGTTGAAACAGCACACTTCCTGATTGCTGTGAAGTACCATAATCACAAGCCGTTAGCTAAAGGGAATCAGCCCTGTGGACATAAGAGTTCTGCCCATCACACTGCCATTGGCTAGTGAGACCTCCTCTTACCTTGAGGAAAGAGTGATGGTTTTTGGGAACACAGAGGCAACTGTCTATGGAATGCCCTAAGTCAAGGCTATAGCTTTTCCAGTGGTCATGTATGGATGTGAGAGTTGGACTATAAAGAAAGCTGAAGCTGAAGAATTGATGTTTTTGAACTATGGTGTTGGAGAAGACTCTTGAGAGTCTCTTGGACTGCAAGGAGATCCAACCAGTCCATCCTAAAGGAGATCAGTCTTGGGTGTTCATTGGAAGGGCTGACGTTGAAGCTGAAACTCCAGTACTTTGGCCACCTGATGCAAAGAGCTGACTCATTGGAAAAGATCCTGATTCTGGGAAAGATTGAGGGCAGGAGGAGAAGGGGACGACAGAGGATGAGATGGCTGGATGGCATCACGGACTCAATGGACGTAAGTCTGAATGAACTCCGGGAGTTGGTGATGGACAGGGAGGCCTGCCGTGCTGTGGTTCATGGGGTTGCAAAGAGTCGGATGTGACTGAGTGACTGAACTGAACTGAACTGAAGATCTACAATACAGCTCATGTGCTTGTGTGTGGTGTCTCCCTCTCCTAATGAGTGAAGACACCAGAGTTACGCCTACCTAGGGAAGGCCAGCCAGGTGGCACAGAAGTGAATCAAGGCATATTTCCTGGTCAACTGGATCATGGATACACTCAGCTGAGGTTGTTTTGCTCAGCAAGCATCAGTGAGAGGAGGCTGCTGACTCTTCTTACTGGGAATGGAGTCTACAGTATTGATGTTCCTTCCCTCTTTTCAAACACACAGCCCAGGCTGAGAGGACACTACCTGGCTCAGTGCTGGGGGCCCCAGCAGCTGCAGGAGACAGATACCCACCTTACCTGTCTGAGAGCTGCCCCGAAATGAAGGAGCCCATCAGCACACCCACGAAAAACAAGGAGATTGTGAGCGGGGCCTTCCAGTCGTCCTCAACACCAGGTTCCACTGAAAGAGGAGAAGGGGATGTATCACTTCTTTTTTAAAGTGCTGTAAATGTTCAGCCTCTTGGAAAATGAAATCAGAACATCCCATATCCCTGCATGGTTTGTTTACGTGACCGCAAGGGTGTGTGAGCTCACTAAGGCAGGTGATGGCCCATCGGCAGCAAGGCATGGCGCAGGTTTCCCCTCAATGCAGAGACTGGCAATCTTGTTTTTCACAGCTTTTAGCCTCATTGTTTTGTTATCCGCTTCCGGAGGGGAGACAGGCAGGGAGCAGGTACTCTGCCTACATGCCAACCGAGGAGGAAGGGCGAGGCTTCACATCGTCACTTCTAAGGATCTGGGCTGAGGCTGGGACTGTGGGTGGAGTAGGCAACCTCTCAGTGGGGTTCAGGCCATTGGCAGGGATGGCATGTGAGTGGTTCTGGAGCAGGGCTCTGCAGCTCCAAGGCTCAAGGCATCCAGCAAGGAGAGGCAGCCAGAAGGCCCAGTATGCACTTTCTGGATCTGCTCCTTCAGCTTTGCTCAGGTCCTGACTCTGGGCCAATGACCCCTGGCTCCTGCTGACATTTAGAGCTGGTATCCCTGATGCTGTGCCAACGTAAGCCCCGATTACAGCCAAGAGCTCTGAGCTGGGAGCCAAGAAGCTGGGTTATAGCTCCTACTATGTTAACTAGCTACCCAACCCCATCGTGCCTTAATCTCCCCATTTATGAAACAGTCATTGGGGGAGGGAACAGGTTGCAGTGCTTGGTTCCTGGAACCTGGTGTAGAGTTTCGCCCACAGTTGGCATGGGAAGAGATCTGCGGGCATGGGGAAGCACTGAACACTCACACATGAGATTGCTCCAACCTAACAAGGGCCAAGAGAAGGATGAGAAACCAAAATAGGAAGCTTGCTGGTTCCCGGAAAAATGTTTCCCAAAACAGAGAGATGGTGCTCTGTAGTAACCAAGAAGGCCACCTTCCGTGGAATTCAGCCCCTTGCTTGCCCGGTGACAGGCTATAGGCCTCCCCCCATGGATCCTGTTGGCTCCTGGGGAGTGTGCGGCTTCCAAGAAGAAAGCATCTCTTCCAGGTCAAGGTCAGAGGGAAAAACAAGTCTGCTTCTCAGCCCTGCTGGGCAGTGCATGCAGAAAGCCTCCAGGCGCCTCAGAATGGGTAGAAGGGCAGCCCCCAGGATGGATCAAGAACCCCTGCAGAAGATGATAAAGCTCACTCAGCTGCAAGCTAGCTCTCCACTCTGGAGCAAGCCTGTGCCTTGGTTGGACTGAGAATGGGTGGCGATCCCCACTCCAGGGAAGAGTTGGGGGTCACCAACTCTTGAGTCTAGAGGAAGCCCAGACTAGCAGGAGACAGCAAGGAGCACTAAGGCCCAAACGTTCAGGCAATGGCAGCCTTCTCATCTCTGCAGTCTCAGTGGTGCCAGCACCCAGATACCATCTTCCTTCTAGGAGGGTGTGTGCTCCTGGGGCAGCTACCATCCAGACAGGCTGCTGAAGTCAGGATAGGAGTGGCAGGGAGTTAGAGCTGAGGGACTCGGTGAGGGAGTGCCAGCCTCTGGGTGTTAGAGCTTCAGGGCGAGACTATGGCTATGGTCACAACTGAACATGATGAGATCTAGTCCCAGCTAGCAGGCACTACTTTTGTAGTGACAGAGATTCTAAAAAAGACTGAATAGAGTCATTAGCTGCTTCTCAATAGGTCTCTCATGAGAGCTGGGGTCTGATACAGCTGAGCCAGACTAGAAGTCCAGAGGGGCTTTTTCAATGAGTTCTGGAGTAGAACCTCTATCCCCCTACCTCACGTCAGGCCTCCCAGAATAGGCTCCTAGGGACTTCTCGACGTGCAAGGGCAGATGTTACCCGAAACCAGGTCAAACAATGCTCTGCAGGAGATAAGGTGACTGCAGTGCTCATCATGCGGCTCCCCAGAGCACCTCTCCGGCTCCAGCAGCCTCACCCCCACCGCTTGGTTCAGTGTCCTTACTCTGGGCAAGCATGTAACTACCTGAAGTAACCAGGCTCTTCATCTATACCGACAGGTCTTAACAATTCTCATGGCCTGGCTCTGGGCCCTCCAAAAGCAAGCATGGGCTAACAGTTCCTTCCTACTGGCCACAAGGGGCCTGTATATAGGGTCAGGAAAGGTACTAGGTTTCAAAAAATGGACAGAAGGGCAAGCACAGACTAGGTTCCACCCAGCCAACCCAACCCATCCACCTGGCAACCAGCAGATGGACGGCAGCGGGCTCTAAGACTTGGCCTGACCCCTCTAGAGAGGAGTGGGATGAAAACCCATAGAGTCCAGGTTATGACCCAAAGTTTGCTGTATTTACAGCGAAAAGAATCTAGTATTTCTATACTGAGTTCCTGGCTTGGCAGCCGCGACTAAGGCAGCTACAGATCAGCTCACTGAAGATGCCACCTGGTATGAAGGATGAACTGTATTGGCTGATGATAATAGGTATTAACCTTAGAATTAAATGTGTAGGTTTAAGATTTATGTCATGAGCCTAGCATTACTACCTCTCAGCTGGGTGAGCTATAAAAGCAGGAGCAAACTGGGGGAAAAAAAAAATCTGAGAGTAACCCTGGCAAGGGGCGTAGGCTTGCTACCCTTCCTGGTTAGAAATGTGCCTTTCTAGTGTGATGGCTTCTTGGAGAGAGCTTATATATATATAAAGCTTTTTAAATTACATACTTTAGTTAGGTGCAGTTTGTTTTATGTAATTTATACCTCAATAAAGCTGTTTAAATTTTTAAAAAGAAAGAGAACTGTGTCTCTTGAATGCAGCATGTAATTGGTGCTACTTCTCAGTTATGGGAAGTACAGATGATATAGTTCCCTGGGACTAAGTGTTCTTACCTGTGAGCTGACTGGAAGAAAAAAGTGATAGAGCCTGTGCCCACAGGGCAGAAGCTCTTTCCTAAGATGTACCTAGCCTGACTGCACCAGTGGTCAAACACACTGGTAAGCACTGCCTGTTACTGAAGGCCATGCAGTCCTACACACATTTCATCCTGCCTCCTGTTGCAGTTAATGGTTAATCCTTGACCAAGGCTGTCAGGGCAAGGACAAGAATTTGCGACCACATACTCTAAAAGCCTGGCAGAGACCTGCAGCAGAGAGACTCCGTACCTGTTTGATACCTAGGTGAGGGAGTGACTCGATGGATAAAGGACTGTTAACCTTCCAAACCATACTATCCCTTGGGTTTCGTCCTTGGGCTTGGCTGCCCAAAGCCCAGATGAACCCTGAACTTCATTCTCAAGAACAGATTATTTTCCTTTCTCCCTCATCCCTTCTCTGTGTCAACTGTCAGAACTTTGACCCAGGGTGTTGGTTCTCAGCGAGCTAGAGTCTCAATCTGACTGCTCACGGTCAGATGGGTCTGCTGTGACTGTATGTACACAGGGGCCCTCGGAGATTTGCCATGAGCTGCAGGGGCAGGGAAAAGGGCCCGCACTTCCCTAGAGGGGAGTCGGAAAGGCAGAGCAGTGAGGCACTGGCTCCAGGTCTCCTTGGTCTCCCCACACTATAGTCAGCCCGGGGCCTGCCTCCCCAGTTGATGTAGCTTTTTCTTTAGGTGGATGTGGAGATAACAGTGGGTGTTCTATTTTCTAAGACTATGGACTTATGAGATAAGGCTGATGGAAAAGCTGGTCGAGAAAAAGAGGCTTTCCAGGACAACAGGAAGTGGGTAAGAGTGTCACCAAGGGCCGGGGCAGGGGGCTTCTGGGAAGCAGAGAACTGCTGGAGTTTTGGCTGAAGAGACCCTAACTCATGAGTGCTGGGGTAGCTAGACATTTCCAAAGGAAAGCTCTACAGCCACAGGCTGTGCTATGGCAACACCAAAAAGCAGGTGACCCAGGCAGCCTGAAAAATCACCCATGTTCCCAGAGAAGGAGGCAGTGCTGGGCCAAGGGACACTCAGGGATTGGCGCGCCACTGCACAGTGGAGTTGCTGATGCCCCAGCACCCCTGGGGTGACGGAAGGTCTACAGAAGGGTTCAGCCTAGAAGCTCACGAACCACCTATTCCAGAAACATGGAAGAACAACTTCTTTCACCTCATAACAGTGTCCCCTTCTTTCTGCCAATCCCAACACCTTGTTGCAGATCCACACGGGCACAAGCCCCAGTCTCTGAAGTGGGGGGTTGCATTTACTTTGAAATATTCCACTTAACGCTTTTTGACCATCTCTGAGTTTCTCTTCTATGAGTTAAACCTGTCCTTTTCTTCTTCAGTTCTCCCACGGTGGAGAAGACTTCAAAATTATTCATTAATCCATTCAACAAAAATGTTCCTGAGTATTCAATCTGCATCCAGCATCAATGTCAGGACTTGCAAGATATAAGGGCACCATAAAGTTTGGTACTATGTGTACACTCAACTCCAGCAAAGAAAAGAAAAATCAAGCAGGAAACTGGGGGTTTTCATCTTCTGCTGAAAAACATGAATAGGAATCCCATACCAGTGTACTTACAAATACCTCTAGGCATGATTTGGGCAGAGGGCAGGCTTGAAGACATTTAACAGGCACAGGACTAGCTGCAGTGGTCAGCCGGGCAGGTCCGATTGAAAGAAAATGGGCCTTAGAAAAATGGAGCCATCAGAATGTTAATGTAACAGCTTCCAACAGTGACTGTTCACCAGAATAGAATGAGCAGCCTTGAACCTAAAAGTCTGGCATACAAGCATCCTCAGACAAAGAACTAAGTAATGTATTAATCTTGCCTCCCTGCAAAGACTGACAACCTGGAAGTAGGTGAAAGGGCACAGAACTCTTACAAAACTGTTTAGACAGCTGAAGAAACAGCCTAAATATACAAAAGGAAAGGATGATTTGGTAGCAACATAGTTCAAGGACCCTTCTGGAACAGTCTGCCTTTGGGAGCTCATCAATGCCATCACTGCTCTCAGCCAAAGGTAGGGTGGGGACAGCAAAGAAAGAGCAAATGATTAGAGTAAGTCAGAAACATTAGGGGTTAGGGCAAAGTCTTAAGAAATGCCACGAGCTGCTCCTGACTTCACTGCCTTCTCCTTCCACAGGCAGCCTGATGCAGAATTTGCAGGGACTTCTAAGTTGTGGAGTGTGCTTCCCCTCCATGGTCTTTGCCTGCAATCTGAGGGACAGCCTCTACTTTCACAATGCTCACTGGCTTCCAGGAGGGTGACAGACTCGCTCGGGAGGCTAGGATCGAGGGTTTGTGATGACTGGAAGTTTTAATACTCTGTGCACGCTTCGGCCACAGATCACAGTCAACTACCTCCAACCAGTGCCTCCTCTCTCAAGCAGCAGTGCCGGAGGACACCGGAATGGTGTCACTTGCTGAGATCCCAGTGGGGTTCTTCTCACACTCCTACTACACACATGTGAAGTAAGGAGGCACAGATGCTGGAGACATCAAATGTCCAAATATACAAAAAACAACACACACACAAGTTTGTTGCGGCAGCACTCAGACTACCTTGAAGGGTGACAACCCCTAGAAGCAACATACACACACAGTCTCCAGAACCCATGTAAGCCTCCTTGAGGCTCCAGTAGGGTTTGATGCCATACCAGGAACTATGGACCATTCCCTTCAGCCTCTTCCCTGTGAATCCTGACCTTACGCCAGGTTGTGTCTTGCTGTTCCAGGCTTATCTCTGTTGAAGTATACACCCCAGACTCATCGACAAGCCTCCTGTTCCAAGAAGCCTTCCCTACTCCTCAGACCTCTGTTCCTGACACTCAGTGAACCTGGGCACCCGAGATTCTTTCAAGATGTGCTCTTTTTAATGTCCTGCTTGCTCAGTTCTGCTGAGACTACAGAGTCAGAGTGTCAGAGCTGGAGTAAGATGCAAAGCAGAACCACATACATCCATAAATATCACATCATACATCCATCTTTAAAGACTACAAGGTCACCGGGGATAGATAAGGACACCCAAAAGGAAAATCCAAGAGGCTGGGGAATGAGAAAAGGTTTCCCCCCTGCTTCCGATGAACTAAGGCTGTATGCTTTGCTGCTGCTGCTGCTGCTAAGTCGCTTCAGTCGTGTCTGACTCTGTGCGACCCCATAGACGGCAGCCCACCAGGCTCCTCCGTCCCTGGGATTCTCCAGGCAAGAACACGGAGTGGGTTGCCATTTCCTTCTCCAATGCATGAAAGTGAGAAGTGAAAGTGAAGTCACTGAGTCATGTCCAACTCTCAGCGACCCCATGGACTGCAGCACACCAGGCTCCTCCGTCCATGGGAGTTTCCAGGCAAGAGTACTGGAGTGGGGTGCCATTACCTTCTCCATGCTTTAACTAAATCTGGCTAAAGACATTTCCTTAGAATACCCTAAAACATTCCAGGTCAAGAAGTCACTCCAAATGGATCTTCAGATGCACAGAATCCTAAAAGACTACTGATAACTGACCATGAGTAAAAAGTAAACAATTTTTTATGGGGAATGACTGACTACTCAGGATCTTAGAGTATTTACAAGGAATTACCAGGGCCTTCTTAGCTTCCTCTCCAAGGTAGCTAACAAGGATGGGTGGCCAGACTGACCACCGTGCTCCGATGGCCACGATCTCTCTGGAAGTCACCACGAAAAGTGCTCCCGAGCCACCTGGCTGGAGGATGTCCGTCACCAGTATGTAGTGAGTCCGTGGAGAGGGAGTGACAGCATCCAGCACGCACCTTGGCGGGTGGAGTGCGCGACTTTAAAAGACACTGAAGGTCCTGCCTACGTCTAGGTCTGGGCGCGGAGCTGGTACCCACCTCGGTGACGATGGTGGACAGGTAGATGTCCTGGCTGAACTCCCAGCCATCCAGGCAGCCCTCCTGCTCCAGCTGCTCCAGGTCCACATCGCGCCCCGGCTCCAGCCCGAGCGCCGAGAAGTTGGCGATCGTAGCGAGTCGGTAGCGGCGGCAGGTCTGAGGCACCTCGCGCCCGTCCTGCAGCCGCACGGGGACACTGTGGTTGCGCCACGCGCTGCTCAGGTTCGCGGAGTCCGGCACCCGGCAGTGGTGTTCCGGGGTCGCCGTAAAGAACACGGACGACAGGCCATTGAAGCCGTTGGGGATGATGCTGGCGCTGAGCAGGAAGAAGATGAGGCGCTGAAAGGGCCCCCACTCGCCCAGGAAGGCGGTCACTTCGTCGTAGCCCGCATGCTGCCTTCAGCTGCCCGCGCGCGGCGCGCGGCCCGCAGCCGGGGGTCGGAGGACGCGGCGGCGCGCGGGGGCGGAGCGTGGCGAGCCTGCGCGCGTGCGCGGCGGATCCCCACAAGACGACCGAGCAAGGGTCGGAGCTTGGGGACGGCCCGCTGACTGAACAGGCTCGCAAGCTCCTGCCGCCGTCGCGGCCGCAGCCACTGGCCTTACATAGCGCGCGAGGCCGGGGCGGGCTCTGGGCCTGAGCCGCCCAGCCCGCCCAGCCCGCCGGTGGTGCGGCGCGGACGGGGGCGGAGCTGGACCGCGCGTGACGGCGGTGGGCGGGCCCGGGCCTCCGGCGCACCTGGGGCTCCGGCTGGTCGCTGCCCGCGGGCGCTGCCTGTCTCCGCTGGCCTCCGTGGGCCAAGCCCCGAGGTTACAGCGGAAGGAGCCCTGGCTGGGCTGAGGCAGGCCGCGAGACTTGTGAGCTCGCCGGCGTCTGAGGCCAAGCTCGCTGGCCCGGCGCGGAGCCCGGGGAGCGCCCGAGTGGGCGCGCCGGCAGCTAGGCTCAGGTACTAAAAAGACTGCAGCGTCCCTTCCCCCCACCCCTCCCTTTCCGGAGGCCGAAAGGGCTAGGTGACTAGCCCAGGGTCTCGTAGTTAGTATACTGCCCTTGACACCGCCCATTTTTGTAAAAGAAACCGTGATTATTTTGAAACCGGAACCGTTAACTACCCCAATGGAGAGACTGGGAACAAGGACTTAAATTCTAATCCGCAGGCCCTTTTCACATTGTGGTCTGTAACAAGCCCTTTTTGTTGTCCTTTAACTTGTTCAAGCAAATGTCAAATTTTAACTTCAGGGTTATTGACGATCTCAGTCTAGGATTAAATGTTCCTCAGATCAGTTATTTCTGCAGAGTTAAGAGTTGAAGGGTACTTTTAAAAAGCAACTACGTGATTCTAAAGCTTCACTGTCCGATAGGTTAAGTAGCTACATTTGTAATTTAAAGTTTTCTAGTAGTCATATTAAGTTCCAGATCTAGCAGGTAAAAGTGTAGGACACCCAGTTAAAATTTGAATTTCTTATATACAAGAATTTTTTTTTTGACCAAACCATGAAGCCTGTGGAATCTCAGTTCCAGATCAAGGGACCGAACCTCTGGCTACGGCAGTGAAAGCTGGAAATCCTAAGCTTTGGACCACTAGAGAACTCGCAAACAATGAATAATTTTATACTAATAAAATGTGCACAGGGACATATGAAATTCAAATGTATTGTGTAGAGCAAACCTACATAATAAAGTAAAAAAAAATGGGTGAAATTAACTTTAATAACATTTAACCCAGTATACCCATATTTCATAATGTAATCAATATAGAAATTATTGTAATAGTTTACAGTTTTACATAAGATCTTATCTTTTTATAATTTTCATACTAAATCATAAGAAACTAGTGTGTAATTTTATGGCGCATTTCAGTTTGGATTAGCCACACTTTAAGAGCTCAGTAGCCACATGTAGCTTGTGGGCTATTTTATTGGACAACGCTGTTCTAAGGCCTTTAAGAATTAGGGCTGTTAAATTTAACATTGGGGCATTTTCCTTTTTGTAATAATAGTGGCTTAGTGATAGAAAACTAAACTTTCACTTTAAAATATAACCTGTTGCATAAACCAATTGTGATGGATTCTACATTGAAAATAAAAATAGAGGAGAAGCTATCCTTGACAGGATGTTTTACACAAAGAAATAAACATTTCCATAAAATGCAAGGATTTAAAAAAAATTAGGCTCAAATTTTTAATACAGGTTTTAGTCTTACTAAACAGGTCTTGCTTGTTTATACCGACTGTAACCTACTACTGTTATTGCCTCCTGAAGATGCCTGGCTAGAATTAAATGTACTTAATCCTTTCTAGCATCTTATCTCATGTAACAGTCCTTTGCTGGAACTAATAGAAAGGAAAATGATGCTTCCATAAACTTTCTTTTTTTTTTTTTGACAGTTAAAATTACATTTATTGGAGCTGTGCCTTTTCTACCACACTGGATTAAGATACACCATCACTTCATATACACTTTATATGTGTAAGTAACTTCAATAAGTCTTCAAACATTATTGCACTTTAACTTTCATAATTTGACAATGCATTCAATGAAGCAATCTGCAGACTAGTTTTAACAGACAAAAAAACACTTGTGAACGTCCTAAATTGTTTATTAGTTAAGAACTTTACAAACATTACGTATATTAGCGGTAGCGGTGGAGCTGGAGAGTATTGCGCCTTCTCCACGCTGCCTGGTGAGAGCCACCAATAGTGTGGTGGAACTTGTGGCCCTTGCCCAGGCCGCACTGCAGACTAGTTTTAACAGACAAAAAACACTTGTGAACGTCCTAAATTGTTTATTAGTTAAGAACTTTACAAACATTAGCAGTAGCGGTGGAGCTGGAGAGTATTGCGCCTTCTCCACGCTGCCCGGCGAGAGCCACCAATAGTGCGGTGGAACTTGTGGCCCTTGCCCAGGCCGCGGCTCTTTCTGCCTACAGATGTCAGCCCCCGCATCTCCCTGTGCTTGTGGACTGGTTTGGTGATCCACTGGGTGTCAGGGTTTCTTCTGATAGCTTTATGGAATGGATCAATGAGGATAACCTCAAAGAATTTGTACGTAGAATCTTCACCAACCCAGTAGGAATTCAGGACCCTCAGGGCCCCACAGTGGCGGCCAGCACGCTCCTCCGCAACCGACTGCAGGCTTCGAGCGAACTTGAGCTGGTTGACACCATGGTGCACGGGCTTGCCGTAGGTGACACCCTTCGGAACCGGGCGCTTGCGGCCCCCGCGGCACACACGGATCCGGTATATAGAACCCAAGCTTCCCTGGTGGCTCAGAGGTTAAGGCGTCTGCCTCCAATGCGGGAGACCTGGGTTCAATCCCTGGGTCGGGAAGATCTCCTGGAGAAGGAAATGGCAACCCACTCCAGTATTATTGCTTGGAGAATCTCATGGACTGAGGAGCCTGGTGGGCTGCAGTCCACGGGGTCACAAAGAGTCGGACACGACTGAGTGACTTTACTTTTGCTTGGCCTTGTAGCCCAGCCTGCGCGCCTTGTCGGGCCGGGTGGGGCGCGGGGCGCGGTGCAGCGCCGAGAGCTGGCGGTACTGCCAGCAGCGCACCCGCAGCAGGAAGCGCATCACGTCCGACTGCTTCTTCCTCCACAGCTCCTGGATGTACTTGTAGGCGCCCATGTCGGCTCACCCTGATGGCTGCCGCCTGACGGAAAGGGACAGGACACTTTCTAAACAGCAATTCATTTTGCTACTCATTTTCATAACTCTATCACACTCTTGCTTCCCATCAAACTTGATGGTGAAGAAACCTTCCTCCTTAAGGAGTGATCCCATTTCTCCTTCATCTTGTATGTATGCCATTGATTCTTTGAACCTAAATGAAAACTTCCTTTGTTTTGTTAAATTCCAAATGACTGATGCCATTCAGTGGGAATTATTTTGCATGCAGGATATAAGTTGTTCCTTCCTTTCTTTGAATAAGCAACTTTATGTTACCTTTGTTAAAACTATGGGTAGACAATCATTGACCAGGAAAGGGCCAAGGCTGTGTGTTTTGTCGCATGTCAAAAATAACCCTCAGCCTAACACAGATTTGAATCACTACATTGTATGTGTTATGTTCGACTAGGAATGGGTCCAATACTTTGGCTACCTGATGTGAAAAGCAGACTCATTGGAAAAGACCCTGATGACTGGGAAAGATAAAGGGCAAAAGCAGGTGACAGAGAGTGAGATGGTTGGATGGCATCACCGACTTAATGGACATGAATCCGAGCAAACTCCTGGAGATGGTGAAGGACAGAGAAGCCTTGCCTGCTGCGTCCATGGGGTCATAAAGAGTTGGACATGACTAAGGACTGAACAACAACAGGAATGACTTGGGAAAATGGTCATCCAAATGGTCACGTATCTCACCAACAATGGTATCTGCTTTAGACTAAATTGTATGCTGCCCCAATTCATACACCAAAGCCCTAACCCCGGGTGTGATGATATTTGGGGATGAAGCCTCTGGGAGGTGCTATAGTCTGAATGTTTGTGTCCCCCCCCCACCAAAAATTCACATGCTGAAATACTAATGCTCAATCTGATAGTATTAGGAGGTGGGACTTTGGGAAAGTGATTAGGTCATAAAGGCAGAGCCCTCATGAATGTGATTCATGCGCAACGAGGCTGAAGAAAGCTCCTTTGTGCTTTTCCACCTTGTAGGAATAGAAGTAAATCAGCAGTATGTAGCCAGGAAAAAAGGCTCTCCCCAGAACTTGACCATGCTGGCACACTGATGCTGTTCTTCCAGCTTCCAGAACGGTGAGCAGTAAACTTCCATATTTATTGGCCACCCAGTCTATGGTATTTTTCTTATAGCAGCTGGAACAGACTAAGGTAGGAAGTAATGAGGTTTGGATGAGGTCATGAAGGTGGAGTCCTCATGGTGAGGTTGCAGCCCTTTTAAGAAGAGACCAGAGAGCCCTCTCAGAGAAGGCAATGGCACCCCACTCCATTACTCTTGCTTGGAAAATCCCATGGACAGAGGAGCCTGGTGGGCTGCAGTCCATGGAGTCGCTAAGAGTCGGACACGACTGAATGACTTCACTTTTACTTTTCACTTTCATGCATTGGAGAAGGAAATGGCAACCCACTCCAGTGTTCTTGCCTGGAGAATCCCAGGGACAAGGGAGCCTGATGGGCTGCAGTCCATGGGGTCGCACAGAGTCGGACACGACTGAAGCGACATAGCAGTAGCAGCAGCAGCAGCAGAGAGCCCTCTGTGTCTGTGTCTCTCTCTGTCTCTGCCTCTCTTCTTCCCACCCTTACTACCAAGTGAGCACACAGGGAGAAGGTGGCTGTTTGCAACAGAGCCTTCACCAAGAATCAAATCTGCCAGCACCTTGAACCTGAACGTCACAGCCTCCACAACTGTGCGAAATAAACATCTGTCATATAAGCCACCAGTCTGTAGTATTCTGCTATGGCAGTCTGTGCTGAGACAGTATCCTTTAACTCTGGAAATACTTTACTATTTGCACGTCATTTGTAATCTGATAACCCCACCAAAAGGTGCCACCTGAGATTCCTTCCGCTGTGCAGTGCATTTCTGCTGATTAGAATTTCAGTAAAGGTTCTCTTCATGGCTGCCTTGTCTATTTGCTGTATTTCATAGAATACACAAGACCATGAATGTTAAGACACTGCATTATGTTGTGTACAATGAGAAAAAATAAATTGCCCAGTGTCAGAAAGTTGAGAGGTATGACACATCCAATTTGAAAGAGGTTGAAATGTGAAGTATGTATTTTGTAATTGAGGACCACAGTCCCCCTGAGTACCAGGTTTGGCTAAGGAGATGCACCAAGCATTTTCACACTGTGGGACCAGTCTTGGAGCTGAGAATCCCTGTCTTACTCTGTGCTCCTTTCTTGAGGTCCACATTTAGAGAGGAGCCCTTTCCTCAGTGGTGCGAAGGGAGTAGACATCACTGCTTTGGGTGAAAACGTTGTCACTCAGCCATCAAAGTCCCAACCAATGAAGTTTCAACAAGGGTGTTTTTTATGTGTGAGCAAAAAAATATCATAAGGTCAGTCTATGTCTGACCAGTGAATTTAATGAAATGGGGCCCTTCCCATTCCTGACTTGAAGCAGAGGAGTTTGCTTGTAGGTAGACTACAAAAGAACAGGTCTAGAAATGAGGGAGAGGGGATGATTCGTGAGGAATGGGAACCAACACAGGAGTCAAATATACCACACACTTTCCAGAACAAGTCCACATCAGAACTGAGTCTGGAAGCAGCATTATCCCTCGGATTCTCTTGGCCAGGCACTAACACTGAAGTCCAGCACCCAGAAGAAGTTCTGGGGGAGGGGGAGACTCATTCTGGCAGTACTGGCAAAACAGTGGGGGTTCCTGCACCATTTTCCTCTAGCGTCTTGTTAAAACCCAGTTCAGGATGCTGAGGCCCTGAGGCACCACGGGAGCCTCTGGTTTTGCTGGAGAACTATGCTATTCTCAGTCTCCCTGCGGAGGCCCTCAGCAACTGGGATTCCCAGGAGGAAACCCTCTGCACTGCGTTGCGGTCGCTGGGCTGGGAGGCTCAGAGGCAGGCGACCTTTAGCATCCTTCCTTCCAGAGTCTCTCACAGAAAGATCCAGTTGACACTGTTTTGCGGTGCTTAGAGGGAGCTAAGAATTTTCCTGCCTGGATGCTCTGGCCCCCTTCTTGTGGTGAGGACTGTCTCCACCTGCAGCGCCTGCAGGGGGTGGGGACAGTCACATGTCGCAAGTCCTCTGCCTGGATGGCGGCGCTCTGTCCTGGTGCCTTTTGCTTTTAGGCTGAGAAGCACCCTGCACTTCTCCATGTCACCCTTGAGGGCAGAGAAATGAGCCCTGGTGACCCCTGCAAGCTAAGCCCTGCATTTCTCGAGCCAGTCAGAGAGACCTTGTGGCCAACAATCCTGGCACTTACTGAAATCCAAGTGCGCGTGCTTGCTTCCTGGCACATCCCCACCGGGGCTCTCAATTCTGCCTCCACACATGTCTCTCCCAGGGAGCTGCCCACGTGCGAGGCGAGGGGCCGGCTGCAGTGGCTTGTTTCTTGGCCATCACCACTGGTGGGGGGGAGTTGTATTTTTAATTTTAGCATTGTCATTTTGCCAAAAAAGCAAAAAAAAAAAAAAAAAAAAAGTCCTATACCTGAAGTTTTTTCAATGTTTAGCAATGTGCCTGACAAGCACGAAAGGCGAATCCGGGAGAGCATGGGGTGGGAGGGAGGACGCACCATGAGATAATAATAGCACTTGGAGCTACAGTACAGCCTGTGGCAGCGCCTCCCCTGAGAGTCGGTGTGGAAACTTGCGAGGGAGTTTGGTATTTTACCTGTGATGGAGGAAGGGCTTCCCTGGTGGCTCAGTGGTGAAGAACCTTCCTGCCAATGCAGGAGACACAGGATACAGAGTCTGGCTTGACTGAGCACGCCTGCATGCCATGGTGGAGGAACAGGACTCCTGGCTTCTTTAGTGGATAGGCTCCAGTTCCAAACAAGAAGTATTTTTCTGCATCCTGGATGGTTTGTAAATGTCCCACTGGACAGTCGTGTGAATGAGAAATTTGTTTATAGTTGTTGTTCAGTCGCTCAGTCATGTCTGACTCTTTAGCGACCCCATGGACTGTAGCCCACCAGGTTCCTCTGTCCATGGGATTTTCCAGGCAAGAATACTGGAGTGGGTTGCCATTTCCTTCTTCAGGGGATCTTCCTCACCCAGGGATCGAACCCTAGTCTCCTGCATTGGCAGGCAGGTTCTTTACTGCTGAGCCACCAGGGAAGCCCCTGTTTATACTTATACAAGCATACAACCTAACTTGATCATGCTGCCTTTTTTTTTTTTTTTTGCAAAGTTTGATAAACACTGAGATCTGGGGGGATGTAAGTAAAGTAAAAATGGCTGGAAGGATGTACTTTGTTTTGTATATAATTTCACCAGGATTGTTCACTATTTTGGAAAAATCACGAGCAGCGTTGAATACCAGGTCAGTCTGCATTTGTATCTGTGACATTCTTGATGGTTTTATGTGCAAGTACAAACATCTGGTTCTTTCATGTCTTCCAATGTGATTGCATTTGGTTTGGTTTCTCACTTGTTAAATATACATATTATTCTCCTCTTAGAAATTACCTTCCTTTTACTTCTCCTAATAATATAGTTAGTAACTTTCATTGAAATTTTAAAATTGTAAGTAGACTATGTTATCTATGAATTTTATTTCAAGTTGGAAAAGGGGGTACTATTGCAGCATAACAAACTAACACAAAGTTATTGGCTGAACACCACACAAATTTATTCACTCCAGTTTCCATGGGCAGAGGTGCAGCACACCTTCAGCTGGATCCTCTGCTCAGGACCTCGAAAGACTGAAATAAAGAAAGGTGTTTGCTGGCTGTGTTCTCATCCAGAAAGTCATCTAGGGCAAGAGCCACTCTAAGATCACTCGGGTTGTTGGCAAAATTCAGTTCCCCGTGGTTGTAGGGCTGTGCTTAGTTGCTCAGTTGTGTCTGACTCTTTGTGACCCCATGGACTGTAGCCCACCAGACTACCTCATGGACTCTAACCCACCAGGCTCCTCTGTCCATGGGGATTCTCCAGGCAAGAATATTGGAGTGGGTTGCCATGCCCTCCTCCAGGGGATCTTCCAAACCCAGGGAATGAACCCAGGTTTTCTGCATGGCGGGCAGATTCTTTACCATCCAAGCCACCAGGGAAGCCCAGTTGTGGCTGTAGGATTGGGGTCCCTATTTCCTTGCTGACCAGCTACCAGAATTGCTCTTAGCATCTAGAAGCTTCTCGAAGATTCTTGCCAGGTGGCTCTTCCTGCAGACCCTCTAACAATGTAGCAGTTTGTTTAAGAGCATCTAATATTTTGCCTCTTTTAAAGGTCAGGCTGATTTGAGACTGTCTTCTTTTTTATTAAATCGCATTCAATTGATTAGTAATCCCTTATCATAGGACTGACACCTCACTATATTTATTCATCCAGCCCATACCATAGGGTAGGAGATTACGGAAGGTATGTACCTCAGGGGTATGAATTTCCTAATTCTGCTTGCTACAGGTGGTAATTAAATATCTATTATAGAAAGGGGGCATTGGATCTTAGAGGGCTGAAGAACATTACATGCCATGAAATGAAGTTTTTGACATATATTTATCTTACTTATGCCTCAAAACCACCTTTTGAGGTAGATAATATTTTTCTAGTAACTCTCCCCAAAGCCAGTGTGAAATACTGCTTAGGTTGCTTTTAAAAATGCTTAGAGCACCAGCACAGCAGGATAGAAAAAAAGAGGAAAAATTTAAGCTTTGCTAAACTTATCTGGAATTTGCAAAACCTAAAAATTTAGAGAGAATAAAAGTGTTATAATGAGAGCATGCATGAAAGTTTTTTCTTTTAGTATTTTACATTTTAATTAAAAATAAAAAACCTATTAGCTTACAAACTCTAAATAATTCCACTGATGCCTGCAGCCACCACCTCCCCCCACACACACACTTCCATTTTACAGCTAATATTTATTGAGCACTCCTTACTGGCCAGTCTCTATTTTTTAAAAGTGAAAGTGTTAGTTGCTCAGTTGTGTCCAACTCTTTGCAACCACATGGACTGTAGCCCACCAGGCTCCTCTGTCCATGAGATTCTCCAGGAAAGAATACTGGAGTGGGTTGCCATTCCCTTCTCCAGGGGATCCTCCCAACCCAGAGATCGAACCTGGGTCTCCTACATTAGAGGCAGATTCTTTACTGACTGAGTCATCAGGGAAGTCCCAAACTTGATACAAATTAACTTAACCAATTCAAACAAAAACCCAGTGAGGTGAGTTATATTGTCTCCAATTTACAAATGGGGAAAACAGAGCAAGAAGGCTCAGTAACTCATTCAAGGTCACACAGTGTCCAAACGGGAGTTGGACCTGGGCAGCCACAGCCTGTGTCCTTAGGAGCTTCATTCTCCTGCCTCCTGGTGAGAAAACAGAGACTTCAGGAGGATTTATCCAAGGAGTCAAGTCTTGTCCATAGTCCCTTTCCTAGGAAGCAGCTCACAGATTTCAACCTCCCATCCCTTCCACCTCTAGAGCCTGTGTTCACGCACCTGCCCTTTGGAGCTCTCTTTTTGTTTTGTTTTGAATTTTTTATTGTGGTAAAATATTTGTAACACGCCATTTTATACTTTTAAGTGTATAATTCAGTGACATTAATCACATTCACAGTGTTGTGCAACTGTTACCACTATTCATTTCCAAAACATTTTGTATCAACCCAAGCAGAAACATTGTATCCATTGAACAATAACGCCTCACCTGCACCAGCCCCTGCCAACCTCTAATCTACTTTGTCTCTATGAATTTGCCTGTTCTAGATATTTGACTAATATGGAATCATATCAATACATGTATGATAAATACAGCACAAACACAAAAATACAATATTTGTCCCTTTGTGGCTGACATTTTATGTGGCTTCTTTCCAAGGCTCATCAGAAGGGAGTGGGAGATGAGGGGGACCTGAAGCATCACCTACTGCTCTGTAACCACCTGAGTTCACGGGTGCTAAGTCGCTTCAGTCGTGCCTGACTCTTTGACCCTATGGACCATAGCCCACTAGGCTCCTCTGTCCTTGGGATTCTCTAGACAAGAATACTAGAGTGGGTTGCAATACCCTCCTCTAGGGGATCTTCCCAACTCAGGGATTGAATGTCTCTTGGATTGGCAGATAGATTTTTTTACCACTAGCGCCACCAGAGAAGCCCTACAACCACCTACCCTGCTCCAAAGCCAGCCCCGCACTCCCTTTAAGAAACAGTTGTGCATTCTGCTTCCCAGTGCTCATTACTCTCATCCGCAGAGGCTCTGTCAACCTGCCCGGCACAAAGTGGGGGACCTCCAACCCAGGTTCCATCGCTCTCCATCCGCAACACAGTCGCAGCAGAGGGACTGGAGGAAGGAGGGGTGTGTCAGTGTGAGAAGGGAGACCAGAGCACCTGCCGTGTGGGAGGATTTCCCTCCTCAGAGGAAAGATCCAAGGCTGAGGAGGGGAAATCTAGGAGGGGGAGATAAGCTTATGGGAGAAATGACAGCAGGGGATGGGGGTGAGGAGAAGAGAAAGAAAATCCTGAAAGGATGAGGGGCAAATATCAGAGCGGAGCAGGCAGTTATAGCCAGATGGGGGAGAAAGGCTTCCTTAAACCCACCTGCAGATGAGAGGGCCGAAAAACTCTGTTTTTTAAAATTTTTATTTAGTTAGTTATTTTTGGCTGTGCTGGGTCTTCGTTGCTGCGTGCAGTCTTTCCCTAGTTGCAATGAGTGGGAGCTGCTCTTTGTTGCGGTGCGTACATAGCCTGCTCATTGCAGTGGCTTTTCTTATTGCAGAGCACAAGTTTGAGAGTGTAGGGGGCTCAGCGGTTGCAGCAGGTGGGCTCAGCGGTTGCAGTTCCCGGGCTCTAGGGCACATGCCTAGTAGTTGAGGAATACGGGCTTAGTTGCTCCATGGCATGTGGGATCTTTCCAGACCAGGGATCAACCCGTGCCTCCTGCACTGGCAGATGGATTGTTTGCCACTGATCCTCCAGGATAGGCCCCAGACTCAATGTTTTAATGACAATGCTCCAAGCTTCACCCCAGGTCGTCCTGTACTCCCCTCCTCTTTGACTTGTGGTAATCTTCGCTTGTGGTGAGCAATAACCATTCCAGCTTCCTTAACTGTTTGTTCATCAGGCCATAGATAGGGGGCTGAGATGAGAATGTAAACACATTTCTACCACAGGAGGTGAGCCAGACCTCCGGCTGCTCCATCTGGGCAGCCAGGAACACGGCTGGGGCAGCAGTGCAGAGAGAGGGCAAATTCACTGCATTACAGCAACACCTGCCTTCTGTCTGGAGGCAGCACTGACAGAGGCAGGGAGAAATCTAAGTTTAGCCAAGTGTGAGCTATGCGACACCTCCAGAACCTGGGGGTGGGGGCGGGCAGGACCCAATGGTTCCTACCAGGGACTTCCTCCTGCCTTAAAGCTCACCAACAGCTCATGCGAGGGGACTCCAGCTTCAACATAGTCACTGGCTCCTGTGTGATGTTTTCCTAACAGCTGGTGTGCAATTTGCCACATGGCCTAGACTATAAAGAATCTTCCTGCAATGCAGGAAACCCAGGTTCAGTCTCTGGGTTGAGAAGAAGGGAATGACAACCCGCTCCAGTATTCTTGCCTGGAGAATCTCATGGACAGAGGAGCCTGGCAGGCTACAGTTCTTGGGTCACAAAGAGTCAGACACGACTGAGCAACTAATATTTTTATTTTCTTTTCATGTATAGACCGGTTGCCCCTGGGAGCTGGCAAGGGAAATCTTGACCCAAATCCACCTGCCTGCAGCCCCTGCAGGTAAGGGTGCTCCAATAGCGGATGAAGATGGCTCCAGCCAGGCAGCCAGGCCCTGTGAGAGCAGTGGCAGGGAGCCACATGAGTCACCCAATATGGGCTGGGGCTGGAGGGTGGGATGCAGACCATACAGGCACTTCTGAGAAAAGCCGCAGTGTCAGTGAGAAAGACTGAAAGCACTCAGGTTTCCATAATGCGATCAGATGTGCTTTTAAGAAAAAAGCTTCAAAGCGATGATTAAATGGGAGGAAATGAGCATCACCTTTTTTTATCAACGTTCTCACTCTCACGCTCATGTGGGCACGACTCTGTGGCAATGTGACTAATTTTGTGACTTGCCCGAACAGGTGTGCAGAGTAATTACAACATTGGGAAGGCCTCAGTTTAAATGTTTGGTGTGGCCAGTGGCTGTTCTGGGTTCTTTCCTGTATTATCTTAGTTTACTATACAAGTCATAACCCCGAGAGGAAACTGAGGCTTGGAAAGGTTCCCCGACTCAGAAGGGAGCAAGCAAGATGTACTGATCTGGGAAGGCTCAGGATGGAGAAACAAAGTCTGGCTGTGGGAAAGGGGTGGAGGGAGCAACCAGCTGGAGGCAGAACATGGTGCCTTGGAGGATGGTGGCATCAGGAGGAGTCCTGACCCAAGCCACAGGGACACCAGCTGGCCTCTGAGAGGACTGCAAGAGGCCACAGGTAGAGGCCAGAAGGAAAGAACCTGTGTGTACAGATGGGGCTTCTTTTCTGTCAGCCTGCAAGTGTGTAGCATGAAATTTGACATATGGTAGCCTCAATATCAGAGAAGGCGATGGCACCCCACTCCAGTACTCTTGCCTGGAAAATCCCATGGACAGAGGAGCCTGGTAGGCTGCAGTCCATGGGGTTGCGAAGAGTCGGACACAACTGAGCGTCTTCACTTTTACTTTTCACTTTCATGCATTGGAGAAAGAAATGGCAACCCACTCCAGTGTTCTTCCCTGGAGAATCCCAGGGATGGGGGAGCCTGGTGGGCTGCCTTCTATGGGGTCATAGAGAGTCGGACTTAGCAGAAGCGATTTAGCAGCAGCAGCAGCCTCAATATATACTTGCTGAATGAAGAGGAGAGTGAATGGGAACAGAGGCACTAACAAGAAGCAAGTGCTCCAGTCCTCCAACAATGGGGAAACCAGCTCATCCTTCAGGAAGAACCTCAGAGAAAGGGAATAAGTATGGACCTTAAGCAGAGGCTGGTGGGTAGCTTCCATGATAACCAATGCTGACCTCTGACTCCTGTTATTCAACCTTGTGCGACCTCCTCCCCTTGAGGAAGGGCTAGACTTATTGACCTGTTTCTAAGTTTATGGCTGATTTAGTGAGAAATTCCTCCAAAGACTGGGTCACAAATCTGTCACTGAGTCGAGCCTGGGTCTGCTCGCCCAGCATGCAGTAAGAGCCATCTACTGATGCTGCGTTTGGGTGAAGAAAAGTCTGATATTTATTGCAGGCACCCACAAAGGCAGCGGGCCACTAGTGCTCGAAAGACTGAACTCCCTGATGACTTTCAGGCAAGGGTGTTCAAAGACAGGGTGAGGGACAGGGTCGTGGGATGGATGACGTTTGGAGAATCTCAATTTCAGTTTTCTGGCTCCAGCGAGTCTAGGGCTACACGTTGGTGTTCAGCATTCAGTTAACTTCTACCTGGTGGGGGTTTTAGTATCTGCAAAACAACTTAGGCATGTGCGTCAGACTTATTTTTACTTTTGAAACAAAACTAGGAGTCCTTGTGACTGATTCGGTGTTGAAATTATGGTTACTCTCCTGCCTGACTGCCCTATCTTTGTTTCAGCATTCTTTGCTTCCCTAAACGTTAACCACTAGGGCCTGTTCTTTGTTCTACATGAGGGCCTAGGAGGTCACAGTATATTTCATGACTGCATTTCCCAATCAGCAGTAAGTGGGGACACAGAGGAATCTCTCCTGAGAAGCTCCTGCAGGGTCCTGCTAAGTTTCAAATCTAGTGGTTTCTATCTTGGGGGCTTTTTCTCTCTTGCTCACTCAGAAGCCAACTGCTCTGTTGTATAAGCGGCCCTAAGGAAAGACTCACATGGCAAAGAACTGAGGGGCAGCTCCAGCCAAGAGCCAGCCAGGAACCAATGCCCTCAGTCCAACAGCCCATGTGTGTCCAACTCTTTTTGACCCTATGGACTGTAGCCTGCCAAGCTCCTCTGTTCATGGGATTGTCCAGGCAAGAATACTGGAATGGTTGCCATTTCCTACCCAGGGGATCTTCCTGACTCAGGGATCAAACCTAGGTGTCCTGTATCTCCTGTGCCGGCAGGCAGATTTTTTACCACTGATCCACCCGGGAAGCTGGCCCACAAGGAACTAAATTCACTAACGTGAATGAGTTTAGAAGCTTATTCTCCCCCAGCCAAGTCTTCAGATGAGACCACAGTCCCCAGCTGACAGCTCAACAGCAACCACATGAAGGCTTTAAAGCCAGAGGCACCAGCTGAGCCCCACTTGATCCCTGCCCCACAGAAACTATAAGATAATAAATGTGAGTTATTTTAAGTCACTACGTTTAAAGATGGAGAAGGCAATGGCACCCCACTTCAGTACTCTTGCCTGGAAAATCCCATGGACGGAGGAGCCGGTAGGCTGCAGTCCACGGGGTCGCACAGAGTCGGACACGACTGAGCGACTTCACTTTCACTTTTCACTTTCCTGCATTGGAGAAGGAAATGGCAACCCACTCCAGTGTTCTTGCCTGGAGAATCCCAGGGACAGAGGAGCCTGGTGGGCTGCCGTCTATGGGGTCGCACAGAGTCGGACACAACTGAAGCGACTTAGCAGCAGCAGCAGCAACGTTTAAAGAGTCATTTGTTCTTTAGTGAGAGGCTATAAACAAATGAGAGGTACAAAGCTACAACTGATTAAAAGTAGGTGAAGCCCATTCACAAATCTAGTTACATGCTGATACAGCTGAGCATTAAACCAGTTTTTCTGAGATGGAGCAGAACCTTTGATCTATGGATAAAAGAACACTATGTGTAAGGATAAGAAGAGGCAGGTTATTCCAACAGGAGAAAATACCCAAATGAGCACTGTTCCTTCAAAAACAGTCACCTTGGGTGAGTGGACACATTCCGGTAATACCATTGTTCCAACCACATCTGAAATAACTCTTAAATATTCCACTGTGAACAGCAAAGAGGCTGTTGATCACATCTCAGTAGTAACAGATACCCGAAGACAGGAACCTTGACTTCTCTGGTGGCTCAGATGGTAAAGAATCTGCCTGCAGTGCAGGAGACCCGAGTTCAATCCCTGGGTTGGGAATACCCCTAGAGAAGGAAATGGCAACCCACTCCAGTATTCTTGGCCTGGGAAATCCCATGGACAGAGGAATTTGGTGGGCTATAGTCCATGAGATCGCAAAGAGTCAGACATGACTGAGAAACTTTCACTTCACTTCAAAGCATCTTCCTGAGGCTATGCTAACCCTGGTAAGCTCCAAGAGAGTTCAGGCCTGGGGCATAGGCAGCCTAGAGCATCATGGTACCTATGGAGCTTTAGCTCAGAAAATCCTTCTGTTTCTCTCTCTGCCGAATTGGCTGAGCAAGACATGAGTGGAGAAAAGTCCTTGAGTCTAAAGTAGAAGAGAGCTTTCCCACGCAGTTTGTAGCGGGGTGCTTACTAGTGAGCCCCAAGTTTCCTGAAGACCCTGGTTTCCTGAAGCCTCTGGGCCAGAGAGCATGGAGCCTCACTGTGACCATCTCACTGGCTGCTGTGCAGGGGTGAGCTGCGGGTGAGTGGAGAAGGGGTGCCCTTCCCTCTACCACGTGGGCAGCTCCACCCCACATAGAGGGTGGCAGTGCCTGCCTGGATGAAGGGCTTATGCAGGTGCCAGAAGAGTCTCTCTCCAGGGACCCAAGAAGCAAGGGGCCTCTGGCCTTCACAGCTCCGTAATCTCTCTCTCTGTATCCATGGGCTACTTCTGGCTCCTTGCTTCAAAGTAAGCACTCTAACCATGCATGCACATTCCCTCTGCACAAGGTGGTTGTTCAGTCGCTAAGTCGTGTCTGATTCTCTGTGACCCCAGGGACTGGAGCACACCAGGTTTCCCTGACCTCCACTATCTCCCAGAGTTTGCTCAAGTTCATGTCCTTTGAGTCAGTGATGCTATCTAACCATTTTATCCTCTGCTGCCCTGTTCTCCTTTTGCCTTCAGTCTTTCTCAGCATCAGGGACTGTTTCAATGAGTTGGCTCTTCAAATCGGATGGCCAAAGTATTGGAGCTTCAGCATCAGTCCTTCCAATGAGTATATTCTGGATTGATTACCTTTAGGATTAATTGGTTTGATCTCTTGGCTGTCTAATGGTTTCTCCAGAACCACAATTCAAAAGCATTAATTCTTTGGCACTCAGCCTTTTATATGGTTCAACTCTCACATCTGTATATGACTACTGGAAAAACCTCTCCACATTAGAGCTCCTTATTTTGAGATACTTGATTTGAAAATGTTTCACTGAAATCAAAATATATTCCCCTTATCCAGGAAATGCCAACATTCTCCATCTCGAAAGAAGAGGAATAGAGTTGGATTCTCTTTTGTCATAAATTCAAATGGAGTAAACTTTTGAATGGCTGTGAAACTAGTCTTAAAAATTGCATCACTTGCTTTTGCAGACAAAACATTGATGGTGACTGTCAAAATTCCAAAGAGGTTATTATTAAGAAGTCTTGAGGAATTGTTGCAAACACAAATCTGATCCTAGAAAATTATGTAGGGAATTTCCCTGGTGGTCCAGCAGTTAGGACTCTGAGCTTCCATGGCAGGGGACACAGGTAGCCAAAAATAAAGAAAGGAAAGAAGGTAGAAAACCATGTAGACAGAAGCAAACAATCCTCTTACTTAAAATGTTCAAAGATTTTATTTGGAAGTTTCATATAAATTCAATACTTCCTATAATATTTTAATGAAGAAATGAATTTTCATTAGCCCTCCATACAGATGCTTCTAGATATCCTCTAGTTCTAGTTTTCAGTTCTGACATGAGCCCTTTCAATGTACTTATGATATATAAATGATTGAAGCTTGAGGACAGAGTAAGTTCAGCTGCCTCAGGGCCCACCTCTGGAGGTGGAGAGTAAAAGGCTGTACTCAAGGCTCCTCTCAGTTGTGTGGGTACCAGGGAGAGTCTAAGAGGGCCCTCTTCAAAGACAGCTTGAGCATTTCACCTCTTCTCCCATCAAACAGAGAGCTCCAGCCCCAGCACCAAGGCCAGATTCTGTTTACCCCCCTCCCCTTCTCCCGTAGCCGCTAATGGAGGTGGTGAGTCGTCATCCTCTGAGGGTGGATTAATCTCCAGAAAAGCTTTGAGACACCTGCGGCTATATTCAAATGAATAAAACACACTTTAAGATGGCTAATAACATTTGGAGTCCCAAAGAGGCATGACATAAATTGATTTTTTTTTCCTTGGGTATGTTTTATAAGTGGACTCAGAGGGCAATTTCCTAAGCCAAGTGCTTTGATGCCTGTAATAATCATATTGGTTCCTGTGATTTGCAAGAAAAGTGTCAATTAGATACAGGAGGTCTAAGATGGTTAATTAAATTCATTCCCATTGCTTTATAGCTGTACCTCTCAGGATACACAAAACCAATGCTCTAAACAGAGGCTTCAAAGAGGCAACTAAAATAATTTTACTATTTTTCTAATGAAATTTTAACAGTTGCATTTATAGCTCATTAATGGCATCAATCACTTAGGGGTTTATCCTCATAAAGGAGTAGAAATGATAACAGCTTCAGTTAAGAATTATTGCAAAACGCTGAAACTATCTGCTATTAATTTATACTAATTTCCAGCTAAAGATAGTTTGCTCAGAAGACAATTACGATTCATAAGAGAGTGAGTCAAGGGAAAGGAGATGTGGGGGCAGTGCCTGGTAACAAAGCAAAGGAAAAAAAAAAAAAAAATCCTGAAACGACATTGATTTGTCCCAGAACTCCAGAGCAACTACAGGATTTTTCCATCTTTTGACTTAGTTTATTCTATCTTTCCTATTTGTTTTAAATATATGTTTATTCGCTGTTAATTATGAAAATGTATGTTTATTCTGGAAAAACAATGGGAACAGTGCAAAGTAAAATTGAAAGTTCCCATGAATTTCTTTAATATGAAATATGATTAATTACAATTTTAACACCCTCCCCCTCTGCTTTACTCCACAGTTCTGGTTTTTCTCACGTTCTCTCTGTTCTGCTTCCTGCCCCGCAAGGTCTCCTCCTCTCCCACTTGGGCGTTCGTTTCAGATTTCTTTCTGGGTCCAGCCCAGCCTCTGGAGGGTCATTCCTGACACAGGCAGCTCTTTTAAGGCGGGCTCTCCGCGCCACTGGCTCCCTCTTGTGGCTCTAGCAGGGCACTGCATACCACTGAAGGCAGGCCTGACCTTGGAAGCTGCTGCTGCTAAGTCTCTTCAGTCGCGTCCGACTCTGCGACCTCATAGACGGCAGCCCACCAGGCTCCCATGTCCCTGGGATTCTCCAGGTAAGAACACTGGAATGGGTTGCCATTTCCTTCTCCAATGCATGAAAGGAAAAGTGAAAGTGAAGTCGCTCAGTCGTGTCCGACTCTTCAAGACCCCATGGACGGAGGAGCCTAACAGGCTCCTCCGTCCATGAGATTTTCCAGGGGAGAGTACCAGAGTGGGGTGCCATTGCCTTCTCCGACTTGGAAGAGCAGACCCCAAGAGGCAAGTGAACTGAACACTCAGGACTCCGCCAAGTTTCCACCTTCTAACTGAAAAGACACGTCCAGAGAGCAATTTGGGTCTCCTAATAAATGTTAGGTTAGCTCTGATTCCTTCTCAATCTTTAGATTTCTGTTTCTCCAAGGCTTTCCAAGAAGTATCAAAAATGCCTTGTTTAATTGAAGTTTCCTCAAAGAGTAGAACTTAAATGTTCTAGATAAATGTGATGGATGTGTTAATGAACTAAACAGGGGAATACGTTCCCTATCTATATGTATATCAAATCACCATAATGTAGACTTCAAATACTTTACAGTTTTATATGTCACCTTGGTCTCAATAAACCCGGGGGTGTGGGGTGGAGTATAGCCTGCAGGACTGAAGTGTGTGTGTGTGTGTGTGTGTGTGTGTGAACGTATGTGTGAGAGACGAGTGTGTGTGTGTGTGTGTGTGTTGTGTGTAGGCATAGCTAGGAGGAGAGACAAAGGAGAGGAGAGTTGATGAAAGCTGCTGTATCAGTTTATAAGTCTTCTGGAAGGACTTCAAAATTCATTTGCTTAACGTACAGATATTAAATACTCAGAATACGCCAACACCGGGGACACCGAAACGTACCCGGCACGTTGCTGCTACCAAGGTGCTCTTTTAAGCTAATGGGAGAAATGCTGCTCTAGGAACAAGTTCTGAATGACAGGCAGTCAGAGATGGGAGGCTGAGCCTCTTCTCCAATCACTCCGTGGCGTTGGGACCTTCCAGGGAGTCACTTAATCTCTGCATCTCAATGTTCTCATCTCTAAAATGAGGACAAATCTCCTTTGTATTATCTTCATTGGCTTATGAAAATCGACTGAACTAAGGAATATGTGAAAGCGCTCCAAGAACTCCATAGCAATGTTAACTAGTTGCTGCTAGTATTCTCAATATTATGTGAGGGTCCCTACAAAAACAAACAACTTGTATATCTATCATTTCTATAGCCTGTGCTTGAAACTCTCATCTAAGGGAGTTTCACTCCTTCAGGGGTCTATTTTGCTGGGATCATGGGTTGTCACCTGCGAGCACAATGTTAATTTGTCAGATTAACCCATCCGTGGGCTTCCCTAGTAGCTCAGTTGGTAAAAAGTCTGCCTGCAATGCAGGAGACCTGTTTCTGTCCTTGGGTTGGGAAGATGCCCTGGTGAAGGAAAGGGCGACTCACTCCAATATTCCTGCCTGGAGACTTCCATGGACAGAGGAGCCTGGAGCGCTACAGTGCATGAGGTCACAAGAGTCAGACACAACTGCACAACTTAGCTACCACCAGCCTGTCTGTGGACCACATCTCCCGGCAGCTGCACGGACAGTCTCTCGGGAGCTGGCTCAGGGACTCACCCCACTCTGTGAAGAGTCTCGCAAGAACTGGCTTGGTGACTAATCCCACATGGCAGGTAATGTTCCAGTCTTCAGCTGGAACTGTGGTTCCTGACCATCATGTCATCAGTGGCTCCAGCACTGAGGTCTCCCTTTCTCCAAGACTTTGCAGGTGCCATCCCCACTTGGCCTGGCTTTACTCTGAAGTCTTTTTGGCATTGCTGCTGCCGCCACGGTGAAGTGACCCTTAACTCAGTTCTACAATGCAAGGGTGTAGCAGGGACTGACATGCTCAGCCCACATCTCCTTGGCGCTCGCCTCAAAAGACCTATGGCTACTTCTGTAAATATTTAATTTTTCTCTGCTGAGGGCTATTTTGGGCTGCCAAGGAGTTAATGTCCCCCAGACACAGCCCTCAAACAATGATAGCTGAGATGTGGTTGGATAAACACATCAGCTTCCTCATCCTTCAGGACAGTGGATAACTCTGAGGAATGTTCCAGAATATTTCCCAGTGCCATTAAGCCCCAGTGTTCTCCAGAGGGTGCCTAGTGGATTATGTTACCTTTATTAGGCCCTTGCCCTTCTTTGTGGTGCTTCCTGGGATCCTCTCAAAAATAAAATATTTAGACTCAAATCCATCTGTCAAGGATCCTGATGATGTGAAAGATTGAAGCAAAGGAGAAGAGGATGGCCGAGGATAAGATGGTTAGATAGCATCACCGACTCAATGGACGTGAATTTGAGCAAACTCTGGGAGATAGTGGAGGACAGAGGAGCCTGATGTGCTGCAGTCCATGGGGTCACAAGAGACAGAAACGACTTAGCAACTGAACAACAATTACCTAAGACAGTTGGTGTTCAAGTTGTCCTGGATGAACACCCTAGGATGGAATTGTGGAATTGGATCACTTATCAGCCCAATGTTGGAGACTCCATTGTTGGTGTTAAGGGAAGTTCTGAAAGGTTCTGTAAGATTCTTATCTCACTCAGCTATGGATGAGTTCTCTAAAATTCTCATCTGCAGTGGGTTCAGATGGAATCTGCTGGAAGGAGGTGCATCAGCTCATGCAACGGCTCCGGCACGTCTAAGTCGAGAGAGCTGCTGAGTTGTTGTTAACTACTATTGAAACCTAAAGGAAGAAAACAACAGGCTCAGCGCAGCCAACCATCAGCTTAGAACACAGTGTGAAAACCCGAAGGCTTCCATGGCAGCATTTTTTTTTAAATCCTCATCTTCTGCAGCTGAAGGGCTGGTCAGGAAGAAAACCAGGTCTAGAACCTGATTGTCAGAGAATTGCAGTAACAGAGGAGGTTGGATCACAGCCATGGCGTGTCTCCTACAGGGAAACGAGGGCCCTGAGAAGGAGGGAGTGGGACCCAGAACCTGAGACGGGACACCCTGGGAGGTGAGCCTAAGAGCCTGAACCCTTGGAGCTCTGGGCTGGCAGAAGTCACCCCCTCTCACTTGCTAGAGGAGAGCAGTCACCCCTCACCTGGGAGTTAAAGGCCTCCCCCAGCCAGATACCTTGCCAGACAGTGTTCGCTGTCCTAAAGACCTACTCTGTGACTCCTCCGTGCTGCTAGATCAACAATGGTCAAGTGTCAGAAAGGCTTGGGTGGAAGGAAAGAGATGGGGTTCACCCAAACAGCCACAGGACCTGGCCTGAGGGTTGATGGGCTCTAGGTGAGCCCTATGTGCATCCAACCTGTTTCTACAGGGCGAGTCTGAGGCATCTTTTTCCAAGGTCGTGTTCAATGACTTCATGTCAGTGGCTAGAAACTAGCCATGGTTGGAGCATGGACTACATAAAAATCAGTAAAGGCCACATGCTCAGGCAAGGGCTTTTTTTCTTTTCTCCTCCTTCTCCCCTACCTCCCCCTCCTCCTCTTTCTCCTCCTCCTTTGTGGAGAGTGGGTTTACCAGCATACCACTGAAATGGGGAAGAGATCTCCGTGTGGTTTACAGACCCAGTTTGGACCCATTTTGAGACTGACTTGAGACATTTATCACATGGCTTTGTGTACATCACTCTAACAGGGGACCATGGGGGTGTTTTGGGTCCTCTGTTATCAGTACCAACTCAGATCCTTGAAAGAACTAAGTAGTCTCCTTCCCCTAGCATAGAATTACTGTGGTAAATGGCTGTGGGATTTGGGGGAAGATGAGGCGACGAGCTTCCCAATACATCTGATGTGGTATGTTGCAGGATTCTTCCTGAAAAGCACCTGTGTGTGTGTGTGTGTGTGTGTGTGTGAGTCACTTCAGTTGTGTCCCACTCTTTGCGACCCAGGGGACCGTAGCCCACCAGGCTCCTCCGTCCATGGGATTCTCCAGGCAGGAAATTCTGGAGTGGGTTGCCATGCCCGCCTCCAGGGGATCTTCCCAACCGGGAACTGGACTTCTGTCTCGTATGTCTCCTGCATCAGCAGGCAGATGTCCCCAGTCATCACGCCACGCCTGGATTTACCACTAGCACCACCTGGGAAGGCTGAAAAGGATCTGATCTCTCCTTTAATAATGTGCTCTGGGTCTGAGAACTGACTCCTATCTGAAAACTGGAGGAGAGATGGTGATTTTTCACAGTGGCAACTGATACCAGCCTTCTGCTCATTTGCTCTTGACCTTTTTGGATACACAGGTCAAGCAGCACCACCAAGGGCCGCCTATGACCTCATCCTTAGACACACTGGTCTGTCGCCACCAGAGGCCCTTGCAGTCAAAGCCCCTAGATTGTGCTTCTGCCTTGTGTTTCACTATGACAATCACTTCCAGCTTGCCACTGATGATTAAGTGCCTCCAGTTGGCCTTCAGTACTTCAGGATGAGCATGGAGCCCAAGTCTAATGTAGCATCTCCGACAGTCAACCTTGGCCTGCGGAAGACACCCGCTGCTGTGCTTCTCAGGGATGTCGGGGTCCCCCATCCCTAACTAGTGGATTCCTTATCACTCTAGTAATGAGAGTGTCTTCTGTGCCCTCACCAGGATATGAATCCTGAATCATGAGCACCCCATATCAAGAAACCCTGCCTTACTTGCTGTCTCCCAACCCCGACTCCCAACCCCTCCCAATGCTCTAAAGATCCATCCCCAAATATGTTCTCCCATCCCTCCCTGTGGGCTGCCCTGGTGGCTCAGATGGCAAAGAATCTGTCTGCAATGTGGGAGACTGGGTTCAATCCCTGGGTCAGCAAGATCCCCTGGAGAAGGGAATGGAAACTCACTCCAGTATCTTGCCTGGAGAATCCCATGGACAGAGGAGCCTGGCTGGCTGCAGTCCATGGGGAGGCAAAGAGACAAGACTGACCAACTAACATTTTCACACTTCACATCCCTCCCTGTATGCAAACAGAATGGATGTATTGGTCAGCTGGCAGAACTCACCAGGAAGTTTATCAGAAATGCAGGATCTCACATTTGTCCACAACTTATTGAATCAGAACCAGCTTGCAAATGCAATACTCCAGGTGATTCATATGTACATTTAAGGATGAGAAAGCACTGATTCAAAACTCTCCAGAGACTCCCAGCTGAGTCTTCAGTTCCTTAAGCCTGAATAAAATAGCTATGACTTGCTTCAACACTATTGTCACGGTCCCCATCAATGGCAGGCAGATTCTTCACCACTGAGCCACCTGGGAAGTCCCAGGTCTTTATTTTTTTAACTGGGCTTTCTTCTCTAACAGTTGCCTAATAACATCTCATTGCATTTAGCTCCATGCATTTTAATTGCAGTTTATTTCTCTGGTCTCAGATTGATGAGAGAGATACCTAAATCCTCTCTAGTTGTGAAGATTCTGTTTTTACCTCCTCCATCACCCTGCCCAGGGCAGGTCCTGAAGGAAGGACAGGTCCCCGGTCATCACCATTGACTGTCATCGTTATCACCATTGAGTGCGTCCATTACATCTCACTTAATCAAGGACCATTTCTACAGAAGCATACACTGAGCAGATAATGCCTTGCTCTAGCTGACCTCATTTCTGCAGATATTTTTCCAAAGTGAGTTTGGTTTTTTTTCATCCTCTGACAGGATTCTGTAACTTAATTTGCTTTCACTTGTCATTTTAAATCACCTTCCCCAGCCATTCCCACTTCCCCCCAACACTCCTGCTTCTCATCTACCCAGTGCAGCCGGGTTCCTTCCTCCTGCTGCCCCTCCACCTTTGCCCACTTACTCGAAGGTTTCTGCTATTGTCAGAACAGCCAAAGACAACAGTGCTTCGACAAGCAAGAAACAGTCTTCACACTCTCAGGATTTCCTATTATGTGATGTGCAGGCTTTTCCAGAAACACAATTGCGCCTAAATATAGAAACTGCCTAGATTCACCTTCATCTCAACACAGTGACTCCACGGCCACTGGGGCTGGCCTTGAACGAGGGCCAACCGCTTTGAAAGGCGGAGACACTCTGTCAGTGGAGGTGAAGGAAGCGGCTTCCAGGGATTTCCATGAGCGGGCAGGCAGCTGTTTACTTATTCCTCATTCTTTTGTTATGTTGTTTGATTTTGCCAGTAAAGCTTGGGGAGAAGGAAGGAAGGAGGAAGAGAGGGGACCATGGACCAGAAGGAAGGAATAGAGGGGTGGGGGGGCTAAGGAAGACCAGGAGGCGTCAGTGATAACGATGGGATGGAGGACATGACTCACGAGAAAAGGAGAAGTGGCAGGTGACTTGTTGAAGGAGGACGGAGGAACTGGAGAAGGAAGAGAGGCAAGATTTCAACGTGCTCTGTAGCCGTCTCTACCCAGCTGGCATGGTCAGACTTCACAGCAAGGTCCTGGTTTCCTGAGAATAGAGGATGAAGAGGGCCAGTTTTCATGTCAGTGCCAGATTCCAGATTGTTTATTTCCTGCTTTGTAATCCCTTGAGTAGTATAACTGCCTCTGGGAAGAGAAATTCTCACCTCTAGCCATACTCCTTTCCATCTGTGTGTGCATTTGTCAGGGATAGGGTGATGGAGGAGTTAAAAACAGCATCTTCACAATTAGAGAGAATTTAGGTATCCATCTCATCAAACTGAGACCAGAGAAAATAAACTGCAATTAAATTGCAAGGAGTAAAATGCAAAGAGATGTTATTAGGCAACTGCTAGAGAAGAAACCCCAGTTAAAATATAAAGGGGTTTCCAGGTGGCTCAGTTGGTGAAGAACCCGCCTGCCAATGCAGGAGACTTGGGTTCAATCCCTGATCTGGGAAGATCCCAGATGCAGCAGAGCGACTAAGCCCATGGGCCACAAACACTGAGCCTGTGCTCTAGAGCTCAGGAGCTGTAACTACTGAAGCCCATGTGCCTGTGAGCCTGTGCTCCTCAACAAGAGAAGCAACCGCAGCTAGAGAGCAGCCCTGCTCACGACTAGAGAAAAGCGTGCTGCTGCTGCTGCTGGTAAGTCACTTCAGTCGTGTCCGACTCTGTGTGACCCCATAGACAGCAGCCCACCAGGCTTCCCCGTCCCTGGGATTCTCCAGGCAAGAACACTGGAGTGGGTTGCCATTTCCTTCTCCAATGCACGAAAGTGAAAAGTGAAAGTGAAGTCGTTCAGTCGTGTCTGACTCTTAGCGACCCCATGGACTGCAGCCTACCAGGTTCCTCCGCCCATGGGATGTTCCAGGCAAGAGTACTGGAGTGGGGTGCCATTGCCTTCTCCAAGAGAAAAGCATACGCAGCAGCAAAGACCCAATGCAGCCAAAATAAAAAAAATAATAATTAATTTAAAAAGTAATAAAGACCTGAATTGGATATTGGAGGAAGTGATCCTAGGAGAGAGTTTTTCAGTGATGATTCTGGAGAACACTTTTTTTTTTAACTTTTCACTTTGTACTTACTGGTGTACAGCCAATTAACAATTCTGTGATAATTTCATGTGAACAGCAAAGGGACCCAGCCATATCTATTCTCCCCCAAACCACCTTCCCATCCAAGCTACAACATAACATTGAGCAGAATTCCATGTGTTATACAGTACGTCCTTGTTTGTTATCTATTTTAAACATAGCAGTGTGTACATGACCATCCCAAACTCTCTAAGTATCCCTTCCCCCCCGCCAGTAGCCATAAGTTCGTTTTCTAAGTCTGTGACTCTCCTTCTGTTTTGTAAGTTTATTTGTATCACTTCTTTTTAGATTCCACATATAAGAGACGTTTCTCTGTCTCTGACGGTCTCATTTCACTCACACTCTCGGAGAACACTTTAAGTGACCTGGAAATTCAGAAGAAGCAGAATTGGTGAGAAGCCAGGAGACAAGGGAGTCTGAAGTTACCAGAAGAGAAATAAGCAGAAAGCTGCGTCCTGAGTCAAAGTTAAGCAGAACTCAGGTTCTGATCCCATCTCTGCCCATTGCCAATTGGAACTTGTTCTGGAAATATCTGGAAGTACTTGCCTCACCTTTCTAAGCCTCAGGTGCCCCATCTGTAAAACCAGGACAATGACATGCATTTCACAAGGTGAGGATTGTACAAGGTGGGAATGAAAACTTCCACTTCCCAAACATTCTGTTCAGAGGATTTACGGACAGAGTCAAGATTCAGGAGATGATGAGACAATAGCTTTGTCCTGGAATCAGGCATGGGACCAGAGAGAAAAGGAAATGCATGAAGGCCAAGACAGAAAGAGTTCAGATTAGACCCGATGAACGAGCAAAAAGTGCTGTGACCCTAAGCACTATGCGAGAAGAGGAAAAATGGGGGCCGTGGGGAAAGCCATGTTCTGGTACATGCTGTCTCTGAGCAGATGAAGAGGTGTGGGAAGATCCTCCCTCTAGGACCAATCAGTCCAGCTACTATATGAAGGTAGCTAGAATCACAACCCGAATGAAGCCATGGACCTCGCCACTGAGCATTGTGTCCCTTATCGATTTATTCCTTCTCAGCGGGGATCCACCCTTCAGTGCCTGCTCTGTGATAATAGATAAGACTCTTTTACAATGAGTGCAATGTTAATCTTTATCGGTAGAGGGTGCCAGAGGGACATCGCAGGACAAAGGGGCTTCTCAGTCCTGGTATATTGATCTTTCTTTCTTGTTTCCCTCACCCGGGCTGCAGGGCCTGTCAGCAGTGCACGGCCCATCTCAGCCACGTGCCCAGACTGTGCAGGTTATAGAGTTCTTAGGCCTCTGAGACCCCCCAGCCTGGGCCCAGGGACCGACTTGGCCCAGCCCGTGTGCTGTGAACACTGCCCTCCAGGCCTCACACTTGCTGTGGAACCCCACCTCCTCCTGCATTCTAATCTCCAGGATCAGCTGGCCTGTACCCCAAAATGCCGTTTCCCACCATACTTCCATGAGTGCCACACACCATAGCAGGATTCACCAGCTTCAGCTTGCCTGCATCTGTGAAATCTTTCTTGCTTGCCTGGTGGCTGACTTCTGACCAAGCAGCCCAGTGAACTTAACCTCCATCCTGTATGCTCAGCCATGCCTTCTCCAACTGAGCTGCAGCCCCAGCCTTGCTGGGAGCCCCTCTTGCCAAGCTTATTTTGCCCTGAGCTCCCTCTCTTAGAGGATACCCAGTAGGAGTCTTTATATCTTCATAGTTACTTTCCTATCAGAATTAATATTTTTTTATATTAAATGTCCCCTATTTGAATTTCTGTGTGGTTTCTGTTTCTCTGAGTGTACCCAGACCAACACAACCATGAATGGCAGCTTACCTCACAAAGAGACAGCCAGAATTATGTGGTCTTGTTGGAAATATACAATACATCTACTAAGCATTCTTGTCAAAACAGCAATCTGATCAAGCCTTAGATCTAAGTGCAAGCATTCAAGGAATATACAGGACACAGGAATATGTTAAATAGTATCATCACAGGCAGTTAGCAAAATCCAGGCGTGGGAAACTTCATAGGAAAAATTAGCCAGAATTCTTCAACAAATGAGAGACAAAGCCTATTAATTATAAGAGACTTAAAAGGCATATTAACCAATTAAAATTCATAGACATTCTTTGGATCTGGATTCAAAGAGATTGTTAAAAAAAATTGATGAGACAATTGAGGAAATTTACTTACTGGATATGTGATGACACTGAGGTAATTATTTTTAAAAAATAAAAGAGCTAATGGGAGAACTATAAACCCTGAATAACTGACGCCATTAGGGAATTATTTTTCTCATTATATATGATGAGTATTTTTAAGAGCTTTGATTTTTCTTTTTAGATTTACTAGCTAAAATGTTAACAAATGAAATGGTATGATGTTGGGGATTTGCTTCAAAATAATAGCATGGGGATGGGAAAATATATTGACCATGAGTTGATAATATCAAAACTTGGTAATGAGTGCTTGAGTTCACTTTTTGAAAAAAATTTTAACACTTCTATAAACTGATAATACAGAAAAGCAACCTAACTGAAAAATAAGCAAAGAGTATAAATAGTCGATTCATGAAAGAAATATACATGGCCAAAAAACGTAAATGTGCTCAACTTTGCTGTAATAAAGAAAAGGCAATGAAAGATCAATAAAAATATGGGGGAATGGATATTCCCATTGGCACTACCATATTGAAGAATCGGTTGGCTGAATTCTTCAAAATTTAAAGTGTGCATTTCTATAAACTCAACAGTTTTTCTTCTACCTATCTTAGAGAAATGGTCAAATGTGTGGACAATAATATTAGTTTATCTCAAATTTATTTTTGATATAGTAGAATCCTAGAAGCAAACCAAATATCAATGGAGAAAGTGAAACTTTCTCATTTCTCAGTCATGTCCAACTTTTTGTCACCCCATGGACTGTAGCCCACCAGGCTCCTCTGTCCATGTAATTTGCCAGAGAAGAATACTGGAGTGGGTTGCCATTTCCTTCTCCAGGGGATCTTCCCAACCCTGGGATTGAACCTGGGTCTCCGCATTGCAGGCAGACTCTTTACTGAATGAGCCAGCAGACTCTTGTCCTTAACAAAAAGAAGTAGTTAAAACATGATATAAGGACCCTCTGCAGCAGTTATAAAAAGAAAGACTACACAGATTGACATGGTTAAGAGCTCTAGGACATATTATCAAGTCAAAAAGCATATTACAAAGGTATATGTTCCATTTGATCCTACTTCTGTAAAAATAAGACTAAACTAAAACATCCAGAATCAGTTCAATTCAGTTCAGTCGCTCAGTCATGTCAGATTCTTTGCGACCCCACGAATTGAAGAATAAGTCCCCCTAAAAAAAATGGCATATTTGTAAATGTTTACATATGTACATGACTTCGTATATATACATACAATGCTTTATTGACTTTTTGTTAGAATACACTCATAGTGCTTGTATAATTTTCTTTTACTTTATAAAGTATGTGAATGCCGCAGTGAATAAATCATAAGTGACCCGAGCAGTCTCCGTGGCAAAGTGGGAGAGAGGACCGGAGTGGATTGGGAAGGTGGTGGGTCCCGGCCCAAAGGCCACACCTCCTAAGAGGCCCTGCCCCATCCTCCCTGCAGGGTCCCATCTCTGCATAGGTAAACACTCAAGCTGTAAGATACAGAAAATCCAAATATGTTGTTTATTCAAAAGGGTTTCCTAAATGTGTCTTGTCTTAGGATTTTAGGTCCAGGAGGGATCTTTGAAACCAGCTCTTTCAGTTCCTGATTTTTAAGGATGAGAAAGCTGAGGTCTAGAGAAGCTAAAAGAGTTGCCCAAGGCCCCCAGACTATTTGGCTATACACCAAGAGGACAGGCAGGAAAGCATGCCCAGGAAACCTGAATGTTTGGGAACCTGGAGGAAGTAAGGAGGGAATTATGTGTTCAGGACGAACATCCAGATTAGAATTCCTGCAAAGTTGCTGACAGCCACGTATGAATGACCGTGTCCAGCGATAAATCACCAGGATGAGGAGGATGAATCATCCCAGGCTTTGTTCTTTGTAGGACAGCACATTTTCTCTGGCTCTCCCTGTTCTATATCAGGAGATTGTTTCCACCGGGGTCACCGGGCTGAAGGACCCACTAAATTTGGCTTCATTCCTGTCTTGGCAAGCTGCCATGGCCGGGGTGGTGGAGGAGTGTTTACACGTGTCAGGCCCTAGGAACATTTTTGCTGTTCTGTCTGATAAAGCCCAGAGTCAGATGGGCAGAGTGGTGAAAAGAGCACTGGACACAGAGTCAGCTAGCTTGGGGTTAGTTGCTGTTCCGTCATGAACACAGCTGTGTAAGCTTCAGCCAATCTTGTAGGGAGTTCTAAGCATGCAAAATAAATAGGTTCAATGTGATTCCCCCAGGTCTTGTGTTTTGGGAACCTATGTGGGAAGAAAAGTAGCTTCCAAGCTGAGTAACCATTTTCAGAATAGGTTCTCTCAAGCAGAAGGAGAAAACAATGCAATGCTGCACTGGAAAATATGTGGGTTATTTTCAGATATCTTTGAATACTGCTTTCTAACATAATGCCACAGCGATAAGAGAACAGACTCTGTATGATTTCAGTACCTTTAAACCATGAAATGTTTACACCTTGTTTTATGTCCCTGAATATGTTCCAGAGTCTCGTGGTTTATAATCTATGGGAATTTGAATAGAATTTGTACCTTGCTGTTGTGTGAAAATTGTATAAATCTTAATTATGTTGAATTGGTCACAGTGCTTTTAGGGTCTACTATATTTTTAAAAAATAAAAGAGCTAATGGGAGAACTATAAACCCTGAATAACTGACGCCATTAGGGAATTATTTTTCTCATTATATATGATGAGTATTTTTAAGAGCTTTGATTTTTCTTTTTAGATTTACTAGCTAAAATGTTAACAAATGAAATGGTATGATGTTGGGGATTTGCTTCAAAATAATAGCATGGGGATGGGAAAATATATTGACCATGAGTTGATAATATCAAAACTTGGTAATGAGTGCTTGAGTTCACTTTTTGAAAAAAATTTTAACACTTCTATAAACTGATAATACAGAAAAGCAACCTAACTGAAAAATAAGCAAAGAGTATAAGTAGTCAATTCATGAAAGAAATATACATGGCCAAAAAATGTAAATGTGCTCAACTTTGCTGTAATAAAGAAAAGGCAATGAAAGATCAATAAAAATATGGAGGAATGGATATTCCCATTGGCACTACCATATTGAAGAATCGATTGGCTGAATTCTTCAAAATTTAAAGTGTGCATTTCTATAAACTCAGCAGTTTTTCTTCTACCTATCTTAGAGAATGGTCAAATGTGTGGACAATAATATTAGTTTATCTCAAATTTATTTTTGATATAGTAGAATCCTAGAAGCAAACCAAATATCAATGGAGAAAGTGAAACTTTCTCATTTCTCAGTCATGTCCAACTTTTTGTCACCCCATGGACTGTAGCCCACCAGGCTCCTCTGTCCATGTAATTTTCCAGAGAAGAATACTGGAGTGGGTTGCCATTTCCTTCTCCAGGGGATCTTCCCAACCCTGGGATTGAACCTGGGTCTCCCGCATTGCAGGCAGACTCTTTACTGAATGAGCCAGCAGACTCTTGTCCTTAACAAAAAGAAGTAGTTAAAACATGATATAAGGACCCTCTGCAGCAATTATAAAAAGAAAGACTACACAGATTGACATGGTTAAGAGCTCTAGGACATATTATCAAGTCAAAAAGCATATTACAAAGGTATATGTTCCATTTGATCCCACTTCTGTAAAATAAGACTAAACTAAAACATCCAGAATCAGTTCAGTTCAGTCGCTCAGTCATGTCAGACTCTTTGCGACCCCACGAATTGAAGAATAAGTCCCCCCCCCAAAAATGGCATATTTGTAAATGTTTACATATGTACATGACTTCGTATATATACATACAATGCTTTATTGACTTTTTGTTAGAATACACTCATAGTGCTTGTATAATTTTCTTTTACTTTATAAAGTATGTGAATGCTGCAGTGAATAAATCATAAGTGACCCGAGCAGTCTCCGTGGCAAAGTGGGAGAGAGGACCGGAGTGGATTGGGAAGGTGGTGGGTCCCGCCCCAAAGGCCACACCTCCTAAGAGGCCCTGCCCCATCCTCCCTGCAGGGTCCCATCTCTGCATAGGTAAACACTCAAGCTGTAAGATACAGAAAATCCAAATATGTTGTTTATTCAAAAAGGTTTCCTAAATGTGTCTTGTCTTAGGATTTTAGGTCCAGGAGGGATCTTTGAAACCAGCTCTTTCAGTTCCTGATTTTTAAGGATGAGAAAGCTGAGGTCTAGAGAAGCTAAAAGAGTTGCCCAAGGCCCCCAGACTATTTGGCTATACACCAAGAGGACAGGCAGGAAAGCATGCCCAGGAAACCTGAATGTTTGGGAACCTGGAGGAAGTAAGGAGGGAATTATGTGTTCAGGACGAACATCCAGATTAGAATTCCTGCAAAGTTGCTGACAGCCACGTATGAATGACCGTGTCCAGCGATAAATCACCAGGATGAGGAGGATGAATCATCCCAGGCTTTGTTCTTTGTAGGACAGCACATTTTTCTCTGGCTCTCCCTGTTCTATATCAGGAGATTGTTTCCACCGGGGTCACCGGGCTGAAGGACCCACTAAATTTGGCTTCATTCCTGTCTTGGCAAGCTGCCATGGCCGGGGTGGTGGAGGAGTGTTTACACGTGTCAGGCCCTAGGAACATTTTTGCTGTTCTGTCTGATAAAGCCCAGAGTCAGATGGGCAGAGTGGTGAAAAGAGCCTGGACACAGAGTCAGCTAGCTTGGGGTTAGTTGCTGTTCCGTCATGAACACAGCTGTGTAAGCTTCAGCCAATCTTGTAGGGAGTTCTAAGCATGCAAAATAAATAGGTTCAATGTGATTCCCCCAGGTCTTGTGTTTTGGGAACCTATGTGGGAAGAAAAGTAGCTTCCAAGCTGAGTAACCATTTTCAGAATAGGTTCTCTCAAGCAGAAGGAGAAAACAATGCAATGCTGCACTGGAAAATATGTGGGTTATTTTCAGATATCTTTGAATACTGCTTTCTAACATAATGCCACAGCGATAAGAGAACAGACTCTGTATGATTTCAGTACCTTTAAACCATGAAATGTTTACACCTTGTTTTATGTCCCTGAATATGTTCCAGAGTCTCGTGGTTTATAATCTATGGGAATTTGAATAGAATTTGTACCTTGCTGTTGTGTGAAAATTGTATAAATCTTAATTATGTTGAATTGGTCACAGTGCTTTTAGGGTCTACTATATCCTTCCACTTCTCTGTCTATTCATTCTATTCATTTTTGAGAGATTGAAATTAACTAAAAATCTGAATTTATATACTTAAAAAAATAAACGTAATATACAGTGGAACTACATATAACTTTGTTCTGTATTTTTCAAGTCTACTGTAAATGTGTTATCATACTTTCATAATTAAAACAATTTTTTTTAAAGAAGAAAAAAGTAGTGCAGTGTTGGAGGCACAATCAGAGGACCACGGCCAAATACTAAGACAAGGAAAAATAGGATCAAGTTTGCCATCACTGTTCCATCCAGGGAGAGCAAGAAGGCTCATCCTCAGAACCAACTCTCTGTAATGACTGCCCGGAGCAATGTGTTGGGAAGGATGTGAACTAAGGCTGAACTCAGGGAAGAGCACTCTCTGATCCATTAATAATGCCTGCCAGGGGTGAGGAGCCAGCAGAACGGGGAAGGTTCACCATGTTTCTGTTATTCCTGCCCACAGTTACATTTATGTTCCTATAGCCATGAGCCTGGAGGAGCAATGGCACCTCACTCCAGTACTCTTGCCTGGAAAATCCCATGGACAGGGGAACCTGGTGGGCTGCAGTCCATGGGGTCGCTGAGAGTCAGACACGACTGAGCGACTTCACTTTCACTTTTCACTTTCATGCATTGGAGAAGGAAATGGCAACCCACCCCAGTATTCTTGCCTGGGGAATCCCAGGGACGGGGGAGGCTGGTGGGCTTCCGTCTATGGGGTCGCACAGAGTCGGACACGACTGAAGCGACTTAGCAGCAGCAGCAGCAGCCATGAGCCTATGGACCCAATGCAAAGTAGGAAAATGCATGTGATAAAATCTTAGTAAGAAAGTTTCAAGAAGCTGGCTCATTTGGGATAAAAGCATCCCTGAATTAGGAAGAATCAGGAAGCCTGGGTTCTGATCTTAGATCTGTCACTAAACAGCTTTTAATCTTGGAGGAAAATCCTAAAGCAAATCCTAATGGAAATCAACCCTGAATATTCATTGGAAGGACTGATGCTGAAGCTGAAGCTCCGGTATTTGGCCACCTGATGCAAAGAGCCAACTTATTGGAAAAGGCCGTAATTCTGGGAAAGATTGAGGGCAGGAGGAAAAGGGGGCAGCAGAAGATGGGATAATTGTATGGTATCACTGATTCAGTGGATGTGAGTTTGAACAAACTCTGGGAGATAGTGAAGGACAGGGTAAGCTTGACATGCTCTAATCCATGGGGTTGCAAAGAGTCCGACACAGCTTAGCAAGTGAACAACTTGGCAGAAATCAGTAACAGACTGAGAACCCTATTTAAACCTGAGTCCTCCTGTAACCAAGTTCTTTAATGAGTTCATAATTAACCACTCCTTCAAAACTTTATTCCCTTTCTTGTCCTGCCCCTATTCCCATCAGGACTGATGAGTATCAAAGATAAAGGGGGATTGAAACTGAGCAGGACCCTGGGGGCCCTTCCAAGTACAATTCCCTTCCAGCCCCCTTTTGATTTTTCCTGACTTCCAAAGAGTTAATGATTACAACAGTGAAGCATCTGACTCCTATTCCTCCTGAAGGGATATACATAACAATCCGATGCCTATCTTTGAGTTGTTCTGCAGAAATTAAGACCTCCACCAGGTGGAGGATGGTGGCTATGTGGTGACCACAGTCACAGACACAGATCCCAGACTGGTTAGAATGAGAAGGTTGATGATTAAGATTCCTGAAAAATCACCTTTATCGCACCACCAACCAATCAGAAAAATGTTCACAAGTTAATCAGGACTAGGACTTTCACTCCTAGAGCTGACTTTAAAAATCCTTCCCTGAAAGCCATCGGGCAGCTTGGGTCTTTCAAGCAACAGCTGAGCTGCCCACTCTTCTTGCTTGGCACCCTGCAGTAAATTCTGAACTTTCCTTCTCTACAACCTGTGTCAGCAATTTGGCTCTGCTGCATGTTGGGCAAGCCAACTCATCTTCAGTTTGACAACACTAAGTTCTGAAATCTGCTCTGGTTTGAGGTGTGATAAGGGAGGCCACTGGAGGGTCAGTTTTTTGATCCATGTTCAGGAAAGTAAACCAACCCATGAGAATGACATACATTAATAATTCATTAGATAAAGATTACTTAGTAAACTTAATTGGCAATAATAATTTCATGTTACGATTATTACCATTTTTATTGTTACTGAATGACTAACCAGGGCCCGGTGAAGATGGCAGTCTTTATGCCAACATAATTTCTAAGTCTGCATGTAGAACTGTGGCAAACCAGGACCCTTTGTGAAGTTATGTGTAAAAGTGAATAAGGACAAGAAGTAACACATAAAAATAATAAGCTATTTAAAAATTTTTTTATTTGATGTTTCTAAAGTATCTTATTCAACAAAATAAAATAAACATCCCTTGAACATGTGAAGGGAAGCCTGATGGCTTTCTCAGACAGAGTGGAGCCGTGTAGAACAACCTCATGCAAAGAGCTGACTCACTGGAAAAGACCCTGATGCTGGGAGGGATTGGGGGCAGGAGGAGAAGGGGACGACAGCAGATGAGTTTGCTGGATGATATCACCGACTTGATGGACATGAGTTTTGTGAACTCTGGGAGTTTGTGATGGACAGAGAGGCCTGGTATACTCTGATTCATGGGGTCACAAAGAGTCGGACATGACCGCGTGACTGAACTTAACTGATCTTGCATGAAATGTTCCCTTGGTAGTTGGATGTATCTAAATTTTGCATATTGTTCAATTTTATTTTCTAAAATTTTGTTTAATGTTTTGGATCTATGTCTTTGAAGGTTATCTATTAATTTTTTATATAATGTATTTGTATGATTTTGGCATAAAGATAAATGTGTTCTCACAGTATATGTTGAATAATATCTCCTCTCCTTAATTTTTTTTCTGGAAAAGTGTATGTAGAATTGGTTTATTTCTTCTAAACACAAAATACATACTGCATGACTCCTTTCATATGAAATTCTACAATATGAGAAGCTAATGCATATTTTAAAGCAAGCAATGCTTGCTTAATGCAAGGGGCAGAGTAAGATATCAATGGCAAATAGGCATGAGGCAACATTTTTCAGTGATGAAAATAGACTTTTTCTTGATTTTTATGCTTGTTAAGATGATACACATTTTGTAAAGCTCATTGTATGGAAAGTACCTTATTGCATATAAATAATGCTTTAATAAACTTGATAAAAATGCCTGTCTTTATGAGTAAAGTTAATGTACTGAAAATAAAAATTTAAAAATGCACACAAATGAAGAAAGCCAATTTGCAAGTTAAACATTAAAATATTATAACACACTATAACCATTATTTTTTTTAGGACTGGGCATTTTAATATCCAAAATGGAAATGGATGATTAGAAGTCTTAGAATGAAAAATATTCTTTGCATCCCATATACTAGTATTCTGTCATTCTCAGCTTTTTCACCCAGACTTGTGAAAACTTTGTCACAGATATCCAGAAATTCGTGCCAGGCATTTCAAAAATTTGTGTAAGTAACCTGAGTAAGGGGCTTCCCTGATGGCTCAGATGATAAAGAATCTGCCTGCAGTGTGGGAGACCTGGGTTCAACCCGTGGGCCAGGAAGATCCCTTGGAGAAGGGAATGACCACCCTACTCTAATATTCTTGCCTGGAGAATTTCATGGCAGAGAAGCCTGGCGGGCTATAGTCCCTGGGTTCCCAAAAGAGCGGGACACTACTGAGCGACTAACATTTTTGCTTTCATTTTCACTTTCAACTTGAGGTCAGGCTGCACATCAGAAAAGAGGCATGGCAGGGACTAGCTTTGTTTGGCTCAAGTGGAAGACTCTGCTGTTTGATGCTCGCCCTTCTCTCATAGACCAATAGCTTTGTCTCAAAATTACCTGTGAATCTTTGATGGACTACATTTTTTTGGTCTCAAGAGCATCTTGGCCTGAACCCAGTGGAAACAGGAAGTTCAGGGTGGTCAACCCCTACAAAAAGAATCCTCAAACAATGACTGATGGGCATTGGATATTTCAGCTTTTTTGCCCTGAACTGAATAACCTGAAAGAGTTTGTAATCAATCTCTCATGAGCCCCCACTTGGGACTGGGTCCCAGTTGTCCATGACAATAACTTAGTGCATCCTGTATTGCCCTTGAAACTACAGCTTCTTTCATCACGATCAGTGTAATTAATCATAATCAGTGCTGCATCCCTGGTGGAAGGGCACAAAGACCAAGGGGTGCAAGGCAGTAGCCCACAGACTTGTCCCTGTTTAGTTCACCGCACAGTCCCTGAATAAACCATGGCTTCTGGCAGATAAAGATGGCCCAAAGTAAACAAGCAACTGTTGTGTCAGAAACTTTAAAAAATGTTAGTTTATTTACTTATTTATTTGTCTGTGCCAGGTGTTAGTTGTGGCATGTGGGACCTTCCATCTTCATTGTAGCCTGCAAGGTGTCTTTGTTGTGAAGTGCAAATTTTCAGTTGCGGCATATGGGATCTAGATCCCCGACCAGGGGTGAACCCAGGCCCCTTGCATTGGGAGTGTGAAGTCTCAGCATCTGGACTTCCAGAGAAATCCCTAAAAAGGAATTTTAAATAAAATATCTCTAGCTTTTGCTATGCAGATATTGTTCTTGCTGATGTTTTCTTTTAGTTAATTTCTATCACTGAAATATATCCAAAGCAGTTTTTGTTCACCTGGGGTAGGCAACAGTGCACATGTAAGAATTTTTATAAAGCTGCAGTGACTTTTTTGTTTATTGTCACAATGTAGCCTGAAAGAACCGTGACCTTTTTGACACTCCATATCACACTGATCCAGTATGTGGATCAATCATATTAACCTGCGTGGCTAAGCAGAAAGTGCCAAGTTCCCTGAATTCTCTGATATATAGCATATGCGTATGACAATGGTGAAAGATAAGGATCCAGAAGATTCAGGAGCTTGCCACATTAGGGACATTTTTACCACATTAAGGAGATTTTTACATTTCCAATGGTTAGGAACGTACTCAGACATCACTTCTGTGTCAAAGGACAAACTATTTTACCTTGACCTCCTACCATTAAGAAAGCAACCTCTCTGGATTTTGGACACAGCTCATAACACCCTTAAGGATTCTGATCTGACTTGTGATCTATTTACTAGATGATACTGAAGGTTCATTGTTTTGATTGGGATGAAGAGCAGGAAAGAAATCTTCAGTAAGTTTAAGCTGAGGTTCAAGCAGCCCTGCTTCTCAGAACATATAATTTGGGGGATACAAAAGTGCTCCTGGTGTTAACTGTAAGTAAAAAAAAAGCTGGGTAGAGTCTTTGACATAATATTGGAGTCCCAGAGGAAACCCATAGACTCTGCAGGAAAGAATGCAGCAGAAAACTAGCTACCATTCAAAACACAGCTTGGATTGTATGAAGCAAGAAGTAACAAAGTTGTATAGGCATAGTAGTAGTCCATTCCAACAGGATTGTATTTTGGGAATTCCCTAGGTCTGGGGTCTCCAAACTTCGGGATCTAACACCTGGTGATATGAGGTGGGCTGATGTAATAATAATAGAAATAAAATGCGCAATAAATTTAATGCACTTGAATATTCCTGAAACCATCCTCACCCTCAGTCTGTGGAAAAAATTATCTTCCACAAAACTGGTTGTGGATCACTGGTTAGAGCAACCATAGGGGCATAAATTATACAGTCGGTTGTCTCAAACCTTATTTTGCCTACCTCATTTAAATGAGTGTCTTTCCTTCTCTTCACGTCAATGGCCTTAAGGAGGTTCCAGGCCTAGTAATGAATATTACTATGTTGTGCAAGCTAAAATGTTGTCAAATTACAGCATTAAGTCCTGAGAGAACTGCAAAGATGGAGGCAGAGCTTTAAGCAGTACATGTGGTCATCAACTTGATGTATAGAGAGAATTAGCAAGACTTGACAATCAGAAGCAAGGAGGTTTTGGGGATGAAGCATGTGAATACTCCATGGGTTTTGGCAAAAAACATGCGAATCTAATGATTCATATTAATGACCACCAAGGAGCTTGTATCAGGGAAGAGGAGGTGAGGAACAATGGGGCAGCTAGAGGTAGTGACTTTTAAATACTGATTGAGTGTGAGCAGAATCTAGAATGAATGGTAAAGGAGGAGGTGAAGAATGAAGGGACCAGCTGCAGTGGCAATAATATACCTCCCTGTCTTGAATCCTTCCTCAGAAAAATTGTGAGAGGCCACTATCTTGAAGAACTAGTGACAGGTCAGCACTAATGAACACAGAGAATGAGACCATCTGACAGTACAGGAGTGACTATAGCGGAAGCTCTCAGTGCCCTGTTCCTGCTGCTCCTGCACTTTAACACCCACACAAGGGTACTCTTCTCATGATATACAGCTTGTGGGAAACTGTTGCATAGTACAGGGAGCTCAGCTCCCTGCTCTCTGATGACCTAGAAGGGCTAGATGAGGGCTGGGATGGAGGCTTAAAAGGGAGGGAATATATGTATACATATGGCTGATTCACTTTGTTCTACATCAGAAGCTAACAACATTGACAAACATCCATGCAGTCTACTGCAAACTCCTGGGACTCTGCCTAGGAGTGCCCTCTAACTGTGGAAGTGTGATAGACTCATGGTTGGGACCCTGCTGAAGTGAGGTGTCAGGGGGATTAAAGCCTTGTGAAGCATTTTTCAGGTTGTGGTGGGCGGAATTTTGACAAGATCTTTCCAGTTCTTTTGATCATCACTTGGGTCTGTCCACTATCATAGGCATATCCTGATTTATTCTGGTGGCTGTCATTTTAATTTCTGTGCCAGAAGCAAACTATATTATGTAAGATCCCTGCTTATGTGCTGGAGATACCTGATGTTGCTGGAATCTCATTGGGTCCAAAATTTACCTTTACGGTTATTGTGGTATGTAGATAACTAGAAAGAACTCAAGGAAAGTCAGAGGCCAGATGTAAAACAATATTATTTAAAACTTTACTTGCTTAAGATATGAGGTTATCTTTACAGTTATTTTCTTTTAGAAAGTTGCACAGAACCCTTTATGTTGCCTCAATGAATTTTTTTTTTTTAGTACAAATAGTACATAACTTATGAAAAGTCTTCTGGCATCAAAGTTTCCATTTATCTTTTTAGCTTTCTTGGTGAACTGATTAACTCTTTTAGGTTTCAAATTCCAAAATTATCTGATAGAAATTTAACAACATAACCAAGGCTGCTTAATTGAGACCTCAGTTCAGTCACTCAGTCATGTCCAACTCTTTGCAATCTTATGGACTGCAGCATGCCAGGCTTCCCTTTCTGTCACCACTTCCTGGAGCTTGCTCAAACTCATGTCCATTGAGTTGGTGAGGTCATCCAACCATATCATTCTCTGTCATCCCTTTCTCCTCCTGCCTTCCGTCTTTCCCAGCATCAGGGTCTTTTCAAATGAGTCAGCTCTTTGCATCATGTGACCCAAGTGTTGGAGTTTCAGCTTCAACATCAGTCCTTCTGATGAAATTATTGCCTGTTAGCAATTTCTGTTCCCAATTTTGGCCTGTCGCATTTTACCTCTTATAACCTCCTGAGCAGTTTCTGGATCCCTGCTTGATCTCCTTGGTTCTCACACCATAAACAATGGGGTTCAAAGCTGGAGGGATGAGGTGGTGCAGGATATTGAGCAGGATGGGGATATCTGGGGGAATCCTCTTCCTGGCCAGGTTAGTGATGACCAGGACCAGCAGGACTGTGCTGAAGAACAGGATGAGGATGAAGTGAGAACCACAGGTGCTCAGGGCCTTGGCAGCAGCTCCCTCAGCTTTAATCCTTAGCACAGCTTTCAGGATAAAAGAGTAGGAGAGAATGATAAGGATGAGGTCAGAGCCCAGTAGGGTCCAGCCTGCCACAAACTGGTAGAGCCGATTGAAGGTGATGTCATCACAGGAGAGTTTGGACACAGACAGGTTAGTGCAGATGCAGTTCTTGATGATGTTATCTGCACAGTATCTGAGTCTGGCAGAAAGAATTGGAACTGGGAGTGAAGCAAGGGCATTCCGGGCCACTACAAAGATGGTGGCTCTGGCCACAAATTGGTTAGTGATGATAGACGGGTAATGCAGAGGCTTGCAGATGGCCACATAGCGGTCATAGGCCATGACCATGAATGTGCAGGACTCCATGGTCAAGAAACTGTTCATGATGAACATCTGGAGGAAGCAGGGAAAAAACCCAATAGACCTGAGGTCAAACCAGAAGATGGCCAGGACCTTGGGGATGACGGTGAGGCAGAGCACCATGTCCAGCAGGGAGAGCAGGCTGAGCAGGTAGTACATGGGCTCGTGCAGAGAGGCCTCCAGCCGGATGGTGACCAGGAGGGTGGTGTTGGCCCCCATGGCCAGGAGGAAGAGGAGACTGAGGGGCAGGGACAGCCAGTGCTGCCAGCTCTGGTAGTTAGGGAAGCAGATGAGGAGGAATTCGGAGACTGGGGGAGTGGAGTAGTTGCTGTGTGATACCATGCAGCATATCCCGATCACACTGGAAATCCAGAGTCCTTAAAATGTAGAACAGAATGTAGCACCATGGGAAGTGTATGTTATAGTTGTAGTAAAACTTGGGTTTTCACAGAGCTCTGAAACTGCCTCAGTGATGATTTCAAGTCATCATCATCATTGTTAATCATTGCTGACATTTAACTAAAAACTTGCCATGCATGTGGTATCATGCCAAATACTTTATATTCATTATATCACTTCCTCTTTTGAAAACATGTAAAAGTAACTAATATCATTATTTTCATAGGTAATGAAGGGAATAAGGAAAGGGAGGCTGAGCACTTTGATCAAAATTGGAAAGCTAGAACATAAGCCACATTCCCTGGTGGCTCAGATGGTAAAGAATCTGCCTGTAATTCAGGAGACTTGGTGTCCATCCCTGAAGAAAAGAATGGCAACCCACTCCAGCATTCTTGCCTGGAGAACTCCATGAACAGAGGAGCCTCGTGGGCTACAGTTCATGGTGTCACAGAGTCAGACATGACTGAGTGACTAACACACAGACACACACACACAGACACACACACATACATGTGGCAAAGCCAAACTGAAAACCAGGGAATCTGATTCTAGAGCCTGTGATTTGAGCCCCTGTTCAAGATTTAGCCTCATTCAGCACAATTACTTAACTCAGCTGTTCCTTTCCTCAGAGTTTACAACGAAGAGAGCTCTGTTCAGCTGATTCTAAAGGAGCCGAGCCCTCTGCTCCATACAATTGGACAGGGGTTGACTTCAGGATTCTTTATTTTCAGTATTCAGGAAATATTGGATCAGAGGTGGAGCAGCCCTTTGCACCATCTCAGGACAACAATTTCATCCAACTCCAAAGAGGATTTCACTTCAAAGTATAATGTTTATCATCCTTTTACTGGATTAACTGCTATTGCTTCTCTGTGAAATTTCAAGAGTGCTTTATTAGATTTGAGTCCTTTAGAAAAGACTGTGAATTTTGTATTCTCGTGACAGAGACAGTATCGCAAGGTACACCAGGAGGTTACCAAAGGTGAAATAGAAGTTTTCATTAGTTAGTGAGTAAGTTTTCAGCATATAAACTCAAATAGGGCTTACTTACCTAGTAAGCAAAATTATCCATAATCCTTGTGGCCAGGACCCAGTTATTTCAGCAAATGGAATCTGTTCTGAAAATTTACCTGCTGTGATTCTAGTTGGGATTTTTTTTTCTTGGTGTTGGGTTCTGGCTTAACTCCCTGACTGCTATATAAAGAGCAGACTGACCAACACTAAGAGGAGTGACAACAAGAGCTACAGCACCTGAAGACTGAGAAGGAGCCAGGGGGTCAGGCAGGGATGCGAGAGGCAGCCCAGGAGACATACAGTCAATAGATTTGGGGCTACTGATGCTGCTTGTGTATCCCACCTGGCCCGCCTCCTCCAGGAGAGTGAAGTGTGTATGAGAAGGTATCAGATGCTGGCTGCCAGGGAAGGAAATGAAGGGTTTTTCTTGATCCAAAGAACTTCACTTTCAATATCCTAGACTTTCCAAATACAGATTATGCAATAGACACACACAACTTTCTACTTTCTACTCAGTGTAGGGCTTTAGGAAACCAAAGATTCAGGGGCTCAAGTGTCAAATCTGGGGTAGGGACAGCTATGAATTAGCTCAGTTCTGTATTTCCATTTCTATTTTTTTATTTTTATTTTTAAATTTTACTTTATTTTACTTTACAATACTGTATTGGTTTTGCCATACATCAACATGAATCCACCATGGGTGTACATGAGTTCCCAATCCTGAACCCCCCTTGCACTTCCCTCCCTATACCATCTCTCTGGGTCATCCCAGTGCACCAGCCCCAAGCATCCTGTATCCTGCATCAAATCTAGACTGGCGATTCATTTCTTACATGATATTATACATGTTTCTATGCCATTCTCCCAAATTATCCCACCCTCTCCCTCTCCCACAGAGTCCAAAAGTCTGTTCTATACATCTGTGTCTCTTTTTGTATTTCCATTTGTGATTAGAGAAATTATTCTCAGTATGAATCAGAGACATAAGGAGGATAGAAAACATACCTATCTCTTTTAAAAAGCCTTCTCCTTCTCATTAATCAAGTTCTAGATCCTCAGAGTCACTCAAACTATTTGAAAGTCAAGAAAATGATCAGTGCCTTTTCAGATCTGACTTTGTTTGGCATACAGATGTATAACATGGATTAAGTAGAAATGATTATTTTCAGGGAGATTAACTAATAGAGAAAATGACTTATAAACATATATAACACATGTTATAATTGTGGTTACAGTAAAAATGATCTTATAAGCGGTGAGAAAGAGACAAAAGTACAGGTGAATGAAGCAATGTTCTGTAGCTGAAAATTTGAGTTCCAACTCTGGCTTTTATACTCATTATAGGATCCTAAAGGCTATTTAAATTCTTTGGTACCTATTTTTCTCACATGTGAAACAGATAAATGATACTTAGCTTTGTTGTAGTTGTGGGGACAGAAAGGATTATTTCCTGAGATCCTATAAGCCTACAGACATAACAAGCTTAAAGCATCTGAGAAGGACACATAAAGTGGTTATATTCATCTGGGAAGAGGGGAGGGTTACTCTTGTAGGCAATGACAAGAGAAGAAAAGTCTGCCTAGGTGGATGTTCAGTAATGATTAATGAAGAGGTATTAGGGGCCGGTAGATCCTAAGGTCTTTGCGGGGAGGAGGTAGGTGAGCAGAGTATCAGGAGACAAGGTTTAAGTGTGCGCAGGAGCATATGAAGTTATTCACAGCCCACCTGGCAGTAGGCATTGTCAGGTACATGCTAAGGAATCAACAGAGAATTTGACACAAGGAAGTGTCATGCTACAGATGGGACAAAGAAGAATCACACACCAGCCTTTCAGAGAATCCTGAAGAGTCCAAAGGAAAAGTGATCAATATTTGAACACAGGCAGGTAGCTGGAGAAGGGAGGGTATATTAATATTTAAAGGATAAGAAGGACGCCGAGATTTAGTGTAAGGAAGACTGAAGACACAGAGAAACTGGAGTCAAGAACATCATCAAACATCTTTTAACAGACACAGGGAATAAATGTCCTTTTCAGACTTCATATAACACTGATATAGTATAGCAATATACTTTTAGTTCCATCTGAGAATTCTTTTAAATTCTCAATAGCTGGGAACATTTTTTCTCTATATACATATTCTCTTCAATGAAACTCAAGCCTCTTAATATGAGAAATGAGGACTTGTTGGCCGTCTGTGGCATTGCTTTGATCTTCAATACTCCAATTTCATTAATTACTCCACTACTTCCATTACTTACGCTCACAGACTGATATTTACAAAGAAGTGGTCATAATGGTTCCTTATTCCAAGTGCTAACGAACAAGACATGATCCCTGACCATGAAATGTTGAGAGTCTGGAAAGGACAGATAAGTCTTAAATAACCCAAATGATAACAGAAGGTCTGAACCTAGCTATGATTGCCTAGAAACAGAGTGATCACCTTGGCTCATGGATGGGTTTAGACAAGAGAAGAAAAGAAGGTCCTGACCCAGCCAGGCACACCACCTTGGTCTTCTAGCCATGATATGGATGGGGGCTTTGAGTCTACAGTTGTTTGGGGTCAACAACTTTGTATGGCAAAATGATCTAAGTGTGCTGGCAGAGTCGACATCTATATCAGGCCCTATTGAAAGATTTCATCTCCTTTTCATTCCAGGCTCCTGGACTCACCTTCTTCATTGTCTCCTTCCTCACAATTTTCCTGGCCTCAACTAGGACTTACCAGCTTCCAAAGTTTACACTGCCTCTATTTCTGGTTGTTGGAAAAAGCACCTGAACCGGCCTCTTTAAAGGCTCTAGAGGCTGATTTTATGGCCTCTGGCTCCTCTGTGCTCCTTCCATCCACATTAGTTTCAATGGTTGGTGCCCTAGTTAGACACCTGGACCCTGAGGCCCTATGGTCTATTTCCCAGGAGAGTATATTGTCAAAGACTTAATTCAGCACTGTGAACAGAGTGAAAGAGATCAAAGGCTCTTGGGGAGTCTGAATAAAGGAAAAACACCCCAAGAAAAGAAGGGTAAGAAAACTGAGTGATGAGAATCTTCTTGGGAAAAATTTCTATGGTTGCACCAGTGGGGAAGGAACTGAATAAATTACCCTCAGAGGGAAATGACCAAGTTCATCCCTGGTAATCAGAGGAGCAGGGGCCTCCAAGCAGCTTGAACTGTGGGCAACTGTGGGGGCCTGGAAGTCAGAAATACTCTTTACAGGGAGGAAGGACTCATTTCCTCTTATAATGATGTGAAATAACCTTCAGTGTGCAGCATGAGAAAATTACACTAAGTAGCAAATGTCTGCCCCTAAGATTTTGTTAGTTTTATTCATGTAATTATTTTCTCTCCTTCTGGATTTAGCTGGGCAGATAATTAAGCTGGTTCAGTTCAGTTCAGTTCAGTCGCTCAGTTGTGTCCGAATCTTTGCAACCCAATGAATCGCAGCACGCCAGGCCTCCCTGTCCATCACCAACTCCAGGAATTCACTTAGACGTGCTTCCATCGAGTCAGTGATGCCATCCAGCCATCTCATCCTCGGTCGTCCCCTTCTTCTCCTGCCCCAATCCCTCCCAGCATCAAAGTCTTTTCCAATGAGTCAGCTCTTCGCATGAGGTGGCCAAAGTACTGGAGTTTCAGCTTTAGCATCATTCCTTCCAAAGAAATCCCAGGGTTGATCTCCTTCAGAATGGACTGGTTGGATCTCCTTGCAGTCCAAGGGACTCTCAAGACTCTTCTCCAATACCACAGTTCAAAAGCATCAGTTCATCGGCGCTCAGCCTTCTTCACAGTCCAACTCTCACATCCATACATGACCACTGGAAAAACCATAGCCTTGACTAGACGGACCTTAGTCGGCAAAGTAATGTCTCTGCTTTTGAATATGCTATCTAGGGTACTTTATCTACCTGAGTTCAAAACACGTACTAGATTATCCAAAGTAATTGATTGATCTTGAAAGTATGTTTTAATGGTGACCCACTTTGGAGGAAGAGAGTATGAAAAAACCAAGATAGTCTTGGGGTCACAGTCAAGAGCAGAATAATTTACCTGAGATTCTTATGAAACAAAGGAGGAGAGAATAAAGGAGAAAATGGGTGAAATAGAGAGGAAAGAAGCTATGGAAAATAACAAAAGAAGAGAAGAAAAAGGAGGGAGGGGAAGGAAGACAGTTTATAAGAAAGAAAAAGCACAAAGATAGTGAATTAATGTTTTTACATGCATATATAATTGAATGAAAAAAGTCAGTAAAATAATTACTGTTTTCAGTGTTTTAGACAATGAAACAGAAATATGGGGAGTTTAAATTAATTGCTTATTTTGTGTAGGTGGCAATAGCCTAGCCTATCCAGAATATTAAACCTGGCTTCCACACTTAAAATCCAGGTTTTTTTATACTGAAAATGAATGTCAGGAAGTTCATTCTCAAGAGTATATGGCATACTGACCAATCTGTCACTCAGTAGGATATAGGAAGACTCAGCCATGGTGATCATTATAACATGTGTATTATCTGGTGAACTAAGCAGTCCTTTTCTCTAAGAAAAGAAAATTGGTGCAAAAGGAATATGAAGTGATGACACTAAGCAAAGCAGTGTTATCCCATAACAGGAAAAAAAATCTCAGAAATATCTTCTCACTGATATTAGTTGCCTGGATAAATGTACATAACTCCTCAGACATCTCTTAAGTCAGCAGAGTACCTAAAGTCAGGCAGCCTTTCTCACCTCAGCTGTGAGGAAACAAGATACTCAGACCCATAAATACCACACCCCGACGCCCGTGCCCCGCTTTGGCTCAATCTACAGACAAATCTATATTTACTTTTACAGCAGTTAGCTCAGGTCTTGGGAAACTCTCAGCCTAGTTCTCAAATAGGACACAGTTCTTAATTCTATTATAAACAACCAAGCAAATGCAAATTCAGTTATTTTGCTGAGGAAATCCATCAAGTTCTGTCTTCCTTAGATATTAACTCCTCTAGTACCACTTCCCAATTATATCCCAACAACAGTGTCTTCTGACAGACAACAAAGTGTGTAAACCCAAAGAGAATCCTCACTTGTTTGAATTAAATGTTGAACTCCTGATGTCCCCCTGGCAAAACGGCAAAGCAGGTCTCCGGAGAATATTTAGATGGTCCTGGGCTGGGGCTGGGGCTGGGGAGGAATTCAATCCTGGTACCCAGTCTGTTGAACCTCTGTCTCCGACATGCAGTTTACTCATACTCCACCCAGTGCCTTCTCTTCCTTCCTACCACAGGTGAGGGGGATGATGGGAAAACACGGAAGGGATCCAAATGTGTCCCTCTGCTTCTCTCTCTTTCGTCTAAAATAAACATGGGGGATTATTTAATGAAGCATCTGGAAAAAGTAATCAGCCTGATCTGTCCTAGATCAGGCTGTAGGACAGACAGTGTCTTAGTGAGACCAGAAGAGCCATAGACGTATTGGAGGTTCTCCTACCACTTCTCACCATTTTCACGCCATGGTTGGATTTTAGCTTGGCAATCAGTGTATATAAATGACAGAGACAAGGCTAATTTTTCCAAGCAGAGTTCTTTTTCCTCCTAAATACAAGTAAATTTACATTTCCTAGGTATACTTGACCTTGCACGTGTGCTCAGTTGCATCTGACTCTTTGCAACCCTATGGACTATAGCCCACCAAGCTCCTCTGTCCATGGGATACTCCAGGCAAGAATACTGCAGTGGGTTGCCATGCCCTCCTCCAGGGGATCTCCCTGACCCAGGGATCAAACTCTTGGGTCCTGTGTCTCCTGAATTATAGGCAGATTCTTTACCCACTGAGCAAACTGGGAAGCTCATACTTGCAGTTGTGTGGGGCTTTATGACTAAGTCTGGCCAAGGGAATCACATGCACCTCTTTCAGGAATGGCTTTTACAACCTCCTTGATGTCCTCTGCATTCTATCTCTTCCTTCTCCTCTGGCTTGTTGCAGATAATTCACTGGAAGACAAAAACCCATAGAAAACAGTGGAATCACACAGTGAACAAGGCTAGGACCCTGAATGATTGGAAGGAAGAGAGCTTTCACCCTTCACATACACTGAATTCGATGTCATTAAAAAGTATAAAATCGCATTGTCCTAATTCACTGGTAATTGGGTTTGTTTTGACAGCTCTCAAGTTATGGTGCAGTGGTAAAGAATCTGCTGGTCAGTATAGGAGGTGGAAAGACGTGGATTCGATCCCTGGGTTGGGAAGATATCCTGGAGAAGGAACTGGCAACCCACTCCAGTATTCTTGCCTAGAAAATCCCATAGACAGAGAAGCCTGTTGGGCCACAGTCCATGGAGTACAAAGAATTGAACATGCCTGAGTGACATGCCTGACTGAACACACACACACACACACACAAATCGGTAATTCTAGGGGAAAGGTTTAAAAAATTCAAAATAATAGTGTGTGTTTGCAGTTGTTGATTTAATTTGACAAGTTGTTATGAGTAATAAATGAGCTTAACAGAAAGTTAGCTGGTTTCCAAGAAGATCACAATAGATAAAGTTTGTAAATATAAAGTCTTGAAGAATGTTCCTAGTACTTGTGAAGTCAAAGGTTAAGAGAAAGATTTAGAATGTCTTTGAGTAGCAAAGACTCATAGAAAATGACCCTGAGAAAAGACTAGATTATGTGAATCACTATCTTCTCAAGTCTGACAGCCTTAGATAGACACCATTATGTAGAAAAGCAGTTGCTTGGGGAAAGCAAAAATACATAAAAAAGGAAAGAAAGTTTACCTAAGAAAAATCTTGTTAAATTTGTAAGGGGATTCATTGCTAAAGGAATATGATCTAGGCTTTTAAATAGTTTTTGATTAAAAATTAAAACAATCATTGATTTTAATATTTGATAGACACAAAACAGTCTCCAAATGCAATATCTGCAAAAGAAGTCATATTTTCCAGTGCCTGCTTCATATAAGGCAGTGGGGGAACATTAAAGAAGACACAATCCCACAGATACAGAAAAAGGACATGGAAAGTAACGGCCAGGAGAGTTTCTCCCAGAATCATATAAAGTGGGTGGTCAAGGGAACTTACCCAACTGTTAGGAGATAAAAGTATTGGAGTGCCTGCCCCCAAAGTATTTCAGAATTACCACTGACAAGTTCCTGCTAAATATATTCCAGGCTTCTGTTCAACTGGGAATCTTTTCAGTTTATGCTCCACTATTAGATGTATGGTAGGAGGAGAAAATGACTCATCCAAGAGGGACTACATCAGGACTTGATGGAGATGACCACACACCCCTGGAGACCTTGGACTCTCTGAGGATATAGTGCCTAGGTGAGGGTTCTGGTAGTCTCATTTGGGAAGAGGTTATATATGCTTTACACGTGAGGGTCTCTCATATCACTTTTCTTATTGTTATTCAGTCACTAACGATCTAACTCTTTGTGACCCCTGTTCATTGAATCAGTAATGCCATCCAACCATCTCATGCTCTGCTGCCCTGTTCTCCTCACCCTCAGGCTTTCACAGACTCACACTCTTTTCCAATGAGTCTGCTCTTTGAAACTGGTGGCCAAAATATTGGAACTTCAGCATCAGTCCTTCCAATACTCAGTGTTGATTTCCTTTAGGATTGACTACTTTGACCTTATTTCTCTTAAGAAATAAATATTTAATCACCAGCCCTCTCCAGCTAGATTTATGTAAAGATTCTGGCCAGGGGAATGACAGAAAAAATGGTGTAAATCTCTCTTAAATTGAATCCCTAAAATATCTTACAAAATCCTGCTCATTCTCCCTCTTTATTTGCCTGACATATTCAGAAGCACCAGTGGCAGTCTGTAAGGGATTAGAACATGAAGGAGTCAACTAATCAAAGAAGCATGGGTCTCTAAATGCTGACGGGAAACAAAGCCCACACGTATTGGAATGGTATGTGGATGAAAATAAACTTTGATTGTTAAGTGTATTAAGTTACTGTGATATCTTTGATGGAGAAATCAACTTTACTTACACTGAGCAATTCACTATATGTTGGCTTATACCGTGGTCTGCCTTTGCTATTTATAATATGGGCCATGAAAAAGTCCACAAAACTGCAAAACTATCCAGTTGAAGTCTAACAATTCAACTCAGTCTTCAAAAATATAATAGGAAAAGCAGATTTATTTATGTAGCAGATGTGCTTAACTCACTCTTGACTCTGGCCACTATTAATTAAATGATCATTAGGAATTTATCATTTTGCTTAATTGCCTAATTGGCAGGTTGGAAATAATGATAAAAGTCATGGGCTGTTTTGAACATAAGCTTTCTTAAAGTAGCTTTTTTCTTGGTAACTGTCTGTACTAACCACTATTTTGTGAAACATACATATGGCACTTGATAAATATTTTTTTAGTTGAAAAATGAATAAATGTTATTTTTATTTATAGCCTCTAGTCAAATATTGCTAATGTAACATCTTATAAAATGCTGAGATATATTCCATTTATGAATACTTGACTCATGTCATTGATTTGATATTGATTTTTCAATGTCAAAGGAGAAAAGGAAATCAGAGTATAAATTGTCATATATATCTTTTATTTTTTAAATGAATCATTAAAATTCCCATTGGCTTATGATCATGAAGTACAATATTTTCTTCTTTAAGCTATCCACAGTCCTTCCCCTACTGTTGGAGATCCCAGAAATTTTGATTTCAAAGTTGTCAGTCTCCTTTCAAACACCAAGCAGACTTAAGTGGAATAACTCCAGTGTTGCTATTCTGGTTAATAGCCACAAGGAGACACTGTTGAGTTGCCAGCAATGAAGCCTTTGATGGGTCCTTTTGGAGAGTTCTGACAAAACGTGGTCCACTGGAGAAGGGAATGGCAAAACACTTCAGCATTCTTGCCTTGAAAACCCCATAAACAGTATGAATAGACAAAAAGATATGACACTGAAAGATGAACTCCTCTGGTTGGTAGGTGCCCAATATGCTACTGGAGAAGAGTGGAGAAATAGCTCCAGAAGGAATGAAGAAGCTGAGCCAAAGTGTGAGTGTGTCTGGTGGTAAAAGTAGTCTGATGCTATAAAGGACAATATTGCTTAGGAAACTGGAGTGTTAGGTACATGAATCAAAGTAAATTGGAAGTGGTCAAACAGGAGATGGCAAGAGTGAACATCGACATTTTAGGAATCAGTGAACTAAAATGGACCAGAATGGGCAAATTTAATTCAGATGACCATAACATACACAATTGTGGGTAAGAATCCCTTAGAAGAAATGGAGTAGCCATCACATCAAAAAAAGAGTCCAAAATGCAATACTTGGGTGCAATCTCAAAAATGACAGAATGATCTCTGTTCGTTTTCAAGACAAACCACTCAATATCACAGTAATCCAAGTCTATGCTCCAACCACTGGTCCAAAGAAGCTAAAGTTGAATGGGTCTATGAAGACCTACCAGATCTTCTAGAACCAACACCAAAAACTGATGTTCTTTTCATCATAGGGGATTGGAATGCAAGAGTAGGAATTCAAGAGATAACTGGAGCAACAGGCAAGTTTGGCCTTGGAATACAAAATGAAGTAGCGCAAAGGCTAACAGAATTTTGCCAAGAGATCATACTGGTCATAGCAAACACCTTCTTCCAACAGCATGAGAGATGACTCTACACATGGACATCACCAGATGGTCAATACAAAAATCAGATAATTATATATTTTTTACAGGCAAAATGGAGAAGCAATATATAGTCAGCAAAAGCAAAATTGGGAGGTGACTGTGGCTCAGATCATAAACTCCTTATTGCAAAATTCAGACTTGAATTGAAGAAAGTAGGGAAAACCACTAGGCCAATCAAGTATGACCTAAATCAAATCCCTTGCAATTATGCAGTGGAAGTGACAAATAGCTTCAAAGGGTATGATCTGATAGACAGAGTGGCTGAAGAATGATGGATGGAGGTTTATAATATTGTACAGGAGGCAGTGATCAAAACCGTCTCCAAGAAGAAGTGCAAAAAGGCAAAATGGCTGCCTGAGGAGGCCTTACAAATAGCTGAGAAAAGAAGAGAAGTGAAAGGCAAAGGAGAAAAGGAAAGATATACTCATCAGAATTCAGAGTTTCAAAGAATAGCAAGGAGAGATAAGAAAGCCTTCTTAAGAGATCAGTGAAAGAAATAGAGGAAAGCAATAGAATGGGAAAGACTAGAAAGATCTCTTCAAGAATATTAGAGATGTCAAGGGAATATTTCATGCAAAGATGGGCACAATAAAGGATGGAAATGATATGGACTTAACAGAAGCAGAAGGTATTAAGAAAGGTGGCAAGAATACACAGAGGGACTTTACAAAAGAGATCTTAATGACCCAGATAACCTTGATGGTGTGATCATTCATCTAGAGCCAGACATCCTGGAATGTGAAGGCAAGTGGGCCTTAGGAAGTATCACTATGAATAAAACTAGAGGAGGTGATGGAATTCCAGTTGAGCTATTTCAAATCTTAAAAGATGATGCTATGAAAGTGCTGCACTCAATATGCCAGCAAATTTGGAAAACTCGGGCTCCAAGACTGGAAAAGGTCAGTTTTCATTCCAAACCCAAAGAAAGGCAATGTCATCAAATGTTCAAACTACCACACAACTGCACTCATCTCACACACTAGCAAAGTAATGCTCACAATTCTCCAAGCGAGGCTTCAGCAATACATGAACCGAGAACTTCCAGATGTTCAGCTGGATTTAGAAAAGGCAGAGGAACCAGAGATAAAATTGTCAATATCTGTTAGATCATAGAAAAAGGAAGAGAATTCCAGAAAAGCTACTACTTCTGCTTCATTGCCTACACTAAAGCTCTTGACTGTGTAGATCACAATGAACTGTGGCAAATTCTAAGAGATGGGAATACCAGACCACCTGACCTGCCTCCTGAGAAATCTGTATGCAGGTCAAGAAGCAACAGCTAGAACTGAACATGAAACGATGGACTGGTTTCAAACTGGGAAAGGAGTATGTCAAGGCTGAATGTTGTCACCTTGCTTCTTTATTTAACTTATATGCAATGTACATTAGGTGAAATGCTGGGCTGGATGAAACACAAGCCGGAATCAAGATTGCTAGGGAAAATATCAATAACTTCAGATATATTGATGACATCACCTTTATAACAAAAAGTGAAGAGACACTAAAAAGCCTCTTGATGAAAGTGAAAGAGGAGAGTGAAAAGGCTGGCTTAAAACTCAACATTCAAGAAAACTAAAATCATGGCATCTGGTCCTATCACTTTATGGCAAATAGATGGGGAGACAATGGAAACTGTGACAGAGTTTATTTTCTTGGTCTCCAAAATTGCTGCAGATGGTGACTGCAGTCATGAAATTAAAAGACGCTTGCTTTTTGAAAAAAAAAAAAAAAACCAAAAAAACTTTGAAAATCCTAGGCAGCATATTAAAAAGCAGAGACATTACTTTGTCATCAAAGTTCTGTCTAGTCAAAACTATGGTTTTTCCAGTAGTCATGTATGGATATGAGAGTTGGACCATAAAGAAGACTGAGCACCAAAGAATTGATGCTTTTGAATTGTGGTGTTGAAGAAGACTCTTGAGAGTCCCTTGGACAGCAAGGAGATCAAACTAGTCAATCTTAAAGGAAATCCATCCTGAATATTCATTGAAAGGACTAATGAGGAAGCTCTAATACTTTAGCCACCTGATATGAAGAGGTGAATCATCAGAAAAGACCCTGATGCTGGGAAAGATTGGTAGGAGGAAACGGGGATGATAGAGGATGAGATGGTTGGATGATATCACTGATTCAATGGACATGAGTTTGAGCATGATCCAGGATACGGTGAAGACAGGGAAGCCTGACATGCTGCAGTCCATGGGGTTGCAAAGAGTCAGACATGACTGAGCGACTGAACAACAACAAAAAATTCTGTTTAGACTCCCAGATTCCCTGTCTTGATGTCCCACTCTGGGACATCAAGAGGTCACAGTTGTCATCATTAGCACCCACATGCTTGGAATATATCATAAGCAGAATATAGCATCACATGTCCTGAGAGGTTTGCAAACTCCGCTTTAGGATATGGAATGCAACAATATTTAGCTCTTTGTTTTGAGTCTTGGTCACTAGATAGAGTCTGTTTTCCTCTAGATATTTAATTCCCAGGTAACCTGTTGCTCTCTCTTGCTACTGGATCTTGATTAAAATTTTCTCTTGTTTCTCAATACTGTTCAATGGTTTCAGATCTTTATTTCTCGAAAGGATCTGTGTTGCTCATGTAAATTTCTCATGCAAATATGACAAACCTGCAAACCATGGAGTGAAGTGAGTGGCTTTGATCGGTCCCATTTTCCCTTCTCTGTTTCTTAATACAACTTCTTCCAGAATAGCTGAACCATAGTCAGACTATAATAGCAAAGCGACTCTTCATAGATTTTCTCAGTTAAATTGACAAAAACAACTACAGTCTACTAATTTAAAATACATTTAGTTAATACTAAATCTGGCCAACTAAGACTGTGCTAAGAGAACTTTTTTTTTTTTAAAATATTATCAAAACTTTTTGGCAGTGTTGGATCTGCCCTTTAAGACCTGGTTCTTAGAATAATCCTGGCCCCCTATTCCCATTCCCTTTACCTGTATGTAGAGTCACCTGAAACCTTGTCTTAGGACTATTTTTTACAGTTTCTTGAACCACCTTCCCTGGTTTTGACAATTCTGTGAGAACCTGTGGTCCTCTTTAACCTCTCGCCTTAGAACCAGAGCACAAAGACACTCATATTTAGGGACTGACTTCTGTAGAACTAGAGATCCATTGTAGACACTATTTGTCAACTCTACATTTATACACTTCAGTATTGTAAGTAAAGGAATGTTTTCTGAGCCCCTTCATGTGCCAAAATTGTGCTAGCTATCATGAGGAATGACAACGGGTGTATGGAATCCTACATCTTTTACAAATCTTCACAACAAATTGGTAGTATCTATCCCTGTGAACACTGACTTTGAGTCAAATTTCTCATAATTGTGTTGCTATTTGCCTTGATTTAAAGACTCCTTATTTTCTTCTCTATTTTCTGATTTTGTCATCAGAATAACAATTTTCTAAATGATTTTGAAAGATTTGCAAATTTTTAATATTGCAAAACAGTTAATATAGTATTAATATGAGAAACATATGACAACTTATCATGGCTTCTTACCGTCTTACCAGGGATTCCCTGATGGCTCAGTGGTAAAGAATCCACCTGCAATGCAGGAGATGTGGGTTAAATCCCTGGGTAGGGAAGATCCCTTGGAGGAGGATGTGGCAACCCACTTCAGTATTCTTGCCCAGAAAATCCCATAGATAGAGGAGCCAAGAGGCAGCAAAGAGCTGGATGAGACTGAGCACACACACCATCTTACTTGGATGAAAATCTGCAATAACCTTTTTTATCATCTCCCTTCATCATTTTGATCTGTTTGGTCTTTTAAAATCTTGTTTGTGTCAATATTGTAATTTCTATGTAGAAACTGATCATTTGGTCATTTTTTCTTTATAAACTTATACAAAGTATCAGTTTTTTTTTTTTAAGTTCCCCACCTCTCTTTTGTTTACATTCCATAGTCCCATTCTCTGTTTATTCCTTGCTCACTCTCTCTTGAATTTTAACCAGGGTCCCATTTCTAATTAGAAGCCAACTGAATGTTTCTGCAGTTCCTAGAATACCCAAAAAATCAGTTATACTATCTAGCTTCCATACTCAGATGGGAATGACTTTATGTTAGTAGCCACTCACGTGCATTCTGTCCTAAAGATAACCATTCTGCCTCATGCCCTAACCAGGACTGTAGGGCATGTGGTTTCAGTGAGTCCTCAAGACCAGAGAAAGCACTCTTAACTCTTTAAGCATTATAGCCTTCTGACCTAAAGGCTTTGACCAAGGTCAAGGTTGAGTCCCTGCAGACCGCCAAGCACCAGGGTCATCTGCAGCTGGAACCAGTGACTGTAGAGTAGGATTGAAATTAGTAAATGAATCTATATGCACCAGAAGTAACAACCACACCAGAAACACGTGTGTTTGTTTTAAATATTTCTTTGTTCTTAGAAGCTGCAAAGATGTTCATAACAGTTGTTTTTTCAGTTATTTTATTAGCGAGTATGCTGCTAAGTTGCTTCAGTCGTGTTCGACTCTGCGCGACCCCATAGACGGCAGCCCATCAGGCTCCCACGTCCCTGGGATTCTCCAGGCAAGAACCCTGGAGTGGGTTGCCATTTCCTTCTCCAATGCATGAAAGTGAAAAGTGAAAGTGAAGTTGCTCAATGGACTGCAGCCTACCAGGCTCCTCTGTCCATGGGATTTTCCAGGCAAGAGTACTGGAGTAGGGTGCCATTGCCTTCTCCAATTAGTGAGTATACTGACACTCCACGAGTTCTGAGTGACAAAGTCAGGTAAACCTTCCAGTCAAGGACAGAGCCTGAGTTTCAACCTGGATCTCATGACTCGTGCCGTCCCTTACCACTGTGTCCTGCTTGACTTTCATGAAATTCATCATTTTTATAGTCATGAACTTCTGCTTCTGACCTGTGAATAACAAGACCATAAGAAAGAAAATTATTGAAGGTACCGGGGGCATGACTTTTCAAACCTTTTTCTCCCTTTAGAAATTTTGTAGCATCAGTGGGATTTCAGTGTGAGAATTTTTGATGTACTTTTCCTGTGGCAAAAAGTAGAGTGATTATTTTGTAATCTTTGAGCTATGCCTTCCAATGGGGATATACAAATTATGACTGATGGGCAAAAAAGTAGTGTGACTGGCTTGTGGAAATGCCAGAGGAGTTTAATAAATATTTCCAGTGTTTACTACTGCTTTGATCTTATTATTATCCCACTGGTGATCATGGAAGATTTTCTTGGGACTAAACATCAGTAGCTTTTTGGGTTGAGCATCCTAAGTACTCGTTCTCTTATCTGCTTTGTCCTGACCCCATAGATGATAGGGTTAAGGGCAGGAGGTACAACCACATATAGATTGGCCAGAAGTATGTGGATGCAGTGAGGGACATTGTGGCCAAAGCGGTGGGTCATGAAGGAGAAGAGTGCTGGCAGGTAGAAGGCCAACATGACGCAGACATGGGATCCACAGGTGCTGAGTGCCTTGAGCCGTGCATCCCAGGACGGGAGGTGGAAGACTGCTCTGAGGATGTGGACATATGAAAAGCCAATCACAGAAAGATCAATGTATCCCACAGAGAAAGCAATCAAGCCATAGATAACATTGACCCTAATACTGGCACAAGACAACTTTGCCAAACCCATGTGCTCACAGTAGGTGTGGGGGATGATCCGGACTTCACAGAAAGGCAGTCTCAGGATAAGGAAAATAAATGGAGTCACAAATACCAAAGTCCTAAATATGATGACTGTGCCAAGGAGAGCTATTACCTTACTGGTGAGGATCATGCTATATCTCAGGGGGTTGCAGATGGCAATGTATCGGTCTATGGCCATGACAGTCAGCACCACAGACTCCAGGCCAGTGCACATGTGAATTGTGTACATTTGTGTGATGCAAGCACCAAACACAATCTCCCTGAGATTGAACCAGAAGATGCCCAGCATCTTGGGGATGGTGGCTGTGGACAGGCCAAGGTCAGTGAAGGCAACATGGCCAGGAAGTAAAACATGGGTTGGTGGAGGCTGCGTTCAGTCTGGATCACAAATAGGATGGTAATGTTTCCCAGGAGAGCTATTAGATAAACTGCAAGGAAGGGAAAGCCAATCCAGATGTGTGCGTCTTCCAGCCCTGGAATCCCCATCAGAAGAAAGGAAGGAGGATGGAACTGTGTCTTGTTGGGGTGCAGCATATCTGTTTGGAGTGGTTATAGATACATTTTTTGCAGTTTTCTTGCTTCTAGGGAGAGACCATAACCTCTTTCAGAGCATGTCACCTGTTTTCTGAAATCTTTAATTTCATAATACAGCTGAGGAGACCTAGAGATGGAATATGAGGCAGAATTAAAAAGACATTCTCACTTCAAAGTATTTACCTCACCAACATAGAAAACTACGTGGAAATTTTCCCCCCAAAAAAAAGCCATTCTGCACTTGTATCTTTTCCCCTTCACTCTTCAAGGAAGAAACTGTATATGGCTATAAAATAACAAATATTGATTGTTAATTATATTTACTAATCATCATATAAAGCCTAAACAAGATGTTCTGTGTGTGTGTGTATAAAATTATAGGATTTGTATTGATATAGATGGTTTAGGAGAATGATATATTCTTTCAAGAGAGGTCTGAAAAGAAGATGGTATGTGGATATATAAGCAACAAGGTCCTACTGTATATCACAGATAGCTATATTTAGTATCCTTTAATAAATGATAATGGAAAAGAATACGAAAAAGACTTACAACATTGTAAATCAACTATACTTTAATAAAATTTTTTTATAAAAGAACAAGGAATTGCTAAATGAAAAAAGAAAATGGTATGTGGGAGGGAATTTAGTTATAGTGGAGGGGTGGACAGCTAGTGTTTAGATCTGAGCTAAGGAATGGCATTAAGAAATTTTGACATATCAGGAGACTAATGTATAATTCCAACAAAATAATAAACATTTTCAGAGCTATAAATTCTTCTAAGTCCAATCACCAAAATAATTCTTAGTCTAGATTTAAGAAACACTATCCACAGAGCCTTCCCCAGCTGGCTTATTTCATGATTATTTATTATTTTTGTTATTTTATAGAAGTCTATTTATCTTGCTGTTAAGCTAGTTATTATTGATTATTAGTGGTTTTTAAAGCGTAGTACCTGGGCCATGGGTATCAGCATCATCTAGTAATTTGTTATAAATGCTAATTACTGGACACTACCCCAGACTCTCTAAATCAGAATCTCTGGGACTGAGACCTATTAATAATGCTAATTAAACCCTCCAGGCAATTCTAATGCTCATTCTAGCTTAAAGAAACACTGCTAGCTTTTTTTATTTTTATTTTTATTTTTTTAGTTTGTTTTGCTTTACAATACTGTATTTGTTTTGCTACACATCGACATGGATCAGCCACGAGAACACTGCTAGCTTTTTCCACTAGGGTATAATGTCTTTGAGGTCAAAATCTGTGTCAGATTTATGTTCATGGTATAAAGTATCTTTACATAATTAGCAAATAAAAGTTAAAGGTTTAGTGGAAATAATCTTTCCATTATTATATAATATGATATTCTAGATAAACACAAACTGGGTTATAGAGTGGCATGCAGAGGGATTTTGTAGGAGATCTCTCAGAAATTATGTTTCTAAAAAAGCTAGTAAAGTAGGACTGGGTCGAAGGAGAAGCTGACTCACCATGAGATTGCATCAGGGGCCTCCAGTGATATTATGGGAAGCTCTGGAGCTGGAATGGCCCTTCTATGTTGTCCCACGACGATGCAAGGAAGTCAGTTATTTGCATTTCACAGTGTCCTGCCATTGGCTGTGTGTTATCCTGAGTGATGGGACAAAACTTTGGTTGAGATAGTTTCTTGGGTTGGATGACAGTTCCACAAAGGGGTGCAGATGTGAGCTCCTAGTATCTGATATTCCTAGTAGCTGGGAGGTAGATGCATATTTCCTAAAAAGCAGATCTGGAAGGTGTGTCACAGGGCATACCACAGATGGCATTGTGTTTCTGCTCATTCTTGGCTGTATTTCTCTTCAGTCTCAGGAAACTTACTCTTTCCTTACTTACTTGTCTGTATTTGAACTTCACATCTTACTTTTTCTTCTTTCTCTACCTGCCAATATTCTCTGTATTTCTTGTGTCAGGAGCAAAACTTTAATTTGCTCCTGGACATGGCTTGGACTAAAATTCACTTTTGTGTGCATGCTGTGAAGTCGCTCAGTCCTGTCTGACTCTTTGCGATCCCATGGGCTGTAGCCTATCAGGCTCCTCCATCCATGGGATTTTCCAGGCAAGAGTGCTGGAGTGGATTGCCATTTCCTTCTCCAGGGGATCTTCTTGACCCAGGAATCGAACCTGGGTCTCCCGCATTGCAGGCAGACCCTTTACCGACTGATCCACAGTTGCTTCAATTGTGTATGACTCTTTGTGAATTTATGTACTATAGCCTGCCAGGCTCCTCTGTCCATGGAATTCTTCAGACAAGAATACTGGAGTGGATTGCCAGGCCCTTCTCCAGGGGATTTTTCCGACCCAGGGATTGAACCTGGGTCTCCTGCATTGCAGGCAGATTCTTTATCATCTGAGCCACCAAGTACTTTAATAGTGTTAGTCTTCAGAAATAGCTATCAAATCTATTTTTCTTCTCCCTTGCAACTACTGAGTTAATTAAGACTTCTATAATATTTTATCTTTATTTTTCAATAATTCATCCTTCACCAGTGACTGTCAGTAATTTTCCTTTTGAAAAACATATGACTGATCAATATAATACTATCAATAAAATGTGATTGAGATGCGGTGACTCATATCCTGTTCAAAGGAAGTAGGGGGTTCAAAGATTCATGTCCTGTTCAATGCGATTGTGCAGTGTTTCCAGTGTTTAATATTGTTTTGATCTTAGTATCTTCCCACTGAATGATCATGGAAGATTTTCTTGGGGCTAAATATCAATAGAAGCATACTGTCATTGGCAAAAATGCTGTCTCTTTAGGTCAATATGTTGTGACTATTGTCTTTACTGGGCTTCTCTGGTGGCACTAGTGGTGAAGAACTCCCTGCCAATGCAGGAGATTTGAAAGATGCAGGTTCAGTTCCTGTGTTGGGAAGATCCCCTGGAGAAGGGCATGGCAACCCACTCTAGTATTCTTGCCTGGAGAATCCCATGGACAGAGGAGCCTGGTGGGCTACAGACTGTAGGGTCACAAAGAGTCAGATATGACTGAGCGACTAAGCATGCACACAAGCATTACCATTACCGTTACACTACTGATGCAGTCGTCTTCACCTTTTGTGTGCTTAATATTATTTTCTGTTTAATAAACACTTCCATATATATTTTTAAAGTTTATATTCATCATAACTCTCTGATGCTCTTTCTTTTCCTTTTGTAACCTTTCTTTCCTTTCAGACACACAGTTCCCCAGGTAAACTGTGGTGAGCTTCTCCCAGGGACTGGCTTCCATCTTTGCAGCAGAATTGAATAATATCTTTGCCCAGGTTTCCAGGCTTCCCATCTCTCAACCCCTCTGTGCCTCATTTTTGGAAATCCTGTAACCTCCCACTAGGATGACTGTGCCCAGTGTAAGAGGTTCTCTTCTGAGATGATGAAATAGACGGCTGTAGAGATGGAAGGAGTTTGTTTGTTCCAGCCAATGAGTTACCATTAGTATTTTCCCCTCCTGTTTGCATATCACATTCTTTGTTCATATGTTTGAATCTGTGTGTTCAATATCTATCTACCTATCTGCTGAGTTTGTTGATACCAGTTTGCATATTTAGTCCTGTGTTATGCTATGAGATTTTGTGTTAGTGACTGAAATGCATCTATAAATTCAGGTTTTTCTCAACACAATTTCTTGCTGCTCTGCTTGAAGATGGCTTTCTCTACAAAGACTCTGATGGAGCCACTGGAATTCCATCATTCCATGAATCACTTTAGTTACTGTCGTTGTGATCCTTCTTCCAGCATAACCAGAAACTGACTCCCTTACCTCTGGCTGGCATCTGAGAAATCGTTTGTGAAGCACTGGATACCACAGACTGCAGCCTGCACATGTCTGAGTTCTCAGCAGCCAAGCCAAGGAGTTATATGAGGACGCCAGTCCCCCGGAAAGGCCTTCCCACTGGGGGTTGTGTCCTTGGACCTGTAATATGGCATGGAAAATTCTCAAATCCCTGAGGACAGCCTTCACATTTTCTGGTCAGAAGTTCCCTTTGGTGACAGATCTATAGTCTGCATCCTCCAGTGATTGCCCTCAGGGGTCTAGTCAGTCAGAGGAATAATGGCCTCCCACCAACCTGGCAGGCTGCAGACCGGGGGTCACAAAGAGTCAGACTCGACGGAGCGACTTTCAGTTTCACCTTTTGTTTTCACTAACATCTTAAATCTCACTGTGGATTAGGTGAAGTTACTTTTGGCAGACAGGAAGACAGTGAAACGGCACTATAGGAAAAAACCCAGCATTTCTCAAACTCAGTGCAGAAATATATGTACATTTGATAAAGGTCAGAGCCAGAATTCTTATATAAGTTTATAAACTTTGAGCTACATTTGTTATAAGAATTACATTAAATGATTTTTGTGAGAGTATGGCACCTCTAACACTAGGTATAATAGTAATTATGTATAATGTATATTAGGAACATGGTCCCTTTGCCCATCCTTTTGTTCTATGACTTTTGTCCATTCAATTTACCTTTTGAGCTTTGGTTTTCTCACAGGGAAATGAGGAAAGAAAATCAACTTAACAGGATTGTTGTAATGATATAATTAGATAATACCTAGAAAGGACTTTATCAATGTTTATTAGAAATTATTAGAAATTAATTGATATTAAACACTGGCTATTTAATTAATTTATGGCATTATCTCTGGAATCAACATTTTAGAGTCAGAAAACTTGTTTAAATCTTTTATCTACAATACAATAACTGAGAGACACTGAGCATAATTCTTTACCTCTATAAGCCCTACATTCCGCCTTATAAATAAATAAAATTTTTAAAAAGGGGTGAAAATGACAACTCACATCACATTTTTTTCTGAATTAAGAAAATGCAATGAGAAAGAAGTGTTAGACAATAGATCCAAGCTATTATAAAACGGATATTGTCTTTATTACTTATTTAAGATATATGTTTTTGATGGAATTTGAATTAAACAACTGCAGTTACTTTTTTTTTTTTTTTTTACTTTACAATACTGTATTGGTTTTGCCATACATTGACATGAATCCGCCACAGGTATATATGAGTTCCCAACCCTGAACCCCTCTCCCACCACCCTCCCCATAGCATCTCTCTGGGTCATCCCAGTGCACCAGCCCCAAGCATCCTGTACCCTGTATCGAACCTAGACTAGCGATTCTTAGTTCACTCTTGCTTTTATAAAGGACTCATTTAAATAAGAAATGCATTTAGCTTGACCACTAGGTGTCAGTAATGCTCATATGACAAGCAAACATTCTTGATTCAACCTATTATTTACTAAGCTCTTATTAGACAACACATTATTTAGGTGTTGAATAAATATAAGCTAAATCAATAAAACTCTGTAATTTTACCTTTTTATATATATATGCAATGGCATAATCAACTACTTCTTGAGCAAGTAACAAAAGATCTCTTGTGAACTATCAGGTAAATAACTGTAATTTTTCAAGATATTTTACGTATAGCATTACTTATATGACTCCAAAGTGAATTACCATCTTCTCCTCAGAAAGCTTTGATTTATTTTATGGTAAAAGAGCATACGGGATAAAAAAAGTTTTTGACTCTTCTTCATCACTCATAGTATTCTCCACAAAATGTGTTATATCTAGCTATACATTTTCATATCAATTTTTTTTAAATTTCAGTGCTAGTTAAAGCTTTAGAAAGCTCAAAGTTTTCTTCAATACCCATGGATTTTATAAAACACATAAAAGAATACTCCTGGCATTTCAGTTTTTCTTACATCTCACTTTAGACCTTAGGGAAAGAGTAATATAAAATTACTTGAGAACATATAGGAATACAGCCATAGGACATGCATGGCAGTGACATGATTATCCATTCCTTCTTTTTTAAAAATTTTGATCCTCCAGGTAAACATGGTACATTTAATTTCAGAGTGAATCATAACATGAATTTTGAAAATTGGAAGTATTTTGCATAACTCTTGAGTGGTCTAAGAGGATAAAAAGAAATCCAATCTCTTCTAAGGGGACTCTGAGAACGAAAAGCATGTGTGCATGCCTGCTAAGTCGTTTTAGTCGTGTCTTTGTGTGACCCCATGGATTGTATCCCACCTGTCCTGTCTATCCTCCTCTGTCCATGGGAATTCTTCAGGCAAGAATACTGGAGTGGGTAGCCATGCCCTCCTCCAGGGGAATCTTCCCAACCCAGGGATTGAACATACGTCTCTTGTATCTTCTGCATTGTCAGGCAGGTTCTTTACCTATAGCACCACCTGGGAAGCCTGAGAACAAAGAGAGACAGTATCAAATATCACAGACACAATCCTAAAAAATAGTATAGTACTTGAAAGGAGAATATATAAAAATGCTGGCCTTCGAGCTTTTGTTCTAAATTTTTTTTAGCTCTTCATTTATGTGGGCCAGTGTGCTGCACATCTTCTCTGTCTCTCTAGGACCACTTCATACTCTGTATCCTGGAGGACTCACACAAATGTACTGCACTGATTGCCTCCTTTGCACTTTGACACCTGGTTGTATCCAGAATATAGAAAACACCAGCAGGAGGGTAGCAGGGAGGAAAGTCAGGGTATTCACTCTGGTTTCTAAGTGCCCACTCCTTGTAGATGAACTGAAAGTCATCATGTGCTGGGTGAGTCCCTCAAAATAAATCCCAGCTCCTACCAGGTAGGTTCCTTCACTGTGTCTTTGAATCTAGATTCCAAGAACCACACTGTGCCTATAGCTTGCCATAGTTTAAGGGCACCAGCTTGAGCTTGCCAAATATTTTTTTCTGAAATTTTCATAGTCAGTAAGCAACTTTATCTTTCACTGAAGATCTCTTCCTGGTGGCTCAGACGGTAAAGTGTCTGTCTGCAATGCAGGAGACCCAGGTTCGATCCCTGGGTTGGGAAGATCCCTTGGAGAAGGAAATGGCAGCCCACTCCAGTATTCTTGCCTGGAAATCCCATGGATGGCAGAGCCTGGTAGGCTACTGTCCATGGGGTTGCAAAGAGTCGGACGTGACTGAGTGACTTCATTTCACTTTAGTTATAAAATAATGTACAATATATAACATATCTTATATATGTGTGTGTTTTACTGGTCCTACTTTTAACTTAGGCAATTTTATCTTTAACTCAAACTTTCTAAAGTCTTTTGAACTGCATTCAAATATATACTAAAGGAACTAGTTTTGTAGTTATTGGAAATGACTGGTACAAACTCAGACTTCCCAAGTGGCTCAGTGGTAAAGAATCTGCCTGCCAATCCCTGAGCTGAGAAGATTCCCCTGGAGAAGGAAATGGCAACCCACTCCAGTATTCTTGCCTGGGAAATCCCATGGACAGAGGAGCCTGGCAGGCTACAGTCCAGGGGTCACAAAAAAGTTGGACACAACTTAGTGACTAAACAACAGCAGCAACACAAACTTTATAAAGGAAGATTTAAAAATGGCCAGTAAGTGCCAAAAGTATAATCAATGTCATTAGCTATCAGGGAAATGAAAATGAAAACTACAATGAGATACTGTTTCTCACACACTAGAATAGCTAAAATTCAAAAGATCAAAATCCCCTCAACTTTGGTGAAAATGCAAAGCAGCTGAAGCTCTCATACTTGTTGATAGGAGTATAAAATCATGAAATCACCTTGGAAAACTCTGGGTAATTTTCTTCAAAATTTCCACGTTGGCACATGGAAAATGAAAGTGTCTGCAAGGAATTTGCCAAGTTTTTAAAGATACCCCTGAATTATGGGTGGGCTTTCCTTTTGGCTTAGCTGGTAAAGAATCTGCTGCCAATGAGGGAGACCTGGGCTGTATCCCTGGGTTGGGAAAATGCCCTGGAGTAGTGAAAGGCTACCCACTCCAGTATTTTGGTCTGGAGAATTCCATGGACTGTACAGTCCACGGGGTTGCAAAGAGTCTGTCACAAATGAAGCACAAGCTAGAATCAAGATTCCTGGGAGAAATATCAATAACCTCACTATGCAGATGGCACCACACTTATGGCAGAAGGTGAAGAAGAACTAAAGAGCCTCTTGATGAAAGTGAAAGAAGGGAGTGAAAAAGTTGGCTTAAACTCAGCATTTAGAAAACTAAGACCATGGCATCTGGTCCCATCTTTTCATGGTAAATAGATGAGGAAACAATGGAAACAGTAAGACTTTATTTTGGGGGGCTCCAAATTCACTGCAGATGGTGACTGCAGTCATGAAATTAAAAGATGCTTGCTCTTTGGAATAAAAGCTATGACCAACCAAGACAGCATATTAAAAAGCAGAGATGTTACTTTGCTAACAAAAGTCTGTCTATTCAAAGCTATAATTTTTCCAGTAGTCATGTATGGATGTGAGAGCTGGACTATAAAGAAAGCTGAGTGCCGAAGAATTGATGGTTTTGAACTGTGGTGTTGGAGAAGACTCTTGAGAGTCCCTTGGACTGCAAGGAGATCCAATCAGTCAATCCGAAAGGAACTCAGTCCTGAATATTCGTTGGAAGGACATCAGCTGAAGCTGAAACTCCAATACTTTGGCCACCTGACGTGAAGAGCTGATTCATTTGAAAAGACCCTGATGCTGGGAAGGATTCAAAGGAAGAGAAGGGAGAAGATTGCTGGAGGAGAAGATGACAGAGGATAAAGATGGTTGGATGGCATCACTGACTCAATGGACGTGAGTTTGAGCAAGCTCTGGGAGTTGGTGATGGATAGGGAAGCCTGGTGTGCTACAGTTCATGGGGTCACAAAGAATCAGACACAACTGAGTATCTGAACTGAATTATGGACTGATAAACCAAATGAATGGACCAATACTGAACAGATTTGAGAGATATTGTATCTGGTTTAAATGTCTTGAAAGTTTGCTTCTTTATTTTTTTAAAAACATGATTTATGTACCTTTATGGCTTTATGGCTTTATATGGAGAAGGCAATGGCAACCCACTCCTGTACTCTTGCTTGGCAAATCCCATGGACAGAGGAGCCTGGTAGGCTGCAGTCCGTGGGGTCCTAGGAGTTGGACACGACTGAGCGACTTCACTTTCACTTTTTGCTTTCATGCATTGGAGGAGGAAATGGCAACCCACTCCAGTGTTCTTGCCTGGAGAATCCCAGGGACGGGGGAGCCTGGTGGGCTGCCGTCTATGGGGTCACAGAGTTGGACACGACTGAAGCAACTTAGCAACAGCAGCATGGCTTTATACAATAATAGCAAAGATTTTTCCTGTGTCTGTAAGTGCATCAGCATCACTAGGCGCTCCTCAGAGAGTATTGGAGTGGGAATGTGGAATCTGCACTGGTACTAAACTCCACCAGCAAAATGTGGGCGGGTCTGTCTGTGTCTGGTTGGGATGAACGTGGCCACCCTTGGCCAGGCCACCAGGCCCTCACCCGCCTCAGGGAGGAGACCAAGAGTCATGTTAGGTTGTTTTGTCTGCATAAACCACACTGCATCTTTTACTGAACGATTATTCATTAATCATTCAGTTGGAGAGTGGGGTAGGGTAAGGGGGATTGGTAACATATATTCAGCAGCTGCTGTTGCTAAGTCACTTCAGTCATGTTCCAGATTCCCCCATCCCTGGGATGCTCCAGGCAAGAATACTGGAGTGGGTTGCCATTTCCTTCTCCATATTCAGCAGCTAAATAAGTACAAATCACATTCTTTGGGGGAACTGTTTCCATTTTGAGTGTCTTTCTTCTCTTTGGGGCTGTTCCATTGATTTACTGCTCACTGGGATTTTAATTTAGACTTTGTCAGTTTGTCAAAGCAGACCTTTCCAAGTAACACATCTATCTCTAAATATACTCCATATGTCTACATTATGGAAACAATACTTTATATTTGAAATATTCGAATAGCTCTATAATACAAAATGCTTTTAAAAACAGTACAAACTAGAGGAAATAAATCAGTTAGACTGAGTTATGTCCACTCTCAAGGTGCTGGTGAATAATATAGAAAGAAACAACACTAATATTCTATGAACTGGATGGGTTTCTGTATCCTGTAAAGTACCCTGTGACATATAAGGGTTCCCATAAAGGAGGGATATCTGGGAGTGTAAGGGTGGCTTAAGTGAAAAGGCATTGTTTTGGGACATTTAATCTGATAGAATATAATTAAAACTGGAGTCATTTTTCCCTTGTCACCACTTCCTTAACTATTTTTATGTTTATATATTTTTTCTTATTATCATATTGTTCAGTGTTCAGTGTTAGTCACTCAGTCATGTCTGACTGTGACCCCACTGACTATAGCCCACCAGGCTCTGTCTATGTAATCTCCAAGCAAAAATACTGGAGTGAGATGCCATTTCCTTCTCCTATCATATTGCATATCTTTGCTATTAAGTCTGTATGTAAAGCATTTAACGTTCAGACCCTAGCAAATTCATGTCATGTGTAACACAAACATAAGCATGTGTGCACACATACACTTACACACACCATTGTCCATAAATCAATAGTCAACCTGCATACATATTATTCCCAGAACACTGGGATCCTGTTCAGGTCCAGGACGGTATTAATTTGACACAGATCATAGGAATGAAATGGGACGTTAGAAGTTGGGTTCACAGACGCTGAATGTAAAAATGCATGCAGGACTTGACCTATCCTTATATCTGGTGCCTGGGGCAAATGTGTTCTTTGGGTCCTGAACATACAAAAATTTTGCCTAAAAAAATGTATGATAAACACTATGTGATATATACTAATTTATCCATGAGCATTTAAGATAATGAGTTGCTGCTGCTGCTGCTAAGTCACTTCAGTCGTGTCCGACTCTGTGTGACCCCATAGAAGGCAGCCCAATAGGCTCCCCCATCCCTGGGATTCTCCAGGCAAGAACAGCGGAGTGGGTTGCCACCTCCTTCTCCAATGCATGAAAGTGAGAAGTGAAAGTGAAGTCGCTCAGTCGTGTCCAACTCTTAGCGACCCCATGGACAGCAGCCTACCAGGCTCCTCCATCCATGGGATTTTCCAGGCAAGAGCACCGGAGTGGGGTGCCACTGCCTTCTCCGAGATAATGAGTTGAGAAGAATTAATTTGTATTTGGTTATTGTCTAATTACTGCATGTAAAGATTCTTTGTAGTTTCCAGGTACTTTCTTCTTCCTGTTTAGCTCCATGAACTACTTGTTTTTCAGTTGAGAAGACAGGCCATTTCTGGACATTTCAACTCTCCTGCTACAAAAGAAGGTTCTGACGTGGTTATTATTTACTATGACGTGGCTGTTCAGAACAATATAGACCATCGGCTTTCTAGCGTTTCCAAATTCCGCTTGTTTAATGCTGATTGCGTCATTGGCAGGCTGCTGCATTCACCACTGTATTGCCATGGATAATAACTTCCAAGTGAAAGTGAAGTGAAGTCGCTCAGTCGTGTCTGACTCTTTGTGACCCCATGGACTGTAGCCCACCAGGCTTCTCAGTCCACGGGATTTTCCAGGCAAGAGTACTGGAGTGGGTTGCCATTGCCTTCTCCAGGGGATCTTCCCGACCCAGGGATTGAACCTGGGTCTCCTGCATTGTAGGCAGACGCTTTACCCTCTGAGCCACCAAGGAAGCCCAATAGCTTCCAATGACTCTTCAAAAGTTCTTTCTGTGTTTCATTGATGATGACTACAAATGCCAGGTTTAACCAGATCCTTCAGGAAAACGTGATTTTTTTTGCTGTTTATATTCCATTTATTTTGGGGGGCTTTATAACATTAATGTAGAAAAACACATCTTTTGCAACCTAAAATATTTAATCCCTAATGACTGCATGTCTAGAAGATGATCTCTTTCAGTTCTTACTGCGTTGTTTCCTTTCACAGTGCCACCAGCTTGGAACATGGGTGAGGTGTCTGTAGTAAAATGAGAAGGGCATTCTCACTTCTGTAAAGAATACCCCTACCTCATCTGGCATTACTTAACATTGACTCAGGATGGCATGTCATCATATCAGTTGGCTATAATGGTCACAAATCCTTTGTAGTATACAGATGTAATCACTTAGCTGACAGGTGGTATGGGGCTTGCAGAGAGAGTGGGATGGTCAGTCACTCTGGGTACCAGGGCCATGGTGGGAAAGCAGTGAGGTAAAGGAGGTCTGCTGCTCCCGCTACTACCGTCATGTAGCTAGGAAGCAGCATGAGAGTGTAAATGTAGACAGTTGAAAGACAGTGAACAGATCTAACACTTAGTTCAAGCCCAGCATTTCAGAATGGACCATTAGTAGACTGAAGCCCTGAACTCATCCTATGTCTGTCATGAGTGATGAGTGAGAAACACCTCCAATCAGCATGTCACAATCCTTCTGGTGGCTTCATCTCATGTGATTCCATGAAAGAAAGTCTATGCTCTCCAGAAAGACAAAACTGCTGACCAAGCCACTCTCCTGAAACCAGGTCCCAGGATCCAGTGATGAGATCCCAAGACATCCTGATAGTCATGGGCCATAGAGCTCCTTAGAGCAAATGTCTGACTCCATAAGGTGGTGGGTGTTGAAAAAAGAGAATCAGAGTCCTCTGAAGAGGAGAATTAATGCTTAGGCCTATGTGTGCTTGGTTCAAGTTCAAGGCACCCTGCAAAGATAGTTTTGCTATCTCAAGCTGACCCCAAGCAGCAGAAGTGAACTTAGAAAAATTTGGGGAAGCTACTCCAAAGCACACTAGCTTCCCTGGTGGCTCAGATGGTAAAGCGTCTGCCTACAGTGTAGGAGATCCGGGTTCAATCCCTGGGTTGGAAAAATCTCTTGGAGAAGGAAATGGCAACCCACTCCAGTATTCTTGCCTGAAAAATCCCATGGATGGAGGAACCTGGTAGGCTACAGTCTGTGGGGTTGCAAAGAGCTGGACACGCCTGAGCAACTTCACTTCACTCCAAAGCACAGAGTTGCCTTGAGAATGAAGCTCAAGGTGGGAACTCTGCTCAGCCAGGTCCAAGCATAGCACTGCAGTTTGATTGTGAACCATTTCAAGGCCAGCACTACTGTTCACTTCAATCTACATTGTGTACACTGTTACTTTTACATTGAGTTTTCCCCAATATCATAAGTAGATTTAATCATAAAGTTGCTTTTTATATGTCATGGGCCACTTAGTATCATGACAGAGAAATGAGAAAGCATTGTCTTTATTTAGCCTGTTTATGTGTGGTATAAATATGAATGACCAGGGAGCTAGTCAGTCCTCACCACTCAGGATTTATAGACCATAGTAATGAGGACTGTATTAACTTCAGTCACTCTGCTACTATTCTGCTTGCACCTGCAGCAGAGTTTCTGTAGTCTCCTTTTTCTCATTACCAACACCAATCCTAGGTTACTTGCTCTGTCTTCCACTTTCCTAGCTATCTCTACCTGGAACTATTATTGGATTGTCACTTATATACACCAAGTATTTTCTATCCAGATGTCTTGCAAGAGTTAAGAGTTTGTGGTCAAAATGATTTATCTGAATGATCATTTCTTGTTACCTCTGTGCATGCATGCTTAGGTGCTTCAGTCATGTCAAACTATGTGCAACCCTATGAACTGTAGCCCCAGGCTCCTCTGTCCATGGGATTCTCCAGGCAAGGATACTGTAGTGGGTTGCCGCGTCCTCCCCAAGGGCATATTCCTGATCCAGGGATCAAACTTGTGTCTTTTATGTCTCCTGCCTTGGTAGGAGGGTACTTTACCACTAGAGCCACCTTATTACCTCTAAATGATGCTAAATGCAGATATGCTTTATGCACAAATTTCCTGCCTTTCTTTGAACTTTGGTTTTCTTATTTGTAAAATACAGGAGGTAGATTATATCTCTCCATCTTTAAAATTCTAAGTTCACATAAAATTTTAGGAACGTGAGGCAGAGGCCTAAACAAAACAAAACAATTTATAACTCATGCAGACAGGCCTAAGGAAATTCCATAAAGTGTTATAGGATACAAGAATTGTGCTTAGCTAGTGTTAAATCTCAGATCAAGAGCTGACAGATTGACAGAAATTGCAACATATGTTGTTGCTTTCCTTGTCTTATTGGTTATATCTTTCCTAGTTTGCAGATATCTAACTCTGAAGAGCTTTGAATATTTTGCCTATCTTCATTAAACCTAGAGAGTGGTTCTAAAACACAGGATATGATAGATTTTGGTTTATACACAAGAGTGTTGTGATCAGTCACAAATTTCAAATCAGTGCTCTTTTTACCTAGTTTAAGCAAACCACACTTTCCAATTGTATCTAGAGTTTGCAAATAAGACTATATATGTGAAATCTACTTTGTTAATAAATTACAGTGAGATAATTTTGGACTTGACACCAAGACTAGTCTTCTTAAACCATATAATGATCCTGATTCCTTTTTAAGGGTTCTGAAGTCCTGTATATCTGAAGGTATATGGTATAGAAAACAATGGGGTGGGAGGTGGGAGGGGGGTTCAGGATTGGGAACTCATGTACACCCATGGCAGATTCATGTCAATGTATGGCAAAACCAATACAGTATTGTAAAGTAAAATAAAGTAAAAACAAAAATTAAAAAAAGAAAACAAGAAAAATTTTAAGTAGAACTCAATTGGAATTAGACAGTACAGATGATTATTCACATCTAAAATGACTTTTTTGGCGGGCCGCCGCCTGCCTCCCTGGGGGTGCGGTGTGGCCTTCTGTGCCGAGCATGGGGATGGGGGCCCAGTGTGGGGATCCCTACTTCCTGGGACACTGGGGCGAGGCCAGAAAGGTGGATATCCCCTCACCAGTCACACACCTGCACTTTCGTGGGGAACCTGGTGCTAAACCGTTCGTAGAGGACCCGCTTCTTCACTGGGGTTTCCTAGGCAGCAGAGCAGCTCCCTCGCTGTGATCTATTAAAAGTCAGCCATGAACTCAAGGGTTTGAAAAGAAAATAAATAAATAAAAAATAAAGTGACTTTGCTTCAGGAAGAAAAACAATATTATGTATTCTTAATGCTCACACTGTAGATTATCTTATTCTTTAATTCCTAAAAGCTTGATCTGTTAGAGAAAGAAAGAAGAAAGAAACAAAGAGAGGAACTAAAAAGAATAGTAAAGATAAAAAGGAGCAAATGAAAAGACTGAGGAATCATAAAAATAAAAATGAGTCCAGGATTCTAGAGGAGGGAGACAAAATTCAAGGATTGTTATAAAAACATAGTTCTATGGAACAAGATATTCTAATTCAGACGTCACTACCCACCCATGGTTTGAACTTTATTTTCTTGATCTATATAATGAGATCAGTGTTCTATCAGATTTTAAACTTACCTTTCCCTGGTGGCTCAAAGGTTAAAGCATCTGCCTCCAATGCGGGAGACCCAGGTTCGATCCCTGGGTTGGAAAGATCCCCTGGAGAAGGAAATGGCAACCCACTCCAGTATTCTTGCTTGGAGAATCTCATGGACTGAGGAGCCTGGTGGGCTGCAGTCCATGGGGTCACAAAGAGTCGGACACGACTGAGTGACTTAAAAAAAAAAAAAAAGAGAGAGAGAAGACATGGAAAAACGAGGGAAATCTCACCCTTTTCCATCAGGCATTCTATCCAAGACCACTGCTGCCTCCAGAATATTGATAGAGTCAATTCCTAGGCAGGTTGATAAGAAGTCCAGGGTACTGGAGGAGGAGAGAGGGGTCTGGGGCTCTCAAGGAGGAGACAGGGGTCTGGAATTCTCAAGGAGGAGGAAAGGACAAATCTTTTTTATCCTCTACATTCCTTAGTTTTAGTCACATAAAATGTTTTTTTCTTTAAGCCTAGAACTGATGATTACACAACAAACAACTCAGTTTAAACTCTGTAGTAAGTTTTATATAACAACAATACATTCCGCTTGAGAACAGTTTCTCCTTCTTGAAAAGTTTCTGACTAATCCTGAAATCTTAGAATATATATTATGGGAGTGGGTCTAGTAAGATCTTTACAACTTTGAGACAGTCTTTTGATTTATTGTAATAACCAGTTAAAAAAGTATATAGCTCCTTTGCTAACACCAACAATGGGGGCACTCTCCGGCCCCCTTTTTATGTCTATGTCAGAAGCTTTCGCTGTCTCTTTCATACTTTAATAAAACTCTGGTACACAAAAGCTCTTGAGTGATCAAGACTGGTCCCTGGTCCCAAAGCTAAAAATTCTTTGGAGATCTAGAATCTGACACCATTCACCATAAGCTATCATCTGGGAGCTCATCCAGGATCTTCAGGACAAGGTAAGAACACTCAGAGCTCTAGCCTCTCTGCTTTCTCAGTATACACGTTTTCTACTTTACTTTACTAACTCTATGGTGTGCTTGTGTGAATGAATGATATGCCTTGATATTGTTTACCATAAGCTATCAATATCTTCTTGTTTTGTTAGTCTTTGCTCAGTTACATGGGGGAGGTGAGCAGAGAGGATAAAAATGGTAGTTTGCTTAATCTGTTTACCCAAGTGGAGTTGCTCAGTTGTGTCCAACTCTTTGCGACCCCATGGACTGTAGCCCACCAGGCTCCTCCATCCATGGAGTTTACTAGGCAAGAGTACTGGAGTGGGTTGCCATTTCCTTCTCCAGAGGATCTTCCTGACCCAGAGATCGAGCCAAGGTCTCCAGCATTGCAGGCAGACGCTCTACTGTCTGAGCCACCTGGGAATCCCGTTTACCTTAAACCATTTCCAATAAAAATGAAAAATCTGAAGAGTACTGTACAATATAATGAAAGACTTAGATCTTAGATTATTAAAATTTGTGAATATATTTCCCAGTCATTTCACAGAGCTATTATTTCTATACAAATATTTTTACAACCCGCTCTCGGATTTGCTTTGTCCTGACTCCATAGATGACTGGGTTAAGGGCAGGTGGGACAACCACATATAGATTAGCCAAAAGAATGTGAATGTAGTGGGGAATATTACGACCAAAGCGGTGTGTCATAAAAGAAAAAAATGCTGGTGTGTAAAAGCACAGCATGACACAGACGTGAGAACCACAGGTATTGAGAGCCTTCAGTCGGGCATCCTGACAGGGGAGGTGGAAAACAGCTTGAAGGATCAGTACATAGGAAGAGGCAATCAGAATCACATCTACAATAATATTAGAAATCACCATGAGCCCATAGATAACATTGATCTTAATGGGTGCACAGGCCAAACGGGCCAGACCCATGTGCTCACAGTATGTATGGGGAACAATGTGGTGCCCACAGAAGGGCAGCCTCAGAAGAGAAACACAAATGGAGTCACAAGAAGTAAATTTCTGCCCACAACAACAGAGGCTAAAATGCCGATGGTTTTATTGGTGAGGATGGTAGTGTACTGGAGGGGGTTGCAGATGGCAACAAAGCGGTCATAAGCCATGGCCACCAGTAGAACAGTCTCCATTCCTGTAAACATGTGGATAAAGAACATCTGAGCAAGGCAGCCTCCAAAGCTGATCTCTTGGAGGTTGAACCAGAAGATGCCCAGCATTTTGGGGATGGTGGAGGTGGACAGACCCAGATCAATCATGGACAACATGGCCAGAAAGTAGAACATGGGCTGGTGGAGACTGCGTTCAGTCTTGATCACATATAGAACAGTGATGTTCCCCACAAGGGCAATCAGATACACAACACAGAATGGGAAAGCAATCCACATATGTACAGTCTCCAGCCCTGGTATTCCTAGCAGGAGAAAGAAGGGAGGATGGAACTGGGTGTCATTGATAGAAGGCATTTTCCTAGAGGTGTCATTGAATTCTTGTCAAAAAGTAGGATCACATTGTTTTTCTTATCAATGAGTCCTGGAAAGATGAAAAGACTTTTAGTCAGTACACTGGAAATTATGGTAAAAGTAGTTAATTTAGAAATATTAGATATTCTCCTGTTTCCTGAGAGTAGTCAACAACTCTCTCAATAGAAGTTATTGTTCTGAAATTCATCAGTTCAGTTCAGTCCCTCAGTCATGTCCTACTCTTTGTGACCCCATGGACGGCAGCGTACCAGGCTTCAGTGTCCATCATCAACACCCAGAGCTTACTCAAACTCAAGTTCATTGAGTCAGTGATGCCATCCAACCATCTCATCCTCTGTTGTCCCCTTCTCCTCCCACCTTCAATCTTTCCCAGCATCAGGGTCTTTTTAAATGAGTCAGTTCTTCGCATCAGGTGGCGAAAGTATTGGAGTTTCAGCTTCAGCATCTGTCCTTCCAATGAATATTCAGAACTGATTTCCTTTAGGATGGGCTGGTTGGATCTCCTTGCTGTCAATGGACTCTTAATAGTCTTCTCCAACACCACAGTTCAAAAACATCAATTCTCTAGCACTCAGCTTTACAGGCACTGTTATTTTTTCTTATATATGAGAATTTTGAAGGAACTGGCTATATTTCAAAAAAGAGTGTGTACTATTTTTTATGGTATTCTCTTCCTTTCCTCTTCCAAGAAGTTTTTTTGGTTACTTTTGAGAAATTATCATACCTAGTGTTTTTCAAAGTATGGTCTGGTGTTAAAGAATCCTATGTCTAAATGAAAACTGCTGACTTATACCACTGTTTGTGTTTAATATTATACAAATATAGGGATTTCCCTCATCGATCTGTTGCAGCCAAATTATGGGAAGCAGGGCTTCCCTCATAGCTCAGCTGGTAAAGAATCTGCCTCCAGTTCAGGAAACCTAGGTTCTATCCCTAGGTCAGGAAGATCCCCTGGAGAAGGAAATGGCAACCCACTCGAGTATTCTTGCCTGGAGAATCCCACAGACAGAGGAGCCTGGAGGGCCACAGTCCATGGTGTTACAAGAGTCAGGCATGACTTAGCAACTAAACCACCACCAGTCAGATGGTCTCTCTTAGAATTTTCTTCTTTCTCTTTATACTAGAAAGCCATTGCTATTTTTGATGCATGCTAATCTTATGGAATTAACAAGCATCAAAAATCTAATCTAAGCTGCTAAATTTACTTTGGCCACTTGATGTGAAGAGCCAGCTCATTGGAAAAAACCCTGATGCTGAGACAGGTTGAGAGCAGGAGAAAGAGGTGACAGAGGATGAAATGGTTGGATGGCATCACTGACACAATGGACATAAGTTTGAGCAAACTCTGGGAGATATTGAAGGACAAGGAAACCTGGCATACTGTAGTTAATGAGGTTGCAGAGTCAGACATGACTGTGCAACTGAACAACAACAGCAAAAAATCTTATGAAAAGGTTTGGTTTCTGATCTGATACCTACAGATTCCTGTTTATTCTGTAATTCCTTGATGTTCTTACAGTAAGGGCAGTAATTTCTTTTTTTTTATCAGCTAAATCATGTTCATATGCCTTACATGCCTTAACTTATCACAAATTAACATGAAAAATTGCACTCATGTCCTGAAATTATGCTTAGCTTCAGGTTTATATAGATAAAATGCCTAGTGAATTTAAGTGACACTAAAATTAAAGCAGTGTGAATGAATCTTTCCTGATGCTTAAAAATAATAAAGTTATTTTTTTAAGTTTTGGCATCTCTAGGATATTATACAACTCTGCAGCATCTAACATAGCATGATTTTATATATATATTTTTCTATTCCCTACCAACATAAATGCTGCTACTGGAGGTAACAAACCAGGAGTATTTACTTTAGTATCCCTAACATTGCCATATGAGGATATGGCACCCAGTTTTTCAGAATGTAGCCGTTGAATAGAATAAGGATTTGTGTATGTGTATGTTTATATTTATGTATGGGTGAGAGAGAGAGAGTATGTGTAAATGCATGTGTAAGGGAGAGAAAGAGCAGAAATATTCTGTGTATAACATATAACAGTGACATATTACTGTTTTCTCACCTGTGGTCCTCTGCTTTAATCACATATGTTATGTCATGTTTTGTTTGTTTGGCAATAATAGAAAATGGTTACTTTGGATAACTTCTCAGCAAAGGGGAGGCTGCTGTCCCATTTTCTCTTCATTTGCCTCTTCTCCTCCTTTCTGTAGGATCTCATTTCCCTCTTTCATGTATCCTTACCTTTCCAATATTTCCTCCTCCAGGTCTTCCTTGGAACAGCATGTCACAGTATAAGCCCTGGAGCTAAAGATGGTGATAAGAACCCCAAGAAACCTCTGGGTTTCAGTCTGTCCTATTACATGTAGAAAAACTTTATAGTGAATGAGGGTGTCTCTAAGTCTAAGCATGTCCCAGAATCCCCGAGCTTAGCCTTCAAAGTCCTCTGGGCATAAACATGAGCTCATGGGTCATTAAACCCAGCTAACTCTTTGTTCTTCCCTACTCCATCTGCAGAGACACATCATCATACCAGACATATTCCTTAGCTCACAGGAAGGGATGTCTCTTGCACTATTAGGAAGGAAAACATCCAAAAGGGGAGGAATCAGCATAGGGGATGACACTGACTCTGTCCATTTCAAAAGGCATGAAAGTATTAAATTTAGACCATTAAGTTTTCAAAGTGTGACTTCATAGGGATCCATCCTTAGCAAGTCTTTTGCTTTGTTGAATATAAATATGTGAATCCTGATGCAGTTTGACAACGCTACAAGTGAATTTCAAAAGTTAAAGATCTGTCAAGTAGATGCACTGGACTCTGTAACAGTAAATTTTGGTTTGGGGTAGTGCTCATCATACCTGTAGAAAATGGCATCAACTTTCTTCCAACCCAGTAAGACTCTCCTTTCTAAATTATAACTGATGGTAACAGGTAAAATCTTCAGAGAGCAGCTTTCTTATGTTTCAGTTCTCTGGGCAGAAGGCAAAAGAAACTCCCCAATCTCCCGAGAAGACAGAATTCAGCTAGAGTTCAAATTCTAGAGTTTACTTAGAATTTCCCTTCCTGGATAGTGATGGAGTTGACCTGAGAGTACCAGGATGCACCATAGATCATGGTTTTCCTGAGTGCAGACAGAAAAAGATTGACAGAAAATAGAATATACTAGACAATCAGTTTTTCTTTTTTGTCTTCCAGTTCAGACAGTTTTGTGTTATTATGCAGAAGATAATGTTTGTGATAAAAAAGATTCTGGTTTAATCTCATATGTTCCTGTTTTCTCACTGCTTCTCTTTTTGAATAATTAGACCTGTACTTCCAGTCTCTCCCATCACTTTCTCATGTTATCCATCCTCACCATTGTGTCAACATTTACCTTTCCAAATCAAGTCTGACTTTGTCAAATCTCCTGTTAAAATTCCTCCCTATGACTTTCATTTCTCTGGTGTGTATTATAGACATTATTCGGTAAAGCATACTCAACATTGTTGTTAAAAACTTCAGTCAATACCTAATCAACATTTTAAACTTTAATTCTACATCATGAATCTTCAAAACACTTGCTGTTTTGGTGATCAAAAGTCCTCTTTATGAAACCATTTATTTCAGTTTTCCTTCAGCCCTCCCTTATTTACCATGTCCTTTATGAAGAGTCTGTATGAAGCAGATATGATCTGTATGTCTCCAGTATCAGTTTGTGATGCTATTATAACATGAACAAATTATTTTATTTGATTCTGTGTTTACTCCCTTTCCCATTTTCCCCAATATTTTATTGTGATAGAAACACTTTACACAAAATATTCTATCTTAACTATTTTTAAGTATATTTCAGCATTGCTAATGTCCAGTACTTTGGCCACTTCATGCGAAGAGTTGACTCATTGGAAAAGACCCTGATGCTGGGAGGGATTGGGGGCAGGAGGAGAAGGGGACGACCGAGGATGAGATGGCTGGATGGCATCACGGACTCGATGGACAGGAGTCTGAGTGAACTCCGGGAGTTGGTGATGGACAGGGAGGCCTGGCGTGCTGCGATTCATGGGGTTGCAAAGAGTTGGACATGACTGAGTGACTGAACTGAACTGAACTAAATGTCACATGAGTGTATGCTCCTCGGTTCTGTCTTGTCACAACAAAGATTCGGAGTGACGGACACTAAAGCCCCCTTGGCATGTCACAGCTCTCAAGTCTTGGACAGACCATATTATAGCTCTTAGACAAATCAGTGTTACAGCTCTATTTTATTTAGAAGATAGCAGGAAAATCCATCTTCGAGGTGTGAGGGCACGTTGATCCAAAGACATGAAGAGTAGAGCGCTCCAGCACGCGGGAGAGGGAGAGAGAGAGAGCTAGCTTTGGCTCCTTTTTTATATGTTTGTCTCTCCCTGGGCCTGTCCTATGTAAATTGGGCCAGCAAGGAGTGTTGTTTGTTTTACCTGAGGTCCTCAGTCTTGGTCCTCGGACCTTCCTGTGTTCTATTCGCGGGCTTTTCTCTTCCTTATCTTTTAGCCACTGCCATTCTGGACTCCTTTTTCCCTTTTCTAACTATCTAACACTAAGTACATTCATATTGTTTCACTTGTTAAAATAAAAACTATATCCATTGAACAATAACTCCTGATGATCTACTCCCTTCATTCCTTGGCAACTTTCACTTTTTAAATAATCTTTTTTCTCCTAAGCCCCAGCATATGGTAATTGCCATTCTACTCTCTGTTACTATGAGTTTGACTTCTTTTAATAAAGGTGCCACATAAAACCAAGATCATACAATGTTTGTTTCTGTGACTCGTTTATTTCATTTAGCATAACTTTCTGTTTCTTCCATGTTGTTGCAATGACGGGATTTCCTTCTTTTCTAAGGCTGAATAATATTCCATTTTGTATATAAACCAAACTTTAAAATGTCTGCATTGAAGTTTTCAGTTCAGTCATTATATTCTTCAGTTCCAGTATTGCTGTTTAGTTCATTTTTATAGTATTTATTTGTTAGCCTTCTTATTTTATTCCCCATGGGCTGTAGCCCACCAGGCTCCTCCATCCATGGAATTTTCTAGGCAAGAGTACTGGGGTGGGTTGTCATCTCCTTCTCCAGGGGATCTTCCCAACCCAGGGATTGAACCCAGGTCTCCTGCACTGTGGGCAGATGCTTTACCATCTGAGCCACCAGGGAATCCCTTATTTTATGCTTGTATTGTTTTCCTGATTGCATGTAGTTGTATATTTTCTCTTGTAGTATACACTGAGCTTCTTTAAGATAATTATTTTGAATGATTTGTCAAGCAGTTCATGGATCTCCATCTCTTTAGGAAAAGCCATTGGTGATTTATTAGTTACCTTCATTAGTGTTTGTCTGATTCCTTGTGGCCTATCTAGCCTTGAGTTGGTATGCACATTTGAAGAAACAAACATACCTTCCAAGATTTAGATTGGTTTTAGCAGGTAATGTTATTCTCCTGCTGGGATCCTGGATTGACAGGACTGTCGCTGAGATCATTGTTGGATAAAAGTGGAACTGCTATTATCTGGTCTATAGTCAGGTCTGCAATTGGCAGGATAGTTACCAGGTTGCAAGGGGATGTGGTTTCCACTGGTTCTCTGAAGTGCTCTCACTGGGTCACTTGGCTGGTCTCTATTTGGGAAGAATTGCCCCTAGTCTGTGCTAGAGTGGAACGGCATTGAGGGTCATGATTAGGTCTGAAGCTGCCATATCTACCACATGGGGAACAGATAGGCTTGATTCTTCATAGGCCGCTTGGCAGCAGTAGCTAGTGATAGAACTACATACAAGAGGGACTGGAGTTGAACTCAAAGGGGACAGGGGTGTTTCCAGTATGCACACACAACATCAGGCCTGACATTGGTGTGCTGGTTTGCCTTCCCATAACAGTCCTCCTTTAATCTTAAGCTCTACATGGATTCCAAGCTCCCTCAAAGACATTATTTTGTTTCATGGAGGCTGCCAAATATTTGTTTCTCTGGGTGGACATAAATTGGAGTATTCTTGGTTGAAAGTTTTTTCTTTTTAGCATTTTGAATACGTCCTGCCACTTCTTATTTGCAAACTTTCTGCTGAAAAATCCGTTGAAAGCTTTCTTGGGTTTCCCTTGGCTGTTAACCAGAGACATTATTTTACCGACTAAGGTCCGTCTAGCCAAGGCTATGGTTTTTCCTGTGGTCATGTATGGATGCGAGAGTTGGACTGTGAAGAAGGCTGAGCGCTGAAGAGTTGATACTTTTGAACTGTGGTGTTGGAGAAGACTCTTGAGAGTCCCTTGGACTGCAAGGAGATCCAACCAGTCCATTCTGAAGGAGATCAACCCTGGGATTTCTTTGGAAGGAATGATGCTAAAGCTGAAACTCCCGTACTTTGTCCACCTCATTAGAAGAGTTGACTCATTGGAAAAGACCCTGATGCTGGGAGGGATTGGGGGCAGGAGGAAAAGGGGATGACCGAGGATGAGATGGCTGGATGGCATCACTGACTCGAGGGACGTGAGTCTGAGTGAACTCCAGGAGTTGGTGATGGACAGGGAGGCCTGGTGTGCTGTGATTCATGGGGTCGCAAAGAGTTGGACACGACTGAGCGACTGAACTGAATTGGGTGTTAACAAGTTGTTTTTCCTTGCTTCTAAGATTTTCTTTATCTTTAATTTTTGACATTTTAATTGTAATTGTGTCTTGGTGTGAATCTCTTTAAGTTCATCTTATCTGGAATTTTCTATGCTTCCTGGGGGCTTCCCAGGTGGCTCAGTAGGTAAAGAATCTGCCTGCAGTGTAGGGGAAGCAGGAGACATGGCTTTGATTCCTGGGTTGGGAAGATATCCTAGAGGAAGGCATGGCAACCCACTCCAGTATTACTGTCTGGAGCATCTCATGGTCAGAGGAGTCCGTGGACTATAGTCCATAAGGGTCCTGGACCTGGATATATGTTTTCTTCCTCAGATTAGATAAAAATCTTCAGCCATTATTTCTTCAAATAAGTGTTTCGTCTATTTCTCCCTCTGGGACTCCTACAGTGCAAATATTACTCTGCTTAATGACATATATTCTATTTCCCAATAATGCTATATATTTATTATTTCTAGATTATCATGAATTTCAGCATGTTTTTGAAGGAGAGAAGAAATGAGTATGCTCAAAATATATCTTGACACAGAAATGTAGACAGAATTTTTTGACAAAAATTCAGTCATAAAATGTGTAAATTATGCCCTCATTACTTTAAGGCATAAAGAATATTTATCAATATTTCTGGAGTTTAATGTATGATTATGAAAACTTGTTGGCATGTTATTTTTTGTTGTTCTCTTCTACTGTCACCTCAATATTAACTCTTATGAGATTGAAATATAATCATTAATATTTTTCAATGTTGATTTTGTATATTAAATTAATAAAAATCACTAGGATAGGAATATCATAGAATAAGATGAATTGATTGCTGTGGTAATTTTCAAAGTCAAATTTGAGCTTGGAGAATATTCTATTGATACTTAGGCCAGTCATCCTTTTTAAAGTTTTATTTTAAATTATCATTCTTTCTTTTCTACTGACATTTTTGTAAACCATGAATACATTGTTCATACCTACTTCATCCATTTTATATATTCTTCTTATATTTACTTTTCACATTCCAAAATTTTAGGGTCCTTTACAATCCAATTTCTTTATTTGTGTTTTGAAGTTCATAAATAAGTTTCTTTTTTTCTTCTTATATATTTCAACACTTGAAGTCATCTAGTTAAAAACCAATGAATAAAATAAATATTAACCCTTGCTCTCTCTTGCTACTCTATGGCTAAGTTGTGCCCCATGTCTCTCTTGTATTTCATACCTGATATCTTCCCTTTGAAAGTGAAAGTGAAGTTGCTCAACGGTGTCCGACTCTTTGCAACCCCGTGGACTGTAGCCTACCTGGCTCCTCTGTCCATGGGATTTTCCAGGCAATAGTACTGGAGTGGATTGCCATTTCCTTCTCCAATCTTCCCTTTACTTGCATTCAATTTAAAGTTCTCCTTGAGTCATAAAATTATCAGAAATCAACTTTGTGCTTCACTAATTGTCTATGCCCTATCTTTCCTAAATGCTAATGTGACATAAGACTTGCTAAACTCCCACGTAATCATTTTACTCACTAGTTTACAAACTTCAATTTCTAAATGAATAAACTTCAGGCCACTAAACACATCTTTTTAATCTTTTCAATGTATTACTCAGTTGTTCAGTAACGTTTTGCTATATTCAGTCACTCAGTCATGTCCAGGTCTTTGCAACCCCATGGACTATAACCCGCTAAGCTCTTCTGTCCAAGGAAATTTCCAGGCAAGAATATTGGAGTGGGTTGCCATTTCCTTCTCCAGGGGATCTTCCTGACTCAGGGATCAAACCCATGTCTCCTGCATTGGCAGGTGGATTGTTCACCAGTCTGCCACCTGAGAAGAATCATATTCTTTTATTATCTCTGTTTTTAACTAAATTGCTTTATCAATTGCTAACACATATGTCTTATAATGATTTTCATTCATTCCACAGTATTTTTAAACTCCAAGAAGGAAGAACGTTTCATTGTCACAAAATACATAGTGTTAAATTTACCATTTCATGAATGAAAGTGTTTATAGGAGGTTAGGCTTATGAAGATCTTCATAGAATCAGAAACTTGAGACATGGAAAGGGAAGAAAACACTACCAAAATGTCAATAGAAAAGAAAGAATGATAATTTAAAATAAAGCTTTTAAAGGATGACTGACCTAAGTATCAACACAATATTCTCCAAGCTCAAATTTGACTCAAGCTCAAAAAAATTAGTCTAATTCTTATCATTTGCTTGATTATACTTTGGTAAAAATTTTACTATTTACTTTTAGGCAGTACTTTATTTTCAAAATTAAAAAAAAATGGGAGAATAGTTGCTTTATAATGTGTTACTATCTGCTGTACAGCAAAGTGAATCAACTACATATTTACATATATTCTCTTTTATGGATTTCCTTTCCATTTAGGTCTCTGTGTTATACAGTAGGATTTCACTAGCTATCTATTTTATGCATAGTATCAATAGTACATATATGTCAATCCCAATCTCCCAATTTATCCCACTCCCCTCTTCCCCCTTTGTATCCATACATTTGTTCTATTGACCTAGAATATATTCACAACTTAAAGGTTCAGAGTTATGTTTTATTTGGCAGAAATTTTTAGGACTTCAAGCCCAGTAGGCAGTATCTCAAGTAACCCTAATAGAACTGGTCCAAGGAGGCAAGCAGGGGAGGGGAGCCAGGAGATACAGAAGTCTTGAAACAAAGGTAGTCTGATCACTGAAAGATTGTTGTTAATTTAACAAATAACAGATATCCAAAGTTAAGAAATTTAGTGCTTTTCTGTTTTTCTATGTATGGGAAGGTGCAAGAGTCTAGGCTAACTAAAATCATTCTCTTGGTATGCACTTTAGTCATCTGGGGCCAGTAACCTGTGTTTTCACATTCAGAATTTCTTCATGGCTCACTCTGAGGAGTGGCTGCAGTCTGATGGCTGCTAGACAACAGGTATTCTTTTCCTTCCTGAGTTCCCTCAAGGCCCACCAGCTCATTTATAAAAACTTTGCATTTTACTTCCTACTCATCACGTGATCTCATTGAATATCCTTATGAAAGAAATCTTATTACTATCCAAAAGAGATCTAGAGCCCTTACAGTTTTATCAGAAAGCTATTTCTTCAGTGAATAAAATCTCTCCTCCTTGAGATTTACTTCTGCATAGCATATTCTATGCCTGGGTCAGTAGTGAATATCATTGCAAGTATACATTGAGACACACACAAACACACATGCCTGCAACAATTACAACCAATATTTCTTTTCTTTGTCTACATATAATCTATATGGTACTTACACAACTTTAAGGGACTTCCCTGATGACTCAGTGGCTCAGAATCCACCTGGAGTGCAGCAGATGCAGGAGAGTACAATCCCTGGATCAGAAAGATCCCCTGGAGGATGAAATGGCAACTCACTCCTGTATTCTTGCCTGGGAAATCCCATTAACAGAAGAGCCTGGTGGGCTGCAGTCTATGGGGTCTTAAAGAGCCTAAGTGACTGAGTTCAAGCATATATATGTATATATATATATATATATATATATATATACACACGTATACGTATATATAAAATTAATTTGGGTGAAATACATTGCTTTATTAATTTAATCACAAATGTCAATCTTCCTAGACTTTATACCTTTATAAGCTGAATGAATTGCCTCTAATTCAGTCTCTCTCTCTCTCTCTCTCTTTTTTTTTTTACCAAATATACTCTGTACATGCTCCTGGATTTGCTTGGTCCTGATTCCATAAATGACTGGGTTGAGGGCAGAGGGGACAACTACATAGAGATTAGCCAGAAGGATATGGATATACTGGGGGATGCTATGACCAAAACGATGAGTGAGGAAGGAGAAGAGAGCTGGACCAAAGAAGGCTAAGATAACACAGATATGAGAACTACAGGTATTTATAGCCTTTAGGCGGGCATCTTGGGAAGGGAGATGAAAGACAGTATTCAATATCCTAGCATAGGAGATAATGATAAGAAGCACATCCAGAAACAATATGGAAATATTCCCAAGACCATAGTAGACATTAGCACTAACGCTGGCACAAGCCAGACGCGCCACTCCCATGTGCTCACAATAAGTATGAGGAATGTTTCTGTGTCCACAGTAAGGCAGTCGCAGGAGGAGAAAAATGATGGGGGCAATCATGCATGCACTTCTTAGAACTACCACCATACCAATCACACCAATAACTCTATTGGTGAGGATCACGCTGTACCTGAGGGGATTGCAAATAGCCACATAGCGATCAAAACCCATGGCAAGAAGTACAACGCTCTCCATGACTGTAAAAAAGTGGATAAAAAAGACTTGAGCAATACAGCACCCAAAACACAGCTCCTGAAGGTTGAACCAGAAGATACCCAGCATCTTGGGGATGGTTGCAGTAGAAAGACTCAGGTCAATCACTGACAGCATGGCCAGAAAGTAGAACATGGGTTGGTGAAGGCTACAATCTGTCCAGATAACAAGCAGAATAATAGTATTCCCAATGAGAGCAATCAGATACACGACACAGAAGGGAAAGCGAGCCAGACCTGTGCAACTTCCAACCCTGGAATCCCCAGCAACAGGAACGAAGAAGGATGTGACTCAGTGACATTGAGAGAAGACATTCTTCTGCAGGTGGCATGATTTTTAAAAATTGTTGATGATTACCATTGGACAATCCACAGTTAACTGATATCTATAAAGATTAAAAATAAGAAATTCCCAAGGGATTGGTATTAGGAATAAGTTTCTCTAAATGTCTTTATTTTTTTTCTTTTCCAGTTCTCCATACATAATCCTAGTGACTCTTCTCACCTGTACCATAAGTATGAGAGTTGAAGTGTCAAATAAAAGTTAACACCATTTTTCTCTTAAAATTAAGGGTTCAGAGTAGTTAAATGCACTCTCTCTTCTTCTCCAAGAAATAAATACTATCAAGCAATAATAAAATTGATAATAATAGCAATAACCACCAGAATGATAACATCTATCTTGAATTGGTTACCTACTATTTTTCAGACATTATTCTTAATGCTATGTGCTTATACTATCTCATTCAGTTCTCCCCAGAATTTTATGGCACAGGTTTTACTGGTCTCTGGTTTATGAAAGTAAAAAGTTTTGAGATGTTGGTTAACTTATGCCATTGCTTACAGAGCTAATAATCATCAAAATCAAGATTTGAAATTAGTTTGGAAGTAGGCTTTGTGACATTGATCTGGACCTATATTTGCAAACTTGTCAGTAGACGCAGTGAAAGAGGGTAGAAAGAAAAATAAGAGATGAGGAAGAATAAAAGGAGTTCGTTCAGTTAAAAATATCTCAAAGAAAAATAAATCTGAAATATTTATACTATCAGATATTGAAAATTTCCATAAAGCTATATCAGAGTGTTACTGGCAAAGTAAAAAAGGTAGAAAAAGAGACAGTGGAACAGAACTGAGAATCTAGAATCAGATCCACACAATACTTGGGGTCCAGATATCTAAATTTCAGATATCTCCAAGTAGGAATTTAAGGTAAATCGTCAAGTGGGGAATGATAATCCATGAAGTTTCCCTCAGAATGAAGTTCATTTTTAAGAACCTTTCGACTCCTTTAACTGTTGAGAGAAATGTGACATCAGATCTGAGATAGCTAAACTGCAAAGTTAAGGCACAGTTCCTAAGACTGTCCTTCCTTCTGACACAAAATTCAAGTATATGGGTTTTCCCAAGCTATACCTGGGTTCAATAATTTACTAAAAGGGCTCATAGAACTTACTGAGAGCTATGATATTCATGGTTAGAGTTTATTCTAGAGAAAGATCAAAATCAGATAAAGGAAGAGATGTTTAGGGAAGAGGGTGAGGTTTCCAAACATGAAACATCTATTGTCCTTTCACGTAAAGTCAGGATGAATTACCCTCCTGGCATTGATATGTGGCAATGTGCATTGAGCCAGTGTGCCAACCAGGAAAGCTCACTTGACCTCTTGTTTGGACTTTATTACATATACTTGATAGGTTTCATTACATATGCTTGGTAGATTTTTTGCACACATGGTTGGACACCCATTGACTGATGCCACATGACCAAAATCTCCCATCCTATTATATTGTTGGTCTTTATGGCATGGTCAACCCCCACACTCAGGTCTGATTTGGCCAGCCCTCACCTTAAATAAAGACACTCTTATCAGATATGACATAGATTACTTCATGGAAGCCAAGAGCAAAGGCTAGATCTTTTTCTGGGCAAAGCCAAATTCTCTACTCACACTTGTTCATTTAGTTCCAAATAAATTTTTTTTACTATTGCTGTAGTTCTGCTTTCCACTTCATGCTTCATATTGGGCCATGCCATCAAATTGTTAATTCAGGTCTGCAAATAATCAAGTTTTAATTCTGTTTAATCCCTTTGAAATATAAAGCAGAAGAAAAAATCAACAGCTGATCATATTGTATGCTTTTTTTTTTTTTAGCATTTTGGTATGTAGGGAGTCACTAAGTATAAGGGGATTTAAGATCATTGCTCTAGTCTTATTTGCCTACTCAGTTTTTTTTTTCACTTTGTGTTTCACTCATTATCATGGTAGTATGTTAGGGAAAAGAAGCAAAAGCATATAATATTTAATATTATTCATCTTGTGGCATGAAATAGAGTCCTGAGTCTATTCTTACTGGCCTTGTGACCTTAGGTAAGTGGCACTATGTTCTATGCTTTAATTTTATTTAGAAATAAGCATAGTCATATTTACCTCATATTATTATTGTGTGGAATAAATGAGGCTATATAAGCCTAAAATATTATAGGTGTCCAGCAGGTACTTTCTCTCCAACTTTTTCCCATGTTAGTCCTCCCGGTATCTCTCCCTAGACTGCCGATATGTGCCATTTTATTCCTTACTCCAGTACTCAAAGTCTTAACTTGATTTCTGTGAATCAGAATCCCAATCTTAGACATGCATTATTCAGATCTATCAAGGGCACTTACCAGGTACTCTGTCTTCTGTCTTAGGGGCTCATGTAGCAACTGAAAATTCAGTTATTAACATTTTTTAGATCAGAGCCTTGATACATCCCAGGAGTGGTTAACAAATGTTTTCATGCCTGTGTGTTGAGGAGGATTTAGCAATGTCATCTCTAGATGCCAGACAGTCTGAAGCATTGGAATTAAAATGAATAGGAATTCCCTTAGGTCATTGCTCCAGCTACAGAGAAGCTCTAGGGAAATCTTAGTGACCTTGCTGCTTGTTATTTGGTCAACTGTCAATTCTTGCTATTTTGCATAGTATTAGTGATCCATCATATTTAATCATTTTTCCTCCCTTATTTCTTATCCTGTACTCTTTTAGGTCATAAAATGCTGGAACTAGTTCTTTGGACTCTGTTGGGCATCTATATAACCAGAAATTCTTTTTTTAAATTGTAGTAAAATACACATAACATAGAAATAGACCATTTCAACCACACCAGTCCAATTCCTGAGTCAGGAAGATCCACTGGAGAAGGGATAAGCTACTCACTCTAGTGTTCTTGGGCTTCCCTTGTGGCTCAGCTGGTAAAGAATCTGTCCGTAATGGGGGGGGCCCTGGGTTCAATCCCTGGGTTGGGAAGATTTCCGGAGAAGGGAAAGGCTACCCACTCCAGTATTCTGGCTTGGAGAATTCCATGGACTGTATAGTCCATGGGGTCACAAAAAGTCGGACACGACTGAGCGACTTTCACTTCACTTCAACCATTTAAAGTATGCAATTCAGTGGCACTTAATACATTTACAGTGGCAACTATCGCTATCTAGTTTTTTGTACAATTTTCATCACTCTAAAGGAAAACCTTGAACTCATCAAGCAACCACTCCATGTTCTCCCCTTTCTCCAGACCATGAAGTTGCTTCAGTCGTGTCTGACTCTTTGCAACCCTATGGACTGTAGCCCATCAGGCTCATCCATCCATGGGAATCTCCAGGCAAGAATACTGGAGTGGGTTGCCATGCTCTCCTTGAGGGGATCTTCCTGACCCAGGCATCGAACTGGTGTCTCTTTAGTCTCTTGGATTGACAGATGGGTTCTTTACCACTGAGCCTCCTGGGAAGCCCAAGCTGCTTTCTAGCTCTATGAATTTTCTCCAGGAATCAATTCTAGATATTTCATATAAATGGAATCATATATATGAGACTTTTGTGCCTAGCTTTTTTAATGCATAAATGTGTAATACTCTGAAGTTGAACCCTTGTTGCAGTGTATGTCAGTACTTCATTCCCTTTTTATGGCTAAACAATGTTGCATTATATGCATATACCAATTTTGTTTATATACTCATAGTTTGGCTATTGTCGATAGTGCTGCTACATACATTCTTATATAAGATTTGTTTGAATAACTGTTTCAAATTCTTTAAAGTATATACCAAGGAGTGGAATATTGGGGTCTTATGATAATTCTATGTTGTCATTTAGTTGCTAAGCCATGTCCAGCTCTGCAACTCCATGCACTGTAACCCTCCAGACTGCTTTGTACAAGGGATTTTTCAGGCAAGAATACTGGAGTGGGTTGCCATTTCCTTCTCCAGGGGATCTTCCCAGCTCAGGGATACAACCTGTGTCTCCTGCAACTGCTGCATTGGCAGGTGGATTGTTTACCACTTACCACCTGGGAAGTCCAATTCTATGCTTAACTTTTTAAAATTGGAATATAGTTGATTTACAATATGATATTAGTTGCAGGTGTACAACATAGTGATTCAAAATTCTTATAGATTATACTCCATTTACAGTTGTTTAAAATATTGGCTGAATTTCTTCTGTTGTATAATATGTCCTTATAAAGCTTGTTTATTTTATCCATAGCAGTTTGTAGCTCTTAATCCTCTACGCTTATCTTGTCTGTCTCCTTCTCTCTTCCCACTGATAAATACTAATTTATTTTCCATATCTGTGAGTCTCTTTCTTTTTTAAAATATTCAGTATTTTATTTTTTAGATTCCGCATATGTGATAGCAACAGTATTTGTCTTTTTCTGACCTATTTCACTCAACATAAAACCCCTTAAGAACACTCTCAAATAGTCTTTGACATAAATTGTAGCAATATTTTTTTGAATCTGTCTCCTAAGGCAAAGGAAACAAAAGCAAAAATAAACAAATGGGACCGAATTAAACCTAAAGGCTTTTGCACAGCAAGGGAAACTGTTGACAAAACAAAAACACAAGCTACAGAGTGGGAGAAAATATTTTCAAATTATATGACTGATAAGGAGTTAATATCCAAATTATATAAACAGCTCATACAATTTAATATAAAAAATAAATAACTGGATTAAAAGCTGAGTAAAAGACCCCATAGACATTTTTCTAAAGAAGATATACAAATGACCAACAGGCACATGAAAAGCAGTGCGTCAGCTCATTCTCTGTAGTCCCCTTCTCCTGTCTTCAATCCTTCCCAGCATCAGAGTCTTTTCAAATGAGTCAGTTCTTCGCATCAGGTGGCCAAAGTATTGGAGTTTCAGCTTCAGCGTCATTCCTTCTGGTGTATTCAGGACTGATTTCTTTTAGGATGGACCGATTGCAAGCCTGGTTTCATGTTAATGCTGTTTGCTTTGTTTAGTAAAACTGGGAATGTGGCTAAGCCTGGGGTTTGGTTGTCCAAGCCCCCTTCATGGGGTCACAATCTCAAGATCCTCCCCTAATTTATCTAAGGTGCTGCAAGGCTTACACTCACAGCAGGCAGTCACTAACAGTCACTCCCAGTCAAGGCAGTGTCCAGGCAGATTAGAAGCAAGGTTAGAGACCTGTTTTGCTTTGTCTCTGAAGGTTGAACAAGACTATTTTTTAAATTTCTGTAACAACTTGTCAGAATAGTTATCATCAAAAACTCACAAATAACAAGTGTTGACTAGGATGTAGAGAAAAGGGGACCCTGGTACACTGTTGGTGGGAATGTAAATTGGTGCAGCCACTATGGAAGACACATTGGAGGTTCTTTGAAAAATTAAAAATAGAATTGCCATACAAGTCACCAATTCATTTATGAATATTTACCTGAAGAAAACAAAAACCTTAATTCAAATATTATATACACTTTAAATTTCATTCCTGAACATGGAACAACAGACTGGTTCCAAATCAGGAAAGGAGTACATCAAGGCTGTATATTGTCATCCTGTTTATTTAACTTATAGGCAGAGTACCTCATGCGAAATGTCGGGCTGGATGAAGCATAAGCTAGAATCAAGATGCTGGGAGAAATAATATCAATAACCTCAGATATGCAGATGACACCACCCTTATGACATAAAGTGAAGAAGAACTAAACAGCCTCTTGATGAAAGTAAAAGAGGAGAGTGAAAAAGTTGAGTTAAAACTCAACATTCAGAAAACTAAGATCATGGCATCCAGTCCCATCACTTCATGGCAAAGAGATGGGGAAACAATGGAAACAGTGAGAGACTTTATGTTCTGTTGGGCTCCCAAATCACTGTAGATGGTGACTGCAGCCATGAAATTAAAAGATGCTTGCTCCTTGGAAGAAAAGCTATGACCAACATAGACAGCATATTAAAAAGCAGAGACATTGCTTTGCCGACAAAGATCTGTATAATCAAAGCTATGGTCTTTCTAGTTGTCATGTATGAATGTGAGATCTGGACTACCCATCCCTCCACCCCCCCCAAAAAAATAGATATGTAATTGTGGCAAACTAAAACATTCTTTCATAGCCCCTTAAAAGTGTGACCACAGATTCACTCCACAATCCTACTTGTAGGAATTCATCCTGAGAAAATAATGTACGATATGCCTAAAAGGCCAAAACAATGTAGATGTCAACAATAAAAAATTTGGTTAAAGATAAAAAATAAAATAAAATAAAGAAAACTGAGGACTGAAGAACTGATGCTTTTGAACTGTGGTGTTGGAGAAGACTCTTGAGAGGACAGCAAGGAGATCCAACCAGTCCATCCTAAAGGAACTCAGTCCTGAATATTCATTGGAAGGACTGATGCTGAAGCTGAAACTCCAATACTTTGGCCACCTGATGGGAATAACTGACTAATTTGAAAAGACTCTGATGCTGGGAAAGACTGAAGATGGGAAGAGAAGGGGACAACAGAGGATGAGATGGTTGGATGACATCACTGACTCTACGTAATCTCCAGGAGTTGGTGATGGATAGGGAAGCCTGGTATGCTGCAGTCCATGGGCTGCAGAGCTGGACACAACTGAGCGACTGAACTGAACTGAATTGGACTTTCATTCCAACAATATTTATGATAGGCAAGATTTTGAAGCCATCTAAGTGCCTATGGATAGATGAATGGTAAAGAAGATATGGTATACATATACAATGGAATGCTGCTGCTGCTGCTGCTGCTAAGTCGCTTCAGTCGTGTCCGACTCTGTGCGACCCCATAGACGGCACCCCACCAGGCTCCGCCATCCCTGGGATTCTCCAGGCAAGAACGCTGGAGTGAATTGCCATTTCCTTCTCCAATGGAATGCTACTGAGCCATAAAAAATTGAAGTCTTTTCATTTGTGACAACACGGATGTATCTAGGGTTTAAGTGAAGTAAGTCAGATAAAGAAAGATAAATACAGTATCATGTCACTTGTATATGGAATCTAAAAACAAAACCAAGCAAAATGAAAACAGACTCATAGATACAAATAACAATTATTTGTATTAGTTTAGTTTAGATTATGGAGAAGGCGAGGCACCCCACTCCAGTACTCTTGCTTGGAAAATCCCATGGATGGAGGAGCCTGGTAGGCTGCAGTCCATGGGGTCACTAAGAGTCAGGCACGACTGAGTGACTTCACCTTCACTTTTCACTTTCCTGCATTGGAGAAGGAAATGGCAACCCACTCCAGTATTCTTGCCTGGAGAATCCCATGGACAGAGGAGCCTAGTTGGCTGCCGTCTATGGGGTCGCACAGAGTCGGACATGACTGAAGTGACTTAGCAGCAGCAGTTTAGATTAAACTATTAGTTACCAGAGGGGGATAATGTTGCAAGGGTTGAGACAGGTGGAAGGGATTAAGTACAAATCCTTGTTATAAAATAAGCCTTATGCAATATACAACATAAAGAATATGGTCAATAATATTGTAGCAACTTTGTATGAGGCAGATGTTTACTAGAGTTATTGCAGTGATTATATCATAATGTTGCAAATTTTAAATCACTGTGTAGTGTAGGATACCTGACACTAAGATAATATTGTATGTCAAATTTATTTCAGTACCAGTAATAATAAAGAATTCTTTGGAGCCTATTAACTGCATCAAATCCCCTAAGATACTATTGGGACCCATCCCAGGGGATGTGGGTTTTAAGAAAAGTATAAATACCTCCCACTTGGCATGTTTCTTAGAGACCATGGTAAGTTGTATAATGGTTAGACTGAAAATATCAAGATGAATGGGGAAGGAGCTTATGTCAAAATAGTATGAAGAGTTGGAGGAAAAGTGAAGGTAAAAAAAACAAGATGAAATGAGAATCCACACTCACAGCCTCCTGAGGCTACACTTTTACCTACATGTTCTTATACCTATGATTGTGCAAAATCTCATATGGAAAATGTGGAAGGAGATGCACCAATATAGCCTGCATTGATTTAGCTGTTGTTTCTGATCTAGTTTGCAATTGTATGTATGTGAATAGCAAGAGGACAAGGACTAGTTTTCTCTGTTTTCTAGAACTGCTTTTGAATTCATGAATTTGTTAATAAATGATCTTGAAGCATAGCTCTGGTGAACAGATTTGATGAAAATAAGACTTAGGGCTAGGTTGATGAAGCATCTGAGAAAGGAAACAGCAGGATTACCATGAGGTTACAAAATTAGGCCAGGATCAGAAGAAGGTATACATGATCCTTGTGCTCATCAGTTCTGGGAAATGGGAATGTGGATAGTTGGGGTCTGCTGGTGGTTGGTGGAATAGGGCAGAGTAAGTAGATACCATGTCAAAGAGAGCGGCTGGAGAGCTAAATATACCCTCATGTAGAACTTTAAAGTTAGAAGTTAAATAAGGGATTGAGACCAGTCTTAATTCTGAACCCAGAGAAATTGAAAGATATATGAATATATATTGAAATAACAGGTCAGTATACATTATGAAATGATTAAATGATGTGTTGATTTGTTAAGTGTTGACAGACTGGAAATGATGTTGACTTTGAGAGGAGGTAAGCATCCATTTTCAAGTCCACTTAGAAAATTCACAGAAATAAGTGGAATAATTGGTTTCTCGGGATGTAAATATTTATTTTCTAAAGTTTTGCTCTGTGGTGCCCTTAAGAGAGACTAAGACATCAGATGATTAAGAATTTAGTCATTAATCTACTGCATTTCTGGATAAGGTCATTGAGATAATCTGTTATTCCTTTTTGATGTTCTTTCTGTCCACTGTGCTTTCATTTTCACTTTATTCTTAACTCCATTTAAAATAAAACACACTTTGTGCTTTGGCTGAAGAACAGTTCTGTGAATCTTAGCCTAAGCCTAACCACCTCCATGGAATTTTTCTGACCCATTTCTATACTAAAGCATTCTGTGTGTACTTCTAAATTGAACTTACAATTTCCAAATTTCATCTTTGGCGTTTTATCTCCCTTACTGCTCAGTGGTCTCATTGAAGGTATGTGGTTAATTTTATTCAAACTTGTATTCAAATTCCCTAATCTAGGTTGGTACACAGAGGACCTCTTAAGTAGTTGATGGACTAAATTGAGAGAGTACATCTCCACTTGGGCTTCCAGGTGGCCCAGTGGTAAAGAATCCACCTGCCAAGTAAGGAGATTCAGGAGACAGGGGTTTGATCCCTGGGTCAGGGATATCTCCTGGAGAAGGAAAGGGCAACCCACTCCAGTGTTCTTGGCTGGAAAATCCCATGGACAGAGGAGTCTGGCGGGCGACAGTCCATGGGGTCATACAGAGTTGGACACGACTGAGCACAGACACACCTCCCCACTTACCTTATATATTCTCACTAATGAAAGACAGTAGCTGTCTCTGAAAGCTTAACATGACAAAACAGAACTTCAACTGTCTTCTCCTCAGCCCCAGCAGTCCAATTTTATCCCACAGGTATATTATATAACATAGCATATAAATATATATATATTTCCTGAGAGAATTTCCCAAAGTATCAAATTATCTCTCATTTTTACTAGTCTTTATAGGCTTTAAAGGACACAGCAAATCTTGACATGGGGCAAGTCAACAGATGTATTTACCTTGTGCATTTATCTCTGATGGACGCTTCTCAACTTTGACTTCCCTCAATATTCGAATATTCTTAAATTTGAATCAAAACTTTCCATACAATCGCACACAACAAACTTCCACATTTTCTATACAACTAGTTTTTCCCACAAATCTTCCTTTTTTGCTTCAAATATTTATTTATTATAACTAAGTTCAGAATTCCCATGTATTCTGGATGAGTGCTATGAAACGAAATCACTTGATCATTCTTTTCAATGTCACTATAAGGAAGATATCCATAAAGACATGACCACCAGGATAGAATTCTGTTAGGAAGTAAGATTTGGGTATCTAAAATGCTCTGCCTTCTCCCCATGGTTACAAGGTAGAAATATATTTGAAAGTTGCCTAGTCCAGAATATTTGATCTCTGCTCCCTCAGCTGGGCTGTATCTGGACAGTGTCTTTACTGAATGTGTTGACTTATGAATTCTCTAAATGATAAGCTTATTTAGATTAGAATGATCCCTCAATTCATGTTTCATCATAACAAAAAAAATACTCTGTCAAGTTTTTCCTCTCTTTGATATTATCCATTTTCCAAATTTGATGGGTACTTAAAAAAAATCATGATGACAACTGAGTTATTTTCTAAAATAGGACATAGAAATTGCTTGTCCTGTTTCTTCTTCAGCAATTCATCTATTTTGTGAAGTTTTTAAATTAATTTTTATGTGGTAGAATTTTTCATTCATATGTGTAAATAAAAATAAATTGTTTCTTCTACCCTAAAAAACCAGATCATTTATTATTCATAAACACCACAAACATGAATAAGCATACACACAGGATTATGCACATTATATTTTGAGGGGTTTTTAGATCCCCTAATAGGGTAATAGTTGAGATTACAAACACCAAAGAAATCACCATACACTCTAAGCAAAAAATATATGGAACATTATCACATACAGAGACTCCAGAATTTTATTCTTTTCACTTATTTCTGGCTATACTCCAGATTTTTAATTTTCACTGTGCAGAGGATATTATTCTGCCCTTTCTTGTTTATATCAGTTTTTTATTAGGGAAAGCAGCAATAAAGTAAGGTAATTTCTATTCCTGGTGCCATATGATGCTCAGGAGAGGCTAGCAAAAAATAAGGAGTGGGAATGTACTTACCTTGTTTCTTTTTTCAAAAATTTGATATAATTGATACATAGCATTGTGTTATGTTCTAGATATACAAAGTGTTGATTTGATACAATTGCATATCACAATATGACTACTGCCATAGCTTTAGCTATCACTCCACTCACATCACATAGACTTTTTTTGTGTGTGATGAAAACATTCAGTCTGTTAGTAATTTTGATGTAATCAGTATTGCTGACAAAAATTGTTTATCTTATTTTTTTAATAGAAACAAAGGATGATTAAAATGTTCTTTTTCATCTTAACAGGAATCTGAAAAAATGGAGACATGGAGGAGGTATCACTGACTGGAAGCGAACAGTTGTTTCTGATACGGACAACAGAAAAATTGTGGCAGAAACGATGGGGCAGAATAATTGTGGCAGAAAAAATGTCTATGCTAATGACACCCAGTTCCATCCTTCTTCATTCCTTTTGTTGGGCATCCCCGGGCTAGAGGACGTGCACATCTGGATTGGATTTCCCTTTTTCTTTGTGTATCTTGTTGCACTCCTGGGGAACGCTGCTGTCCTATTTGTGATCCAGACTGAGCATAGTCTCCACCAGCCCATGTACTACTTCCTGGCCATACTGGACTCTGTTGACTTGGGTTTATCCACAGCCACCATTCCCAAAATGCTGGGCATCTTCTGGTTCAGCCTCAAAGATATATCCTTTGGAAGCTGCCTTTCCCAGATGTTCTTTATCCACTTCTTTACTGCCATGGAGAGCATTGTCTTGGTGGCCATGGCGTTTGACCGGTACATTGCCATTTGTAAACCCCTTCAGTACACCATGATTCTCACCAGCAAAATCATTGGCGTTATTGCAGGCATTGCTATTCTGCGGAGCCTGTACATGGTGGCTCCACTGATATTTCTTGTCCTGAGGCTGCCCTTCTGTGGGCACCATATCATCCCTCATACCTACTGTGAGCACATGGGCATTGCCCGTCTGGCCTGTGCTAGCATCAGAGTCAACATATTATTTGGTCTTGGGAATATGGCTGTCTTATTATTGGATGTACTTCTTATCATTCTTTCCTATATCAGGATCCTCTACACTGTCTTCCACCTGCCTTCCTGGGAAGCCCGGTTCAAAGCTCTCAATACCTGTGGCTCCCACATTGGTGTTATCTTAACCTTTTTCACACCAGCATTTTTCTCTTTCTTAACACACCGTTTTGGCCACAACATTCCTCAGTTTATCCATATCCTCTTAGCCAATCTATATGTGATTGTTCCACCAGCCCTTAATCCTGTAATCTATGGAATCAGGACTAAGCAAATTAGGGAACGAGTTTTGAGGAACTTTAAAACAACAACAACAACAATAACAAAGGTTAACCATTAATCGCCTTAGAATGTTTCAGTTCATTTCAGTTCAGTTCAGTCGCTCAGTCGTGTCAGACTCTTTGCGACCCATGAACCGCAGCACGCCAGGCCTCCCTGTCCATCACCATCTCCCAGAGTTCACTCAGACTCATGTCCATCGAATCAGTGATGCCATCCAGCCATCTCATCCTCGGTCGTCCCCTTCTCCTCCTGCCCCCAAACCCTCCCAGCATCAGGGTCTTTTCCAATGAGTCAACCCTTCGCATGAGGTGGCCAAAGTACTGGAATTTCAGCTTTAGCATCATTCCTTCCAAAGAAATCCCAGGGTTGATCTCCTTCAGAATGGACTGGTTGGATCTCCTTGCAGTCCAAACAGTTCATATTTTCTCCATATACTTATTAGGAGGGGGTTATTGTCTAAAAAGATAGAGGGCAGGGAGCCTCAACAGTGATTATTAACAGTATTGACATTCCTTTGTCCATTATTCTTTTAGTTTAAAAATAATAGTGAGTTTATTGATGATAATATAATCATCTGTAAGGATTATATCTTTTGAAAACTGTTTATAGTTAGATTGTTTGATCAAGATAGCCCTGTGAAATAGTTACTCTATTTAAAAGTTTTCAAGTGAATAGTTGAATATTCATCTGAAAATTCAGTTGTTAGTGGAAGGTAGATTGCTGAGGCAGGTAGTTTTAAAATTATGGTAGTTTCGGGATCACCAGAATAAATGTGAAAATAATAGAATAAAATCATAGCAGGATTTTAGAAATAATAACAATGATATTATTTAGAATCATTAGTATTTATTGTTCTAGAAAACTTACTTATATTAACACATATTCCCTATGTGAGTTCTATGATGTGGTTACTTTTAAAAATTGCATTTTTATATGAGTAAATGATGGATCATAAAATTCTTTTTTTTTAATTTCTTTTTTATTTATTTATTTTTTTCTTTAATTAATTTTTATTTTTTAGTTTGTTTTGCTTTACAATACTGTATTCGTTTTGTTACACATTGACATGAATCAGCCATGAGTGTACATGAACTCCCAATCCCGACCCCCACCTCCACCCTCCCGCCCCACACCCTCTCTCTGGATTATCCCCGTGCATCAGTCCCTAGCATCCTGCATCCTGCATCAAACCTGGACTGGCAATTCATTTCGCTTATGATATCACACATGTTACATTGCCACTCTGCCAACCCATCCCACCCTCTCCCTCTCCCACAGAGTCCAAAAGGCCATTCTATACAACTGTGTCTCTTTTGCTGTCTTGCGTACAGGTTTATCATTACCATCATTCTAAATTCCATATATATGTGTAAGTATACTGTATTGATGTTTTTCTTTCTGGCTTACTTCACTCTGTATAATCGGCTCCAGCGTCATCCACCTCATTAAAACTGATTCAAATGTATTCTTTTTAATAGCTGAGTAATACTCCATTGTGTATATGTACCACAGCTTTCTTATCCATTCATCTGCTGATGGACATCTAGGTTGCTTCCATGTCCTGGCTATTACAAACAGTGCCGCGATGAACATTGGGGTACACGTGTCTCTTTCAATTCTGGTTTCCTCGGTGTGTATGCCCAGCAGTGGGATCGCTGGATCATAAGGCAGTTCTATTTGCAATTTTTTAAGGAATCTCCACACTGTTTTCCATAGTGGCTGTACTAATTTGCATTCCCACCAACAGTGTAAGAGGGTTCCCTTTTCTCCACACCCTCTCCAGCATTTATTGCTTGTTGACTTTTGCATCGCAGCCATTCTGACTGGTGTGAAATGGTACCTCATTGTGGTTTTGATTTGCATTTCTCTGATAATGAGTGATGTTGAGCATCTTTTCATGTGTTTGTTAGCCATTCGTATGTCTTCTTTGGAGAAGTGTCTATTTAGTTCTTTGGCCCATTTTTTGATTGGGTCATTTATTTTTCTGGAGTTGAGCTGCATAAGCTGCTTGTATATTTTTGAGATTAGTTGTTTGTCTGTTGTTTCATTTGTTATTATTTTCTCCCATTCAGAAGGCTGTCTTTTCACCTTGCTTATAGTTTCCTTTGTTGTGCAGAAGCTTTTAATTTTAATTAGATCCCATTTGTTTATTTTTGCTTTTATTTCCAGTATTCTGGGAGGTGGGTCATAGAGGATCCTGCTGTGATTTATGTCAGAGAGTGTTTTGCCTATGTTCTCCTCTAAGAGTTTTATAGTTTCTTGTCTTACGTTTAGATCTTTAATCCATTTTGAGTTTATTTTTGTGTATGGTGTTAGAAAGTGATCTAATTTCATTCTTTTACAAGTGGTTGTCCAGTTTTCCCAGCACCACTTGTTAAAAAGATTGTCTTTAATCCACTGTATATTCTTGCCTCCAATTCTCTATAACAAATTATGATCATGATTTTCACCCTAGGGAAACATGAGAAACCGTGCATTAGAAATGAAATAGGGGATTCCCTGGCGGTCAAGTGGTTAGAAGTTTGTGCATTCACTGCCAAGGGCATGGGTTTGATCCCTGGTTGGGGAACTAAGATTCTGCAAGTCTTGGGGCAACATATAAAAATAATAATAAAAATGATACATAAAGAATGCTGCTGCTGCTGCTAAGTCACTTCAGTAGTGTCTGACTCTGTGAGACCCCTTAGACGGCAGCCCACCAGGCTCCCCTGTCCCTGGGATTCTCCAGGCAAGAACACTGGAATGGGTTGCCATTTCCTTCTCCAGTTCATGAAAGTGAAAAGTGAAAGTGAAGTCACTCAGTCATGTCTGACTCTTCGCGACCCCATGGACTGCAGCCTACCAGGCTCCTCCATCCATGGGATTTTCAGGCAAGAGTACTGGAGTGGGATGCCATCGCCTTCTCCCACATAAAGAATAACAGTGCACAATTATGAAAAATACATTCAGTACTATGAAATTAAAAGACACTTACTCCTTGGAAGGAAAGTTATGACCAACCTAGACAGCATAATAAAAAGCAGAGACATTACTTTGACAAAAAAGGTCCATCTCGTCAAAGCTATGGTTTTTCCAGTAGTCATGCATGGATGTGAGAGTTGGACTATAAAGAAAGCTGAGTGCAGAATTGATGCTTTTGAACTGTGGTGTTGGAGAAAACTCTTGAGAGTCCCTTGGACTGCAGGAGATCCAGCCAGTCCATCCTAAAGGAAATCAGTCCTGGGTGTTCATTGGAAGGACTGATGCTGAAGCTGAAACTCCAATATTTTGGCCACCTCATGCGAAGAGCTGACTCATTTGAAAAGATCCTGATGCTGGGAAAGACTGAAGGCAGGAGGAGAAGGGGATGACAGAGAATAAATGGTTGGATGGCATCACCAACTCAATGGACATGAGTTTGGGCAAACGCTGGGAGTTGATGATGGACAGGGAGGCCTGCTGTGTTGTGATTCATGGGGTTGCAAAGAGTTGGACACGGCTGAGTGACTGAACTAAATAAATAAATATTTATGAACTTCAACACATGCTAAGTTGTATGTGATTATTGGTGATACACAGATGGAAAGAGAGAGTCTTATGCCCTGAGAATCCCATGGTAGGAAAGTTAGGCTATTAAGGCTAAGAACATTCTGTTATAGGATTGTATATTATTTTGTTTTGGGAGGAGCATTTTAGAAAATTTCCAATAATATCCCAGAAGTATTACAAATATTGCACCAATGTATTGAAGAATACCAAGCAAAGCTAGAAAAATATTTGGCTTTTTTCACTTTCTAGAATAATCATACAAAATTTATTGACTTAGTCCATAAAGGATGTGTCATATGAAACTGTATTCAAGAGGGTCTTCCACAGTTATCTCTTTTACTTCAGTTACTTCAGAAATTTTACTTCTGATTCTTCATCAACTTATGAGCATGGACATTTTATTGCATGACCAGAAACCATCATAGAGAAATTTTAAAAATAGATATTGTCTTCTAAATTTTAAAGCTAATTTTAGCAAAAATGTTGTAAACAGGACAACATAGGTATGCATATATCATACTTGCTCAAAAAAACTCCATAGCAACTGATAAATCTTTTGTATTTAGAAAATTTAACAAACCAAAAGAACATAGGCAAATTAATAAACAGATATCAGATAAACTGAGTCAAGCTAGCCTATATATTCAGAATCTTTTGACTCTAGACAGGCAAGAAACTTTTAGTCATCAAATAGACATCAGAGGAGCTCACATTAACAAGCAAAAATAATATTATCATATTCAGATATAAGTAAATATAAAAAAATTTTAGAACACTGAGAAATATCAATAACCTCAGATATGCAGATGACACCACCCTTATGGCAGAAAGTGAAGAGGAGCTAAAAAGCCTCTTGATGAAAGTGAAAGAGAGTGAAAAAGTTGGCTTAAAGCTCAACATTCAGAAAATGAAGATCATGGCATCTGGTCCCATCACTTCATGGGAAATAGATGGGGAAACAGTAGAAACAGTGTCAGACTTTATTTTTTGGGGCTCCAAAGTCACTGCAGATGGTGACTGCAGCCATGAAATTAAAAGACACTTACTCCTTGGAAGAAAAGCTATGACCAACCTAGATAGCATATTCAAAAGCAGAGACATTGCTGACTAAGGTCCGTCTAGTCAAGGCTATGGTTTTTCCTGTGGTCATGTACGGATGTGAGAGTTGGACTGTGAAGAAAGCTGAGCGCCGAAGAATTGATGCTTTTGAAGTGTGGTGTTGGAGAAGACTCTTGCGAATCCCTTGGACTGCAAGGAGATCCAACCAGTCCATTCTGAGGGAGATCAACCCGGGGATTTCTTTGGAGGGAATGATGCTGAAGCTGAAACTCCAGTACTTTGGCCACCTCATGTGAAGAATTGACTCATTAGAAAAGACTCTGAGCTGGGAGGGATTGGGGGCAGGAGGAGAAGGGGACGACCGAGGATGAGATGGCTGGATGGCATCACGGACTCGATGGACATGAGTCTGAGTGAACTCCAGGAGACGGTGATGGACAGGGAGACCTGGTGTGCTGCGATTCATGGGGTCGCAAAGAGTCGGACATGACTGAGCGACTGAACTGAACTGATCTATAGCAAATTGAGCCTTTGGATAAAATCATCACAGTTAGAAAAAAATCTCTTGAAGACTTTTGAGGAAGAACATATAGCTAGCTAATTTGTTTTTCAGTAGTCAAAGGATGAAAATTAAGAAACATTTTTTGACACATATAAGTTAGGCATTCCTGGTGCTTACCGACATTTCCAAATTTTCTTTTTCTTTCAGGAACATCGGGGGTTTATGGGTGTAAAACTTCTTGCAGTTAGACTTGGCATGGGACTTGCTATGGCAAAATATTTGTAGAAATGACCTTTGTCAATTCTTAGTGAAATATTTAAGACTAATTATGTACTTTTTCATTTTATCTCTCCCACCTCCTGTGTTCACTGAAGGCTTTTGTTCAGATGTCATGTCATAAAATTCTGACCTTTGTCAGAATAACTCCCTGAGTAACTACAGTAGAGCCCCTCCTCATGCCCAAAGCTTGTTTAGTCATGTAGTAGGAATAAGAATTAAACCTTTTATTTCTTAATACACTGAAATTTGGGATGGAGTGGGTATTATCTCAGCATTATCTACACTATCTTGAATAGCATATTTATGAAAAGTGTCCAAGAATAGCCAATTTTCTTCCTGAAGATCTATATTGGAAGACATACAGACAAACAACAAGACCTGTTCTAAAGCTATAGTAGTGAAGACCTATCATAAAGCATAGTAATTTGGAGAGTATTGTTTTGGTGCAAGTGTAGAGGCACTGAAACATGTATAATATCATATATGAAACTAATTGCCAGTCCAATGTCGATGCATGATACTGGATGCTTGGGGCTGGTGCACTGAGACGACCCAGAGGGATGGTTGGGGAGGGAGGAAGGAGGGGGGTTCAGGATGGGGAACACATGTATACCTGTGGCAGATTCATGTTGATGTATGGCAAAACCAATATAATATTGTAAAGTAATTAGCCTCCAATTAAAATAAATAAATTTATATTAAAAAAAAGAAAACCAGTCCACTGAAACTGAATAGAGAGTTCAGAAACAGATCCACAGATCCATGTTTGCTCGAATTGTAGGAGAGATAACATTGTAGTACAGGAACAAAAGATGATATTTTTAATAAAAGGTATTGGATAAATTGGAGAGTCACAGAAAAGAACAGTGAATTTTGATGTTTATCTTACATTATACAAAAAATCCTTCCCAAATGAATTGTACATATAAACTTGAAAGGGAAAACCACACAACTTCTGGACAAATAACTCCAAAAAGAACGGATTATGAAGACACAATACATACACATATATGAGCTAACAATATGAGAAATGTATTTTTAAAGTTAAGAACATCTTTCACCAAATAAAGCATATCAAATATATATATTTTATCAAATAAATAACAGGGAGAATAGACAAAGCAAATGCCTCAAATTAAAGAATGTATACATGATGCTTATGAATTGATAAGAAAATGGAACACTACCACCTAGAAAACTTAGCAAAGGGTTTGTATGGGGCTTTTGCAAAGGAAGATGTCCAAATTTCTAGTAAGCATGAAAAGATGCACTGTTTTCTTAGTCACAAAGGAAATACATATAAAATCACTAAGCAATTCCACTACATACTGACCATAATGGATAAAGTGAAAGGATTGTATGAGTTAGACACGGCTTAGCGACTATACCACCAAATTACCAAATATGTGCAACTTGAATCCTCAAACATTGCTGGTGAGATGGTAAATTGGTAAAATCATTTTAGAAAACTATTTGGCAGTACCTCAGGAAGCTATCCTTTGCACCCCAGTTCACTCCATCATCACAAACATAGAATGATTTTGTCTGATGTTCATATCTTGAAAGGTTGTTTATGTTAAGTGGGTATGTCATGGTCAAGATATTGGTGCCAATCCAGTGAGCCAATGACAACTGTTAGAACTGCTTTATTCTGTCTTTGAAGAAAGTCAGCTTCATAATTCTGTGCTTATCCAGGCTAGACACAGTGCATAATCCTTCTGTGATATCCACAAGTAATGTAAGTTTATGTTTTCCTTTGTAGTTTTTATTGTGCCACCTTCCAAGCCCTTTCTAAAGGAAATTAGGTTAGAAAGCATAGAAAACATACAAGTTCTCTGAGTTTCTATAGCTCTAAATTTAACACTGTACAACTTAAACTCAATTATTTGCACATTTATAAGTTGTTAGTGGGGTTTCCCTTGTAGTTCAGGGAGAAAGACTCTGCCTGCACAACAGGAGACAAAGGATTCAGTCCCTGGGTAGAGAAGAGCCCCTGGCGAAGGAAATAACAACACACTCCAGTATTTTTGCCTGGAAAATCTCATGGACAGAGAAGCCAGACAGGTTACAATCCATGGGGTTGCAAAAGAGCCAGACAAAGTTTAGCAACTAAACAACAACATCTTGTGGTTAGTATTGTTTATGCAACCAGAATATAGGCCTCATGGGGAAACGATTTACAGATTAAAACATCTGGCCACATACTTAATCATTTTTTGGCCATGTGGTAATAAGGGATCTTAGTTCCCTAACCAGGCATGGAACACATATCCCTTACAGTGGAAGCGTGGAGTCAACCACTGGACCACCAAGAAGTATAGACATTCTCAATTTTAAATAAGTGTTCAATGGCTACTTGACTTCTAGATCATGGCAAAGTTATTTGTTGGAATAAAAAAGTGGCACAATAATTAGAGAATATAACAGCCTTGGGGGACCAGATAGAAAAATCACAGGTTGTTTCAGATATTATTCTTATAGGACTTATGGCAAGGGAATAATTAGAACTATTGGGTTCTTAGAGAATTAGAAATACTTTGAAATTGGGAACCTACAGGGAGAAACTTGAAAGTCCCAAAGGCTTCCTTTGCCCATGTCCTTTTTTATGCTTCCAACCTGTGGTAAGAACTTGTGGATTCATTTTCTTTGATGCTTTCATACTGTGGAACCCCAGAAGAGTAGCTACTCCCAGTCTGGGAGAAAATTTTCCATCCCAGTAGGCTTTTCTCTTTAGACCACAGTTACAGTGCTGAGACATGCTTAGAGGATTTATTAGTCTGGATTGTGCTTTTTTTTTTTTTTTTAATGTTGGATGTTCCTGAAGCTGGTAAGTTGGTGCAGGCTTAGCTGTGGCTATATGCATTTGAACATATAGATTAGGAAAGTTTGGACTTGAATCTATTAATTTAACCCCCTCACTAACTTTACATAGGAAATTAATTTGGAGGAGATAAACAAAAATATTTTATATTTTTATTTCTAATTGATAGAATTGTAGGTAATTCTGTGTATTTTAGTGTTTTATTACTTTTTTGTACAAGTATTTCTAATTTTCATGAAAAGAGGACTAAAAAGAAAAAGCTAAACAGTCAACTAAGCAACTTGTTATGATATTGCTAAATTCTCTCTCTTCTTCAATCTTTTCTGTCCCTTTCCCTTACATATTCTGACTTCTTTGTTTCTTTCTGTATCTCTCTCCCTCCCTCCCATTTCTAATTTTCTTTTTTAGTTTAATTCTACTGAACTTTTTCATGCTACAGGTTATTTTGGAATATTATTTTGCATTTAATATCCAAAAATAGACATTCTAAAATTTTTTCAAATCAAACCAACACATGATAAAGAGCCTCAATATGTTTAATTACTTTCAGATTCCAAATAGTTTGTAGTTTCTTAAAAGCATACAATGAAATTTCCATGTTGATTTATACATGTGAAACTCCTTGTTTACAAATATATTCATTCTTGATTTAGTCTTCCATATTATCAAGCAAGTTTAGTGTTAAATGAACTTACCTGGTGACTCAGCTGGTAAAGAATCCACCGGCAATGCTGGAGACATGGGTTCAATCCCCGGGTTGGGAAGATCCCCAGGAGAAAGGGATGGCTACCCACTCCATTATTCTGTCCTGAGAATTCCACGGAGTGTATAGTCCATGGTGTTGCAAAGAGTCAGACATGACTGAACCACTTTCACTTTTTACTTTAGCATTAAATGTATAAACTGTACATAAAACATACATCACTAGCAGGTGGTGCTAGTGGTAAAGAATCTGCCTGCCAATGCGGTAGATGCAAGAGACGTGGGTTCGATCCCTGGGCTGGGAAGATCCCCTGGAGAAGGAAATGGCAAACCACGCCAATATTCTTGCCTGGAAAATCCCATGAGCCTGGTGGGCTACAGTCCACTGGATCACAAAGAATTGGACACGACTGAGCAACTGAGCACACAAAAACAGATAACAGTTGAAAAATAATCAGTTTTTAAAATCACATCTCTTCTTTCCTGTAAAAGTAGCTATTTGTAAAACTCAATCATTACTTGCTCTTCCAGTTTATTTATTATTAAAAAAAAAATATTAGAGTCTCCTTTGATGCCCTGTACATACACACAGACATAGAGAATGTACTTTTGAACTTAGTGGGAGGAAAGTTAGTTAGTTAAGTTGCTCATTCGTGTCCGATTCTTTGCAACCCCATGGACTGTAGCCCACCAGGCTCCTCCATCCATGGGGTTCTCCAGGCAAGAATACTGGAGTGGGTTGCCATTTCCTTCTCCAGGGGATCTTCCTGACCCAGGGCTCGAACCCAGATCTCCTGTATTAGAGGCAGACGCTTTAACTGGGATGATTTGAGAGAGTAGCATTGAAACATATACATTATCTTATTTAAAATAGATAGCTGGTGGGAGTTTAACGTATCATGCAGGGCACCCAAAGCTGGTGTTCTATGACAACTTGAAGGGATGGAGTCGGGAGAGACTTGGGAGGGGGCTTTGGGAGGAAGGGGACAACATGTGTGCCTTTGGCCAATTCATGTTGATGTATGCAAAACCATCACAATATTGTAAAGTAATTATCCTCCAATTAAAATTTTAAAATGTACTAGAGTCAATTTAGAAAAAGATGATAGTCTCTTTCCCAAATTGTGAACTGTATTTATTTATTTATTTAGCTATCCACTTGTTCTATTTGGTATAGAATGGAAAGGCAAATCTCATTTGAGTTGAAATATATCTGATACATAACAGTTGCTTCTGAACTAGGCTGGTTCAGTGTTGTGCAAAAGAACAATTTTGATCTTACAGACAGGTACTCCTTTATCCAGGACTACAGAATACCTGATTGAACATCTTCCTGGTTTTAGCACTGTTATTGAGCTTTTGTTGTTCATTGTATATAGGAATAAAGATCTTTTATAGAGTGAATAAGTATCTTTTAGATAGGTGACATGCAGGATGAGGCTGTTTTGCAGCAATTTCCCCCCTATTTTTACTTTTAATTTATTTCTGTTGCCTTATTCAGGAGGTTTTGATTTAAGGTCTCACAAGTCTTTGGCATCACCTTTTGCCCCTTGTACAATTCTGTTTAGGCACTCTAATATAGAATAAATTATGACTTTATGTTGAAAACAAGTTGACATTTCAAAAGACTGATTAACTTTGATTTTTGAAAATGTACCACTATGAAACTATATTATTGATGTTTTACTGATGTATTTGAGTAGCCAAATAGTCAGGAGGTCCCATGAGAGAACAAGTTATGCATGAACAAACCTACCAGTTACATTTTACTTCCTATTTTTGATTGTCATGATCACCTGCTTTTATAACTTTTATAAAACTCTCTCTAGAATGTCCTCCTTATATCTTCTTTTTATTACATCACAGGCCCATCAATAGCTTCCTTGTCAGGAAAGCCTCTGATCAGAATTCTCTTTCCTATGTACTCAGAGTACCCTTTTTTGAGGATTATGGTTTTCTTTTTCATTTCTCCATCCTTAACTGCCAGATATACTGTGTGATATCTGTTACCATTCTTCTAACATGAGGACTTTTCACCAGGAGTCAAATTAACAATTACCTATTCATTCAGTCTTTTTATAAAAGAAATGTTTTGAGTCACAGCTTTCCACCAAATCCTGTGCTAGAGAAATAATGATGAACAAAACCACTTCTGGCCCCTGGTGCAACTCTGCATGAAGCTTACAATTACATGGGAACTCGGACATTGATTACATAGCCATACAGAGAGCTATGGAGTAGAATTACAGGGTCCTGGGAGAGAAATATAGCAAGTCAACACTGAGTTCCATGAAGCCTTTCTGAGCATGAGTAACTAAAAGACTTGGGAGATTAATGGGAGGATGATGCTGGTCCTTCTTTCTCTTCCTCATATCAGCCTTGATGTATATACCTTACAACAGATATATTTAGATATTTAGAGACTTTAGCTTCCTATCTTTTCTCTTGAAGGATCATGCTTCTTTTATTCTTAGAATCTTCTACTTAGATTTCCTAAAACCTTAAGGGAACAGTGTACTGTGATGTCCCCTAACTTCCTTAGCTTCAAAGAAAAGGTCAAGTCTCTTATTATTAATACTATTTCATTCTCTTCAAAGAGAAGAGAATCTGTCTTTCACAGATTATAATTAAGAACACACTCATATTTAGTTCCCTCTTCTTTAGAAATGTGTATTTAGACCAATTATGTTAAAATTTGCAAGAGGTAGTATGGAACAAGGAAGAGTAATTGGAAGAAACTGGGGATTGCTAGCCACAAAGTTAATGTAGCACAAGAAAAAGAATGAAGAACTGACTACTTAGTTCTAAAATAAGCACATTTGGGCAGAACGCTGGGAATACCAAAAGGTCAGAGGGCTGGGTGACTGGAACAAAGCAGCTTTGTTTTCAGGATGAAGACCTGCACCTGCAATTCAGACTAAAAAAAGTCACAATGAGGTACCATCTCACGCCAATCAGAATGGTTGCTATCAAAGAGTCCACAAACAATAAATGCTAGAGAGGATGAGGAGAAAAGGAACCCTCTTACACTGTTGGTGGGAATGCAAACTCAAGTTTGCATTTGAGTACAGCCACTATGAACAGTGTGGAGAGTCCTTTAGAAACTGGAAATAGAACTGCCATATGACCCAGGAATTCCAAGGAAACCAGAATTGAAAGAGACACTTGTACCCCATGTTCATCGCAGCACCGTTTACAAGAGTTAGGACATAGAAGCAATGTGGATTTCCATCGGCAGATGAATGAATAAGAAAGTTGTGGTACATACACACAATGGAATATTACTCAGCTATTAAAAAGAGTCCGAAATGCGGTACTTGGATGCAATCTCAAAAATGACAGAATGATCTCTGTTCGTCTCCAAGGCAAACCATTCAATATCACAATTATCCAAATCTATGCCCCAACCAGTAATGCCGAAGAAGCTGAAGTTGAATGGTTTTATGAAGACCTACAAGATCTTTTAGAGCTAACACCCAAAAAAGATGTCCTTTTCATTATAGGGGACNTGACTGCAGCCATGAAATTAAAAGGCGCTTACTCCTTGGAAGAAAAGTTATGACCAACCTAGATAGTATATTCAAAAGCAGAGACATTACTTTGCCGACTAAGGTCCGTCTAGTCAAGGCTATGGTTTTTCCTGTGGTCATGTATGGATGTGAGAGTTGGACTGTGAAGAAGGCTGAGCGCCGAAGAATTGATGCTTTTGAACTGTGGTGTTGGAGAAGACTCTTGAGAGTCCCTTGGACTGCAAGGAGATCCAACCAGTCCATTCTGAAGGAGATCAACCCTGGGATTTCTTTGGAAGGAATGATGCTAAAACTGAAGCTCCAGTACTTTGGGCACCTTATGCGAAGAGTTGACTCATTGGAAAAGACCCTGATGCTGGGAGGGATTGGGGGCAGGAGGAGAAAGGGACGACCGAGGATGAGATGGCTGGATGGCATCACAGACTCAATGGATGTGAGTCTGAGTGAACTCCGGGATCTGGTGATGGACAGGGAGGCCTGGTGTACTGCGATTTGTGGAGTCGCAAAGAGTCGGACACGACTGCGTGACTGAACTGAACTGATTAAAAAGAATGCATTTGAATCAGTTCTAATAAAGTGGATGAAACTGGAGTCTATTATACAGAGTGAAGTAAGTCAGAAAGAAAAACACCAACACCATATATTAATGCATATATATGGAATTTAGAAAGATGGTAATGATGACCCAATATGTGAGACAGCAAAAGAGACACAGTAAAGAACAGCCTTTTGGATTCTGTGGGAGAAGGCGTGGGTGGGATGATTTGAGAGAACAGCACTGAAACATGTGTATTACCATATGTGAAACAGATCGCCAGTCCAGATTTGATGCATGAGACAGGGCACTCAGGACCAGTGCACTGGGATGACCCTGACGGATGGGATGGGGAGGAAGGTGAGAGGGGGGTTCAGGATGTGGAACACATGTACACCCATGGCTGATTTATGTCAATGTATGACAAAAACCAATACAATATTTTAAAGTAATTAGCCCGCAGTTAAAAAAAAAAAAAAGAAATCCACTTATTCAGGAACCAGAATCAGTCTTGATTCCCCATGTCTGAATACCAAGTAATATAATTTATTTGAAATTTCCCTGTGAGACTGAGATAAATAATTTTAAATACTTGTATAATGTTATTATTTTAGAATTACTCTCTTCCTTCTCATAACAATGACAATATAATAATGATATAGGTGTTTTAGAAATGAAATAAGACCAGGTTGTTGGTGCAAGAAAATAGGGGAAAAATGGGGAGCCTGAAGCATTGTCAGAGCTTTAAACCTGAGTCAACCTTGCTAAAAGAGAGATGGTTTTATATCTAAAATTAATTTTGTAGCATTGAATTTTGTGAATTCAGTGACCTGTAAGGTAAGGTTCTATTTCAAAGGATAAAGCACATGTCTTCATACTCTGATGACAAAAGTAAGAAATAACACACATTTAGAAGCAAAAAATATATATGCTTAGATTTTTTGTAATAACTTTTTAATTGTAATATAATTGCTTTACAAAGTTGTGTTAGTTTCTGCTGTATAACATGAATCAAGTATATGTACACATATATCCCCTCCCTTTTGAGCCTCTCCACCCCACTCCTCTAGGTCATCACAGAGCACGAAGCTGAGCTCCCTGTGCTATTCTGCAGCTTCCCACCAGCTATCTATTTTACACATGGTAGAGTACCTATGTCAGTGCTACTTTCATAGCATGCTGAGAAAAAAATATATGTCATATTAAGTATTGGGGGGAAAAGCTCATTGATTTCAACTGGAAACCCCAAAGGGCATATGTTAGAGTAATATTTCTAGTTAAGCAAATGGTTTTAAAGGCTGCTTCTGAAATCTATAATAATGCCAATGCTCACAAATTGTAATCATTTATCAGTGGGATATGAATGTGTGTATCTTCTGTCAATTTATAATTAACATTTCAAAAAGTTAGAGCCTATTATAGAATCTTATATTAGTTGACTTGGTCTAATTTCTCACTAAAACTAATTTAGATTATCTTGTCCAATGTCTCAATATCCATTCATTTCTTAAGGAATATTCTCTTTCACGTGACATATATAACAATGAAAGTAAATGAGAGGGAGAGAAGTCTGTGGAATAACGTGCTCTTTCTTCTATATTTCTAGAGAAAGTGTACATACTTATATCTTATCGTTCTTCTGCAGTATTAGCAATATTGATGAGGCATTGGGAAGCCTTATGTAGAACTAAAGATTCCTTCAAATGAGTGGAGCATGACCATCAAAAGCCTTTGCCAATATGTCTCCAGCCAATAACTCATGGATTCACCCCTCATCTTTCCTGTTGTTGGGAATTCCAGGACTGGAAAATATGCAAGTCTGGCTTGGCTTTCCATTTGGCATAGTGTATCTGATGCCCTCCTTGGGAATGTTACCATCCTCTTTGTCATCCAGACCGAACACAGTCTTCACCAGCCCATGTTCTACTTTTTAGCCATCTTGGCTCTCACAGACCTTGGCCTGTCCACGGCCACTATCCCCAAAATGCTAGGCATCTTCTGGTTTAACCTCGGTGTGATTTCCTTTGGGGGATGCTTAACTCAAATGTTCTTCATACATCTGTTTACAGGCTTTGAAACATTCATGCTTGTAGCCATGGCTTTTGATCGCTATGTTGCCATTTGCCACCCTCTTCGATATAATACAATCCTCACCAACAGAAATACCTGTATTATTGTGGAAATAGGAATGTTGAAAAATTTTGTTTTTGTTTTTCCACTTATACCCCTCCTTCTAAGGCTTTCATTCTGTGGACATAATACTATACCCCACACCTACTGTGAGCACATGGGCATTGCCCGTTTGGCCTGTGTCAGCATAAAGGTCAATATATTGTTTGGATTAATCCTTATTTCTATGATACTTTTGGATGTTATTTTGATTGCTATATCTTATGTGAAGATTCTACATGCTGTCTTCAGACTCCCATCCCAGGAGGCCAGACTCAAAGCTCTTCATACCTGTGGTTCCCATGTGTGTGTCATTTTAGCTTTCTTCACTCCAGCCTTTTTCTCCTTTATGACTCATCGATTTGGACACAATATTCCACGTTATATCCACATCCTCCTGGCTAATTTATATGTGGTCATCCCCCCTGCTCTTAACCCCATTATTTATGGGGTGAGAACCAAGCAGATCCGAAATCAGGTGGTGACAATATTTCATTTTAAAGAAGCTTGACTCTGAACATTTGATGTGAAAAGAGCCTTAAAATAATTTTCTTTTCTATCCTTGAATATTAAAGTATCCTTAAGATTTAATGGAGAATATGCTTTACAGAATATGATATTAAATATCATATTGAGAGAGTTAATTCCTAGGCAGGTTAATAAGTCCAGGGTTCCCAAGGAGGAGAAAGGGGTCTGGGGCTCTCAAGAGAAGATAGGGTTCTGGAATTCTCAAGGAGGAGGAAAGAGCAAACTTTTTTTTCCTCTCTACATTCCTTAGTATCAGTCACATATAACGTTTTTTCCTTAAGCCTGGAACATATGATTACACAAAAAACAACTCAGTTTAAACTCTGTACTAAGGATTATATAACAACAATATATCCCGCTTGAGGACAGTTTCTTTTTCCTGAAAATCTTTTGGCTAATCCTGTTATTTTAAAATATAAATTATGGGAGTGGGTCTAGTAAGATCTTTGTAGCCTTGAGACATTCTTTTGATTTATTGTAATAACTGATTAAAAAGTATATAACTCCCTTGCTAACACTAGCGAAGGCGACATTCTTCTTCCCCCTTCTGGTGTCTATGTCAGAAGCTGTCTCATCCTTTTTCTTACTTTAATAAAACTCTGATACACAAAAGCTCTTGAGTGATCAAACCTGGTCCCTGGTCCTGAAGCTAAATTTTCTTCAGAGATCATGAATCCGACATCCTTCACTGTAAGCTATCAGTATTTCCTTATTTATATGCAGTATCAAATTAGAATTAAATTTACAGAGCAATTATTAGTCCCTAGACAAAATTTTGTTTTATTGTTAAATAGTTGGGTATAATTTATTTATGTAACAGATATTAAAATCAGCATTTGAGAATTAAGTCTTAATGCAACTCAAGTAGTATTAAATAGTCTCTCTATACAGAATTCATTAATGATGATAGAGGAGCGCTGTGCTGCCAAGAACTATCTTAGCTGTAATGGGTCTAACTAGACAATGCTGCAAGATATGAGTTCCAGAAAAATTAATCAAAGAGTCTGAACACAGACCTTTTTGCTTCCATGGTAGAGTTGGTTCCCATGAAGAAGTAATTATAAGGTAGAAAAAAAATCAATGAACAACATAGACAATTTTTTATTAAATTTCATGCTTCGTAATAGCGACTGAAGCAATTACACAGAAGTAAAACAACTCAAAGGGCTTATAAGACTTTACAGGATACACTCATTTTACGTGTAATTAAGATCAAGGTAAAGTACAGCAGTAGAAAGAAACAGTTATAGCAGGCAAACATAGAAAGAAATTGAAAATGTTTAGGCACAACTCCTGGGATGCTTTATCAATTGTATATAATGAACTTCATCTTTGTTGTGAACCACCAGAAAATGTTCAGACAACTTGTGTATGTGTGCTCAGTGCTGTCTGACTCTTTGCAACCCCATGGTTAATGTTAGCTCATAAGGCTCCTCTGTCCACAGACTTTTCCAGGCAAGAATACTGAAGAGGGTTGCCATTTCCTTCTCCAGGGGATCTTTGCAATGCAGGGACTGAGCCTATGTCTCCCGCATCTCCTGCACTGGCAGACAGATTACCACCTTGCCACCTGGGACACCCATAGTTTTACCCAAGCCGAGGGCACATATTTACTGAGAATCTTTTAAACCTTACTGTTTGCATAGAGAAATTTGGGATTTCCAAAGTATGGATGGACATGATTGAATCAATTGAAGGCTTAAATAGAACAAAAGACTGACCTTCCTTGAAGAAGTTCTGCCAGCTGCTAAGTATATTTATTCCAATTATGCGTTCTAGAAAAAACCACAAAAGAGTTTCAGAGGCCAAGTGGGCCAATGTGAGATGGGCCTATGTTAAAATTTCATTGCTCCTCTGACTTCCAAAAGTCCCTTTCTGACTATATGGACTTTATAAAATATATATAATTTTTTTTCACAATATACTACTAAGAAAATAAAAAATCCAAGCTCCAAACTAAGACAAAATACTTGCAACATATATATCAGACAATGGATTTGCATGCAGGCTGCATGAAGAACTTTTTCAGGCCGATAATGAAAAGACAGCTCAATTTTTAAAATGAAGATAAAGTTTTAATAACTATTTCGCAAAAAGATTACAAATGCTCAATAAGCAAATGAAAACGTGCTCACTACCACTGGTCATTAAGGAAATGCAAATTGAAGCCACACAAGATATGATTATAATCAAAATTGTTAAAATTTAAAAGACTAGCCATACAAATATTAGCAAGGATGTGAAGCAACCAGAACTCTCATATATTGCTGTGCATGTGTGCTTAGTCGATCAGTCCTTTCTGACTTTTTGTGATCCCACGGACTGCAGCCCACCAAGTTCCTCTGTCCATGGAGATTCTCCAGGCAAGAGTACTGGAGTGGCTGGCCACATCCTCCTGCAGGGGATCTTCTAGACCCAGGGATCAAACCAAAGTCTCTTATGTCTCTTTCATTGGCAGGTGGGTTCTTTACCACTAGTGCCACCCAGGAAGTCCCTGCTACCTTGATGTAAAATGGAAGACTTTGGAAAACTGTTTTGTAGTTTTAAAAATATTGTTTAAAATATGCTTATCATATGACCCAAACAATATACTCCTAGGTATTTACCCAAAATAAATTAAAAACAAAATTTTTTTACTAAAAAAAATGGCTGCACACAGATATTCATAGGAGCTTTATCTGTAATAGCTTCGATCTGAAAACAAGCTGTTGAACCTACAAGATTTTAATTTTCTAACATAATGGCATAAGGGAAAACAACCTTTAAATATATAATACTTCATGAGTTTTACAACACCTATTCAGCATACTTTGGTTAATCAAGAGATGAAATAAAAATAAGAACAAAAGATGGTGCAAAATCAGTGAGCACTAACTCAAGCAAAGTGAATAATTCCACTTATATAAAGACAGTCATCATAAATATTACTAGACATTGGATATATTTCCTAAAATGTATATACATATTTAATATTATGATCCAAAAATATTTAAATGTAAATAAATAATTAATAAATAAATGTATTCACTGAACATACTTAGAGGGTTAACACTTAATGTGTTAATATGTATCTTTGTAGGTATTTGGAAAGTTCTGGTACAACATCTTACTCTAGATTATCAATTTGATCTTTAAATACTTCTTGGTTGTGCCTGGAGACTAGACTTTGCTATGCATATTTGTTGTCACCTTTTATAGTATTATCTAAAACAAAAATAAATAAATAATCCAGAAGAAATAAAAATAAACTTTTCCTATCCAATTGGAGAAAAGAAAAGCAACTGGTATTAATATTCTAAAGAACTGCTTACTATATTTTAACAAGTTAAAATAATAACACAAGAACTGTATTTTTAGTAGTCTATTATTTATTTAAATTAAAGTATAGTGGATCTACAATGTTGTGTTAGTTTCAGGTGTACAGTAAGGTGATTCAGTTATCGAGACATGTATCAATATATCTAATTTTTTCAGATTCTCTTCCTTTATATGTTACTGCAAAATATTGAGAGTATATTCCCTGAGTTATATATTAGTTCCTTGTAGAGCATATTTTTTGGAGAAGTTTTAGATTCATGAAAAAATTGAGTGGAAGACACAGAGATCTTTCTTATATCCTCTGTCCCCACATGGACATAGTCTCCTCCAACATCACTCACCAAACTAATAACATTTGCTACCACTGATGAACCTGTATTGACACATCATTATTACCCAGAGTGAGTGAAGTTTATGTTAGGATTCACTCTTAGTACTGGTATTCTTCATGAGTTTGGACAAATGTATAATGACATATATTCACCACTGCAGTATCAAATAGGGTCTTTCCCTGCCCTAAAAATCCTCTGTGCTCCTGTGCTGTTCATCACTTTCCTAACCCTCAACTACTGGAAATCACTGACATTTTTAATGTTGCCATACTTTTCCAGGATGTCATATAGTTGAAACCATACAGTATGAAGCCATTTTATGTTGGTTTCTTTCTCTTCAGTTCAATTCAGTCGCTCAGTCGTGTCCAACTCTTTGCGACCCCATAAATAGCAGCACACCAGGCCTCCCTGTCCATCACCATCTGCTGGAGTTCACTAAGACTCACGTCCATCGAGTCCGTGATGCCATCCAGCCATCTCATCCTCTGTCATCCCCTTCTCCTCCTGCCCCCAATCCCTCCCAGCATCAGAGTCTTTTCCAGTGAGTCAACTCTTCGCATGAGGTGGCCAAAGTACTGGAGTTTCAGCTTTAGCATCATTCCTTCCAAAGAAATCCCGGGCTGATCTCCTTCAGAATGGACTGGTTGGATCTCCTTGCAGTCCAAGGGACTCTCAAGAGTCTTCTCCAACACCACAGTTCAAATTTCCCTGATGTTTTTTCATGGCCTAATAGCTCATTTCTTTCAATGCTAACCAATAATCTGTTATTTAAATGTACTACACCATCTTTCACCCATTGAAGGACACCTCAGCTGTTTCCAAAATTTGGCAATTATGAATAAACTTGCTGTAAACATCTGAATGCAGGTTTTTCTATGAATAGAGTTTTCTACTCCTTTGGGTAAATATCAGCAAGCATGACTTATTTATGGATTATATGGTAATACTGCATTTAATTTTGTAAGGCTACCAAATGTCTTCCAAAGTGGCTGTACCATTTCATTTTCACCAGCTATGCAGAAAAGTTTTCTGTGAGTATGGTTTCAGTGTGTCTGCCCTCTGATGCCCTCTTGCAACACCTACCATCTTACTTGGGTTTCACTTACCTTGGGCGTGGGGTATCTCTTCACGGCTGCTCCAGCAAAGCGCAACCACTGCCCCTTACCTTGGATGAAGGGTATCTCCTCATTGCAACCCTTCCTGACCTTCAACATAAGATAGCTCCTCTAGGCCCTCCTGTGCCCACGCAGCCACTGCTCCTTGGACGTGAGGTTGCTCCTCCTAGCCGCTGCCCCTGGCCTCGGGCGTGGGGTGGCTCCTCCCGACCGTCGCCCCTGGCCTTGAAGCGGGATTTTGGGTTCCAAAATCACTGCAGATGGTGATTGCAGCCATGAAATTAAAAGACGCTTACTCCTTGGAAGAAAAGTTATGACCAACCTAGATAGCATATTCAAAAGCAGAGACATTACTTTGCCGACTAAGGTCCATCTAGTCAAGGCTATGGTTTTTCCTGTGGTCATGTATGGATGTGAGAGTTGGACTGTGAAGAAGGCTGAGCACCGAAGAATTGATGCTTTTGAAGTGTGGTGTTGGAGAAGACTCTTGAGAGTCCCTTGGACTGCAAGGAGATCCAACCAGTCATTCTGAAGATCAGCCCTGGGATTTCTTTGGAAGGAATGATGCTAAAGCTGAAACTCCAGTACTTTGGCACCTGATGTGAAGAGTTGATTCATTGGAAAAGACTCTGATACTGGGAGGGATTGGGGGCAGGAGGAGAAGGGGATGACAGAGGATGAGATGGCTGGATGGCATCACTGACTTGATGGACATAAGTCTGAGTGAACTCCGGCAGTTGGTGATGGACAGGGAGGCCTGACGTGCTGCTGTTCATGGGGTCGCAAAGAGTTGGACACGACTGAGTGACTGAACTGAACTGAGCTGATGAAGAAAAGGCAAAGGAACCAGAAATCAAATTGCCAAAATCCGTTGGATCATCAAGAAAGCAAGAGAATTCCACAAAACCATCTACTTATGGTTTATTGACTACACCAAAGCCTTTGATTGTGTGGACCACAACAAACTGTGGAAAGTTTTCAAAGAGATGAGAATACCAGGCCACCTGACCTGCCTCCTGAGAAATCTATATGCAGATCAAGAAGCAACAGTTAGAACCGAACATGAAACAACAGACTGGTTCCAAATAGGGAAAGGAGTACGTCAAGGCTGTATATTGTCATCCTGCTTATTTAACTTACATGCAGAATGCGTCATGCGAAATGCAAGTCTGGATGAAGCACAAGCTGGAATCAAGATTGCCAGGAGAAATATCAATTACCTCAGATAGGCAGATGACACCACCATTATGACAGAAAGAGATAAGAACTAAAGAGCCTCTTGTTGAAAGTAAAAGAGGAGAGTGAAAATTTTGGCTTAAAACTCAACATTCAGAAAACTAAGATCATGGCACCTGGTCCCATCACTTCATGACAATTAAAGAGGGAAACAATGGAGACAGTGAGAAACTTTATTTTGGTGGCTCCAAAATCACTGCAGATGGTGACTGCAGCCATGAGATTAAAAAATGCCTGCTCATTGGAAGAAAAGCTATGGCCAATCTAGACAGCATATTAAAAAGCAGAGACGTTACTTTGCCAACAAAGGCTGTCTAGTCAAAGCTGGTTTTTTACCGTTTTTTTTCCAGTAGTCATGTATGGATGTGAGAGTTGGACTATAAAGAAAGCTGAGCACTGAAGAATTGATGGTTTTGAACTGTGGTATTGGAGAAGACTGTTGAGACTCCCTTGGACAGCCAGGAGATCCAACCAGCTCATCCTAAAGCAAATCAGTCCTGAATATTCATTGGAAGGACTGATGTTGAAGCTGAAACTCCAATACTTTGGCCATCTGATGCTAAGAAATGACTCATTAGAAAAGGTCCTGGTGCTGGAAAAGACTGAAAGCAGGAGGAGAAGGCGACGACAAAGGATGAAATGGTTGGATGGCATTACCGATTTGATGGACATGAATTTGAGCAAGCTCTGGGAGGTGGTGATAGACAGGGAAGCCTGGTGTGTTACAGTCCAAGGGGTTTCAAAGAGTTGGACATGACTGACAGACTGAACTGAACTGAGCAATGTTTTTTTCTTTTCCTAGTCTTTCTCATTTCCCATTCAGGTAACTTCAGTAGTTTTCATAACCCTCGGAAATAAAAATCTGGAAAGATTTCAAGCTTTTACCACTGATCACTTTGTTTTGATGCTTTGATAGGCCTACTTATCTGTAATATGGCTTGATATCTGTAATATTCACTGTTTTGATCTGAACTCCTAGATATGAGATATAGGCCTTGTGCTGTGTGTGCATATGTGTTAAGTCACTTCAGTTGTTTCCAACTCCTTGCAACCGTATGGGCTGTAGTCTGCTAGGCTCCTCTGTCCACGGAATTCTCCAGGCAAGAATACTGAAGTGGTTTTCCATGCCCTTCTCCTGCAGGGGATCTTCTTGATCAGGGATCGAGCCCTTTTCTCTTGTCTCCTGCATTGGCAGGTAGTTTCTTTACTGCTAGTGCCACCTGGGAAAGCCATATAGACCTTACCAGAAACCTATATTTACTATTATAAAAGACGATCACACCCCATTCCAGTACTCTTGCCTGGAAAACCCTATGGACAGAGGAGTCTAGTGGCTGCAGTCCATGGGGTCGCTAAGAGTCGGACACGACTGAACGACTTCACTTTCACTTTTCACTTTCCTGCATTGGAGAAGGAAATAGCAACTCACTCCAGTGTTCTTGCCTGGAGAATCCCAGGGACAGGGGAGCCTGGTGGGCTTCCGTCTATGGGGTCACACAGAGTTGGACATGACCGAAGCGACTTAGCAGCAGCAGCAGCAGCATTGGCACATGGATAGAAAAGTGGATGAGTAAATCAAGAAATAGACCTATCTCTATATTAGAATCTGATTTACTCCAAAAGTGTCCTGAAATACAGTGCAGAAAAGATGGACTTTTCAATAAATGGTTCAAGATTAATTGGGATATCATACAGCAAACTTGGTCTTAATTTCATCTTAGACACAAAAATCAATTCTAGATGGGTCATAGAGCTAAATGTAAAAGTAAAATAATAAAGCATATCGAAGGTGTTGTTGTTTTTCAGTCACTAAGTGATGGCCAACTCTTTTGAGACCCCATGAACTATAGCCCAACAGGCTCATCTGTCCATGGGATTTTTAAGGCAAAAATACTGGAATGGGTTGCTATTTCCTTCTTCAGGAGATCTTTCCAACCCTGGGATTGAACTTGTGTCTCCTGCATTGGCAGGCAGATTCTTTACCACTGAGCCACAAGGGAAGCCCATACTGAAGGTAATACAAGAGAATATCTTCATGTTATTGAGTTCAGCAGAAATTTCTTCAACAGGACTAAAGAACAATAGCTTTATTGAAAAATATTTATAAATTGAACTACATTGAACATGACAACATTAATTTCTCAAAAAACACCACCTAAAGGGTTAAAAGCTAGATCATATAGTGGAAGAAGATACCTGCAGGATATACATATCTGAGAAAGAACTCAAATACAGGCTATAAAAAGAACTTTCCTGATGTCACTGGAAACAGTTCTACAAAAATGAGCACAGATTTTACAGTGTTCTAAATAAAACATCCAAATGGCAAATAGCCATAGTTTTTATGACACCATAATGATCAAGAAAATGTATACTGATGCATCACATATCCCACATAATGGTAACAAAATGGTAACATCCACATCCACCCACAAGCTTACATAAAAAAGAAATAGTGCTGGTGCAGATGCGCAACAATTGGCTGATACATAACTGCTAAAAATGTAAAATGATGTCTAGTTCTGGAAAACTGTAACTTTCTATTAATACAAAAATAATCACTCAGCAGTCATACCCTTAGAAGTTATAATTGCCTGCAAGTGTCTCCCAAAAAACATGTAGAGAAATATTTGAAACAACTTTATTGAAAATAACCAAAAATAGGATAAAGCCTAAAGGTCCATTCAGAATGGATAATTAAATTTGGTACATTCATAAAATGGAATGCTATACAACAATAGAAAGTAACAAGTTTCACCATATGCAATCACATGAATTCATCCCATAGACAGAATTTTGAATAAAATCAGCCACCACAAAGGATGCATATTACATGACTTAATTAGTATTAAAACTAGAAACTAATTTATAGTACCAGGTGTGAAAAAATGATGAACTCTGAAAGTTACTGCCTAGCAGTGGCATGAAGGCTTCTTATGAGTTGCTGGCAGTGCCACATATTTTGATATAAGTAGTAGGTTACAAAGCTTCTGTGCTGTCCTTAAGAAGCACAGGTATTCAAACAAATGCTTTTTCTGGGGCTACTGACTATGTGAACAGTTTGAATCATGTCCAAATCAGCATGCTAGAACTATTTTGATAGATCAACCTTCAGCAGTCTCATGAAATGAATACTGTGCCACCCAAGGAGCAGTCTGTTTTCTGGTCACTACCCTAGAATTGGGGCCACTTAAAAGACTCTTGTCATCTCTACAGGCAGTATTCCTGGAGCTCTATGGGCCTTAATCACATTTCATTATGAATGAAATAATACTGAGCTCTTTTTTTCTGCTCCAAGAGTCTGTAGTTGAGAAACACAATCTCCTTTCCCTAGACTAAAACAAATATCTTTGAGATACCTTGTATCAGCCTTTTCCAAAAAGATGCTTGAAACCCTCTCCCGAATGTGCTTAGTCCTCACTCCATAGATAACAGGATTAAGGGCAGGTGGAACAACAACATATAGATTAGCCAGGAGAATATGAATGTATATGGGGACATTCCTGCCAAAACGGTGGGTCATGAAGGAGAAAAATGCTGGAGTGAAGAAGACTAAAATAACACAGATATGGGAGCCACAGGTATTAAGGGCTTTTCGTCTGGCCTCCCGAGAAGGAAGGCAGAAGACAGCTTGGAGTATTCTCACGTAGGAGATGACAATCAGAAGCACATCAACAAGTACCATGGATATGAGAATCAATCCAAATATTATGTTCACGTTTATGTTGGCACAGGCAAGTCGAGCGATTCCCATGTGCTCACAGTAAGTGTGGGGGATTATATGGTGTCCACAGAAGGGAAGCCTCAAGATGAGAAACACCAGAGGGATAACCAAAATGAAATTAACACCAAACACCACAATGAGGATGAAACCAATAGTTCTGTTAGTGAGAATCAGACTATACCGCAAAGGATTGCAGATGGCAACATAGCGGTCAAAGGCCATGGCAACCAGCACGACAGTCTCCATAGCAGTGAATATATGAATGAAGAACATCTGGGTGACACAGCCCCCAAAGCTGATTTCCCTTAAATTAAACCAGAATATGCCCAACATCTTAGGGATGGTGGATGTAGACAAACCCAGGTCAATGCAAGCTAACATAGCCAAGAAGTAAAACATGGGCTGATGAAGACTTTGCTCATTCTTGATCACAAACAGGATAGTGTTGTTCCCCAAAAGGGCAATCAAGTATACAGAACAAAAAGGAAATCCAATCCAAACGTGCATCTCTTCAAGGCCTGGTACTCCCAATAGGAGGAAAGAGGAGGGGTGGAAGTCAGTGGCATTTGAGGGGAACATCTTCTCCCTGTTCTCTTGGAATCCCAGAGAAGACAAACAAATGATCAAAAATTTAAAAAGTCAAACTATCTCAAAGAAAAGAATATAATAAATTGGAGCATTAATCAGTAGGAAATGGTGAAAGAGATTATATGCTAGCTTTTAAAATATGGATTCATTCAGATCTTCAAAAACAATAATTTTTCTAAGTGTAGAAAACAAAGTCTTTGATTTCATAATATTACTAGTTCAGGAATGAGACAGTAGCCAAATAAACAACAGATATGTACATGTATACATGTGTATACATATATGTATATAGATAATGCACATATATATTTATATATACACATGTACAGCAGGTAGATGGTAGAAAAATAAGTGCTTTGAAGTAAAACAAAACATGACAAGTAGATGAAGCTGGTGTCATTTTAAATTTATCGTGAAAAGTCCTCTCTAACAAAGTAACATATAAGAGGTTACATGAATGCAGTATGGGGATGATTCAGCTTAATGTCAGTAATGAACATTAAAGACCTTTGACATGGGATGACAATTCAATTTTAATTCTAGACAGAAAAATTTTTAGAACTGCAGAGTGTAAGCTGAAAGCAGTGATAATTGTTCTCTAATAAGGCTATGAAATAATGGTTTCAGGAAACTCAGTAACACTCTGGGGGATGAAGAAGCAGGTTTGTGAGGAGTAGTAAAGAAGAAATTGAATCCTCCCTCCTTGTTCTATTTTCTTCTTTTATAAGTGGCTGGTGTGGCAAATTGTAGCTAGGGGTATCTCTGCTTGGAAGGTTCTCTGAACACCTCAGCTAAGCGAGACTCACTTAAGTTGGACAGACCAAGAAAGTCATTACATTCAACGTTTTCTTTTCTTTTTTTTAAACCAAACTTTCTGTTGAAACATCTGTAGAAATTGACTAAAAGTTCTGGACAGGAGGAAAAAGATTGTGTCTTATTTTAAAATATCCTTTTTGGTCTATGCTTTTAAGAAAAACTGAGATTAACAAAAAACAAAGTGGAAGACTCTACCCTACACCAAAAATATTCCAGCAACACCTACCTTATGCTTCTCTGCTCCATATAGCTCCAGTCCTATTCAGGGGATCATTGTTTGCCAATATTTGTCGAACTCATGTCCCTTATGTCTGGCAATTCCTTACTCCTAGAGCCCAGCCTTGAGGAGCATCACCTGCCTTAGCCATGTCCGTGCTTCATATGCATGATCCTTTCAGGATCAGATTACAGCAATATCTCCCCATCTGACTTTATATAATTGTCGTAACTATAGAGAAAATTTATACTTGTGCTGCAATTAGTCCCAACCCCTAATCCATCTCACACAGAACTGTTAATCCCTAGGGTTTAGAAGGTCCCTCTTCTGAAAAAAAAAAAAGCTAGTCCTCCTGTGACTGTATTTTTGTACCATGAGGTCTATGGTTATCATCTTCATTATTAGTGTCCATTCTACCCAGTTCCACGGACTCTATCCCTAAATTTGATCTAGCAGCATTAAACTCTTAAAAGCTGTTGGCTTTGATTTACAAAAACAGAAGGAAGATGATATAATTAGAATGTGTGATATAGCCTGGAATAATTATACAGAGTGAAGTAAGCCAGAAAGAAAAACACCAATACAGTATACTTACACATATATATGGAATTTAGAATGATGGTAATGATAAACCTGTACGCAAGACAGCAAAAGAGACACAGATGTATAGAACGGCCTTTTGGACTCTGTAGGAGAGGGAGAGGGTGGGATGGGTTGGCAGAGTGGCAGTGTAACATGTGTGATATCATAAGTGAAACGAATTGCCAGTCCAGGTTTGATGCAGGATGCAGGATGCTTGGGACTGATGCACGGGGATAATCCAGAGAGAGGGTGTGGGGCGGGAGGGGGGAGGTGGGGGTCGGGATTGGGAGTTCATGTACACTCGTGGCTGATCCATGTCGATGTGTAGCAAAACGAATACAGTATTGTAAAGCAAAACAAACTAAAAAAATAAAAATTAATTAAAAAAATAATGAATATAAAAATGCTAATGCCATGGCTTGTAAACATGGTACTGAATTCTGTGAGGAGGAGTCCAGGTCTTCTGGATTACACATGACAAGTCTTCTAGAATTGTGCTAATTCATGGAATTTCAGGAGATTGGAGCAGTAACAGTTTCTTTACTATACACACTCTGAACTCACAGAGATCCAGCATTCCCTCCTCCTGGCATCTAACATCATTGTGACTGAAAGTAGCAGCCTTAGTCTTCCATGTCAGTATTCAGATTTCAGACATGCCATCTCATGATGTCTAAGCTCCTTGTCCATTTTTGTTGAGATGATCAACATATATCACACTTCCAGAGTCTAGATTATATCATGGATGAGTTCAGTTAAGTTCAGTTCAGTTGCTCAGTCGTCTCTGACTCTTTGCGACCCCATGAATCGCAGCACGCCAGGCCTCCCTGTCCATCACCATCTCCCAGAGTTCACTCAGACTCATGTTCATCGAGTCCGTGATGCCATCCAGCCATCCTCTGTCTCCCCCTTCTCCTCCTGCCCCCAATCTTTCCCAGTATCAGGGTCTTTTCCAATGAGTCAACTCTTCGCATGAGGTGGCCAAAGTACTGGAGTTTCAGCTTTAGCATCATTCTCTCCAAAGAAATCCCAGGGCTGATCTCCTTCAGAATGGACTGGTTGGCTCTCCTTGCAGTCCAAGGGACTCTCAAGAGTCTTCTCCAACACCACAGTTCAAAAGCATCAATTCTTCAGTGCTCAGCCTTCTTCACAGTCCAACTCTCACATCCATACATGACCACAGGAAAAACCATGGATGAGTAGATTTACCCAATCAGGACAAAAGAGTGGTTGGCATAAAAAGGCTAGAAATCCTCCTACATGTGAGTGGATACAGGTAAGTAAATGTGAAATGGAAATTTGAGAAGTCAATGAACATGGAAAAATAGTTTAGGGGAAAGGAATAGCAGAGAACAAAATAATTTACTATCGAAGATGGCGGACGAATAGGTGGACATGGAGTATATCTGTCTCCATGGTACATCAGGAATACACCTTCATACACAGAAATGCATGCAGAACACCAGCTGAGAGCAGAATGGAGAAGAATATATAGAACCAAAGTACGATGAAGGAACTAGGGGGAAAAACAGGAGTGTAGTAGGACTGGACCTGCCCTCAGCAGGTGGGGGGACTGAAGCAGGGGTCCGATAACCACATTGGGGCAATTCTCTGAGTCAGAAGAGAAACATTTAAGGCTGAGAGTGAAATAGTTGATCTGTGGCAGTCTAAATAGAATGAGAATCAGACAGTCCTTGCTGCAGCCACACATACTTCAGACAAGGATGCAGGTTCTGTAGAAGGCACAGAAGCTGGGAGCTGAATTTTAGGGATTGTGGAGCAATCCCAGTGTGAGGGCTGCTGTTGGCTGCAGAAAGACAGATCGAGGGGATGTGAGGGAGGAGACTGTGGTAGGAAATGCCTGTGGAGAAAAGCCAGGCAGCCATGGAAGCAAGGGAATACTGCTGAGTCACGTGTAGAGGATGAAGTCATCACCATAGACTCTCTCTCCCCAACTGCACCACCTCCACACCTGGCCTTCTCTTGGGCAAACCCAAGTCCTCCAGGGTAGCCTCAGGAGCAAACTCAGTGGACAACCCACATGCAGAGGTGGAAATAAAACCACAGTTGAAAGCCAGGGGCAGTGTGGCTAAGGAAGAAGACTCAGAACCTTCCAACCAACTGTACAAGCTGCAGATTAAAGCCACACAATCAACGAGGCAGACTCTGTGTCTATGGAATATATAAAAGGTCACTGACAGCTCCCACAAAAGAAAATGCACTAGTTCTGATAGCTGTGGACATTGGAGGCAAGAACACACAGGAGTGGGGCCAGATTAGAATCTGAGCAGCCCCCACAGCAGGTCCCGAGACCAGCACGGTGTTGGAGGGCATCCTAGGAAGGTGAGGTGGACTGACTCTCAGCGAGGGAAAGGACTCTGACAGAAATAACTCAAGAAAAAATTTTATTATTCTTATGCTTTGACTTGTTCTGTAGATTCTTTGGAATTTTTTTTCTTTCCGTTTTTCCCTCTCCGCACCTCTTTTTAGTTGTTGACTTTATTGGCACTATGAAATCTAATTAAGCTTTTGAGCTTTTTTTTTCCTCAGTCACATATTTATTGTTATAAACCTCTGCCTCTACATTGGGCTTTTGCAGTTCTGTGGAGTTTTCCTTTTTTTACTCCTCTTTTTTTTTACTCTCTCATTTTTAATTTTAAATTTTTAAACTTATTACTATTTTTTCTACATTTATTTCTTTATTTGCTTTTCCTACTGTTCTTTTCCCCTTGCAGTTAATCTTTAATGTAAATAAATCTTTATCTACCTCTATATAACTTTGCATATCTGATTTTTCTTTCTTTTCTTTGTTTCCTTTCCTCTCAACATATTTCTTTTATTTTCAGTGCTTTATTTCCCACTTGGCATCTTTCTTTAGTTTTGTTTTTCAGTTTGTGCTTTAATTAGTTTTGTTCTTAACTGGTAGATATAAATGTTGGTTTACTTTGTTTGCTGGGTCAATCTATTGTACTTTATTTTTGTTGGACTGTTTTGATTTTGCTTATGGGTGTATATGCATATGTGTATATTCTATTATTCTAATTATTACTTGCCTGATTTTGTAACTGCCATTTGTTTTAATCTCACTCAACCACATAATTAAAAGATGCTTACTCCTTGGAAGAAAAGTTATGACCAACCTAGATAGTATATTCAAAAGCAGAGACATTCCTTTGCCAACTAAGGTCTGTCTAGTCAAGGCTATGGTTTTTCCAGTGGTCATGTATGGATGTGAGAGTTGGACTGTGAAGAAGGCTGAGCACTGAAGAATTGATGCTTTTGAACTGTGGTGTTGGAGAAGACTCTTGAGAGTCCCTTGGACTGCAAGGAGATCCAACCAGTCCCTTCTGAAGGAGATCAGCCCTGGAATTTCTTTGGAGAGAATGATGCTGAAGCTGAAACTCCAGTACTTTGGCCACCTCATGCGAAGAGTTGACTCATTGGAAAAGACCCTGATGCTGGGAGGGATTGGGGGCAGGAGGAGAAGGGGATGACAGAGGATAAGATGGCTGGATGGCATCACAGACTCAATGGACGTGAGTCTGAGTGAACTCCGGGAGTTGGTGATGGACAGGGAGGCCGGCATGCTGCGATTCATGGGGTTGCAAAGAGTCGGACACAACTGAGCTACTGAACTGAACACAATAACAATACATTCCTGACCAGAGATCAAATCCTGAGCCTTTGGACTGGGAGCACTGACTTCAAGACCCTGGACTACCAAAGAACTAACCCTGGGGAGTATCAAATAGTGAGAACACCCACAAAGGAAACCACTTGAATACTAGACCCTGCATTACCCAACCACCAGTAGCACCCTCTGCAGGATGCCTCATCTAAACGACTAACAAAGCAAAACTACAAACCCAGTCATCAGCAGACAGGATTACCACCTCACTCAGCCTTTCCCATCAGAGGAAAAACAAACAAAAACAGAAACCCATCACAAATCTCACCCAACAGTAAGCTTACACAAACCACTGAACTATTCTTAGGAGGGCGGAAACCAAAAGGAAGAAGGAATTTGACCTTGAAGCCTGGGAAAAGGAGACCTCAAACACAATAAGTTAAAAAATAATAATAATGAAAAGGCAGAGAAATACTACACAAATGAAGGAACAAACACAGAAGTCCAAATAAATAGAGGAAATAGGTAAATTACCTGAAAAAGAATTCAGAATCATGATAGTAAAGTTGATCAAAAACCTTGAAAGCAAAAGGGAGAAAAGGCAAGAATCAAATAACAAACACCTGGAAGAATTAAAGAGTAAACCTACAGAGACAAACAATTACTGAAATTAAAAATACTCTAGAAGGAATCAGTAGCAGAATATCTGAAGCAGAAGAACGAATCAGTGAGCTGGAAGATAAAATGGTGGAAATAACTCCTGAAGAGCAGAATAAAGTAAGAAGAATGAAAAGAACTTGGGATAGTCTCAGAGACCTCTGGGACACTATCAAACACACTAACATTTGAATTATAGAGGTCCCAGAAGAAGAAGAAAAAAAGAAAGGGTATGAGAAAGTTTTTGAAGAGATTATAGTTGAAAATATCCCCAACATGGAAAAAGAAATAGTCAATGAACTCCAAGAGGCATGAAGATCCAATACAGGATAAACCCAAGGAGAAACACGCCAAGACACATACTAATCAAACTAACAAAGACTAAACACAAAGAAAGAATATTAAAAACAGCAAAGGAGAAGCAACAAGTAACATACAAGGGAAACCCCATATGTTTAACAACTGATCTTTCAGTAGAACCTCAGCAGACCAGAAGGGAAATGGCAGGATAAGTACTGAAAGGGAAAAATCTACAACCAAGATAACTGTACCAGGCAAGGATCTCATTCAAAATAATGGAGAAATAAAAAGCTTTTCAGGCAAGCAAACGTCAAGAGAATTCAATACCACCAAACCAGCTTTACAACTAATTAAAGGGACTTCTATAGTCAAGAAATAAAACAGAAAATACGATCTACAAAATCAACCCCAAACAATTAACAAAATGGCAATAGGAACTTATATATCAATAATTACTTTTAATATAAATGGATTAAATGTTCCAACCAAAAGACACAGACTAGCTGAATGGATACAAAAACAAGACCCATATATATGTTGTCTACAAGAAACCCACTTCAGACTTCAAGACACATATAGACTGAAAGTGAGAAGATGGAAAATATATATTCCATGCAAATGGGAAGCAAAAGAAAGGTGGAGTAGCAATCCTCATATCAGAAAAAGTAGACCTTAAAATAAAGAAGATTATAAGAAATAAGGAAGGACACTACATACTGATCGAGGGATCAGCCCAAAAGGAAGACATAACAATTGTAAATATTTATGCACTCAACATAGGAGCACATCAATACATAAGAAAAACACTAACAGACGTAAAAGGAGAAATTGATAGTAACATCATAATAGTAGGAGACTTTAACATCCCACTCACACCAATGTACAGAACATCAAAACAAAGTTAATAAGGAAACATAAGTCTTAAGTGATACATTAGATGAGATGGCTTTCATTGATATCTTCAGGACATTCCATCCAAATACAGAAGAATACACCTTCTTCTCAAGTGTACATGGAACATTCTCCAGGATGGACTACTTCTGGGTCACAAATCAAGCATCAGTAAATTTAAGAAAATTGAAATTGTATCAAATATCTTCTCTGATCACATGTATAAGACTAGGTTTCAATTACAAGAAAAAAACTGTAAGAAACACACATGGAGATTAACAATACATTTTAAAATAACCAACAGGTTACTGAAGAAATCAAAAGGGAAATCAAAAAATTTCTAAAAACAAATGACAATGAAAACACGACAACTCAAAACCTATGGAATGCAGCAAAAGCAGTTCTAAGAGCAAAATTTATAGCAATACAATCCTACCTCAAGAAACAAGAAAAACATTAAATAGACAACCTAACTTTACACCGAAAACAATTGAAAAAATAACAAAAAAACCCCAAAATTAGTAGAAGGAAAGAAATCATAAAGATCTGAGCAGATATATGAAAAAGAGTTAAAGAAACAATAGTAAAGATTAATAAAATTAAAAGCTGGTTCTTTCAGAAGATAAACAAAATGGACAAACCTTAGCCAAACTCATCAAGAAAAAAAGAGAGAAGAATCAACAAAATTAAAGTTGAAAAAGGAGAGGTTACAATAAACAATGCACAAAACAAAGAATTACAAGAGAGCATTATGAACAACTACAAGGCAATAAAATGAATAACCTGGAAGAAATGGACAAGACTGAACCAGGAAGAAAGAGAAATTATGAACGACATAACTACAATCACTGAAATTGAAACTGTGATCAAAAATCTCCCAAGAAACAAAAGCCCAGGACAAGATGGCTTCACAGGAGAATTCTATCAAACATTTAGAGAAGAGTTAATGCCTATCCATCTAAAATTCTTTCAAAAAATTGCAGAGGAAGGAACACTTCCAAACTCATTCTGCGATGCCACCATCACCCTGATGCCAAAAGCAAACAAAGGCAACACACAAAAAAGAAAACTGATCAATTTTCACTGATCAACATAGATGCAAAAATCCTCAACAGAATTTTAGCAAACAGAATTCAATGACACATCAAAAAACTCATACACCATGATCAAGTGGGTTTATTCCAGGGATGCAAGGATTCCTCAGTATATGCAAATCAATCAATGAGATACACCGTATTAACAATTTGAAAGATAAAAAAACATATGATAATCTCCATACATGCATAAAAAGCCTTTGACAAAATTCAGCACCCATTTGTGATTAAAACTCTTCAAAAAATGGGCATAGAAGGAACCTATTTCAACATAGTAAAGTCCATATATGATAAGTCTCCAGTTCAGTTCAGTGACACAGTCATGTCTGACTCTTTGCAACCACATCGACTGCTGCACACTAGGCTTTCCTGTCCATCACCAACTCCTGGAGCTTACTCAAACTCATGTCCATTGAATTGGTGATGCCATCCAACCATCTCATCTTCAGTCATCCCCTCCTCCTCCCACTTTCAATCTTTCCCAGCATCAGGGCCTTTTCAAATGAGTCAGTTCTTCATATTAGCCTACAGCAAACATTATTCTCAGTGATAAAAAACTGAAGGCATTCCCCCTAAGATCAGGAACAAGACAAGGATTTCTGCTTTCACCACTATTATTCATCATAGTTCTGTAATTCCTAGCTACAGTAATCAGAGAACAAAAATAAATAAAAAGAATCCATATTGGAAAAGAAGAAGTAAGGCTCTCACTGTTTGCAGTGGACATGATACTGTACATCAGTTCAGTTCAGTCGCTCAGTCATGTCCGACTCTTTGCGACCCCATGAATTGCAGCACACCAGGCCTCCCTGTCCATCACCAACTCCCAGAGTTCACTCAGACTCACATCCATCGAGTCAGTGATACCATCCAGCCATCTCATCCTCTGTCATCCCCTTCTCCTCCTGCTCCCAATTCCTCCCAGCATCAGAGTCTTTTCCAGTGAGTCAACTCTTTGCATGAGGTGGCCAAAGTACTGGAGTTTCAGCTTTAGCATCATTCCTTCCAAAGAAATCCCAGGGCTGATCTCCTTCAGAATGGACTGGTTGGATCTCCTTGCAGTCCAAGGGACTCTCAAGAGTCTTCTCCAACACCACAGTCAAAATCATCAATTCTTCGGCACTCAGCTTTCTTCGCAGTCCAACTCTAACATCCATACATGACTACTGGAAAAACCATAGCCTTGATTGGACGGACCTTTGTTGGGAAAGTGATGTCTCTGCTTTTGAATATGCCATCTAGATTGGTCATAACTTTCCTTCCAAGGAGTTCAGTTCAGTTCAGTTCAGTCGCTTCGTGTCCGACTCTTTGCGACCCCATGAATTGCAGCACACCAGGCCTCCCTGTCCATCACCAACTCCTGGACTTCACTCAGACTCACGTCCGTTGAGTCCGTGATGCCATCCAGCCATCTCATCCTTGGTCATCCCCTTCTCCTCCTGCCCCCAATCCCTCCTAGCATCAGGGTCTTTTCCAATGAGTCAACTCTTGGCATGAGGTGGCCAAAGTACTGGAGTTTCAGTTTTAGCATCATTCCTTCCAAAGAAATCCCAGGGTTGATCTCCTTCAGAATGGACTGGTTGGAGTAAGCGTCTTTTAATTTCATGGCTGCAGTCACCATCTGCAGTGATTTTGGAGCCCCCCAAAATGAAGTCTGACACTGTTTCCACTGTTTCCCCATCTATTTCCCAGGAAGTGATGGGACCAGATGCCATGATCTTCGTTTTCTGAATGTTGAGCTTGAAGTCAACTTTTCCACTCCTCTTAAACTTTAATCAAGAGGCTTTTTAGTTCTTCCTCACTTTCTGCCATAAGGGTGGTGTCATCTGCATATCTGAGGTTATTGATATTTCTCCCGGCAACCTTGATTCCAGCTTGTGCTTCTTCCAGCCCAGCGTTTCTCATTATGTGCCAGGGGCCAGCAAGAGGAACTCCGCCCGTGGCAAAGGTCATGAGGAAGGAGGCTTGGCATACACAAAAGCGTGATCAAGCCTCAGGAAACCCCCTGTTCCCGAGCATCTACCCCCCCAAACCAGAGTCTTTTTTATGCTCTCACCTACACCTCTGACTTTACGGGGGGCTCTCCCCCATGACCATTTCTCTCAGAGAAGGAGTTAACTTGCAGCTCCAGTTGATAAAATTCCTGGGCTTGACAAGAGTGTTTCAGCTTACGAACTCCTTTGAAGGTTATCTAGCCTGCCTGTATAGGTTTGTCCGGCCAAATGTGGTTATTTACAGCCTCCCAACCGTGAGAGGCACGAGATGTTTTAGACTTACTAAAGGCAGATTCTTTTGGGAAGTTAGAATTTATTAGTATAGTGGGTTGATTAGGAATTGTATGGGTGAAGGGTTTTTCATTTGTTGTGCCAATAATTGCTTCTAATTCCCTGCCCTTATAATGAATATAACTAGCATATAAGAGAAATAAGTATTAACCTTTAAGATTAATCATGTTAACCTTAGATTAGATAAATTCCTTTCTTGATTGTAACTCATTACATCCTTACCTATAGGAATGTGACTTTATCTGGAGGGTGGTGCCTGGTTTAAGAAAAAACACCCTTGGAAAAAATGAGTTTTTTGGTTATCAGAAAGAGAGGGTCATGAAGTGTCAGCAGGCCTCATGGCCAGAAGATGATGTAAAACCCCTGAGACCTTTTTTTTATGTAAAGCACCTGATTTTGATAAAGGTCAGGACTGCTGACTCCCACGTGACTCTGTATTCATCCCTATGTGTAAAAAAGGTATATAAGCAAACCTGAAAATAAAGAAAATGGGATCAGTTTCTGGAAAGGCTGATTCCCCCCATGTCGTTCTTTCTTTCTCCTTCTGGCTGAATTTCCATCTGGGGAGTGGGTACTCACCAAGCCTACTAATTATGCCTGGGCTTCTAAGATCAGACCGGGGAGGCCTCAGTGCCTCCTCTCCTTCAGGAGAACGGAAAGACGCTTGTGGCCTACGTAGGTGGTGATTGGTATTCCACATAAATCAAGTTATTCAGCCTTCTTTTCTCCATCTAAAATTTCCTACTATACTATTATTTCCTAATCTAATCTTATATTTCTAAAAGTGTTTTCTCGCCGACTCCGTCTCCACCTTCGAATCACCCTGGATCCACCGGGGCTGAACCCCGGCAATTATGTCCTGTGCATATAAGTTAAATAAGCAGGGTGATAATATACATGGTATCTGGTCCCATCACTTCATGGGAAATAGATGGGGAAACAGTGGAAACAATGTCAGACTTTATTTTGGGGGGCTCCAAAGTCACTGCAGATGGCAACTGCAGCCATGAAATTGAAAGACACTTACTCCTTGGAAGAAAAGTTATGACCAACCTAGATAGCATATTCAAAAGCAGAGACATTCCTTTGCCAACAAAGGTCCGTCTGATGAAGGCTATGGTTTTTCCTGTGGTCATGTAGGGATGCGAGAGTTGGACTGTGAAGAAAGCTGAGCACCAAAAAATGGATGCTTTTGAACTGTGGTGTTGGAGAAGACTCTTGAGAGTCCCTTGGACTGCAAGGAGATCCAACCAGTCCATTCTAAAGGATATCAGTCCTGGGTATTCTTTGGAAGGAATGATGCTGAAGCTGAAACTCCAGTACTTTGGCCACCTCAGGTGAAAAGTTGACTCACTGGAAAAGACTCTGATGCTGGGAGGGATTGGGGGCAGGAGGAGAAGGGGATGACAGAGGATGAGATGACTGGATGGTATCACTGACTCGATGGATGTGAGTCCGAGTGAAGTCCAGGAGTTGGTGATGGACAGGGAGGCCTGGTGTGCTATGATTCATGGGGTCTCAAAGAGTCAGACACAACTTAGCAACTGAACTGAACTGATGTTGCAAGAATTATTCCACTGTACACAACAATGATGTATTTATAGGGATTCCCCCCCCCCCAGTACTATTTAACAACTTCTGCACTTGGTGCTAAAGTCCCTGCTCAAAAAATTATTTTCCTGTTTATTTGACATGAATTAATTTCTTAACATTGATGCTATGTTTTATACCTTTTTTCTTTTTAAGATTTATTATAAAGTTTAGAAAGAATGTAGATTGTCAACGAGTACTACTCTAATTATTGTATACCAATGAAATGACTTTCAAATGAAATGAGAAAACATGCACAAACTGAAGTCAGTGATATATGTATAATTTATAAGCTCCTCTGTTATCTTTTTAATTAGTTATTTTTTTAACCTCTAAATTGAAACATGATTGACATTAAAAAATGCTGTGCATACTTAATTTCTATGACTTAATGAGTTTGGGGATAAATATATACACATGAAACTATCACAACAATAATGCAATAAGCATATCCATCACTTCTAAAATTTTCCTTTTGGCCTCTGTCTTTGGTCCTTCCTCCCTTCCTTACTTTCTTCCTTTTTTCCTGTCCTTTCTTCCTTTGCTTTCTTCTTAGGTTCATTCAACAAATGTGCTGAAGTTTTGCTAAAGCTATGCCAAAGGCAAGTCCCTTCAACTTATGGTGGTAGAATAATTAGATAGTCATACACACTAACCAGCAAAACAAAGAAATAAAAATGCAAACATTCATCCTTATCTTACATTTTTAAAAAAATTATGCAAAGTATCACAAAAATAAATGTGAAATATGCTATAAAATGTCTAAAAGAAACCATGGGGAAAAGTTAGAGACATTGAATTTGGCAAAGTTCTTGAAATTATACTATAAAAACAAAATAATGAATTGTTGAATCTGGCTCATTCAAATAAAAATAAATTGTTCTTCAAATATTATTGTTTCCAAAAGAAAGGTAAGGCTTAGATTGAGACAAAGCATTTGCAAAACCTATCCTGGTTTGCATTCAGAATATAAAAAGAACTTTTCAAGTTAATAATAAGGAGGCAAATAGCCAAATTTAAAAGTAACAAAATATTTAAACAGATATTTCAAAAGCAAAGATGTACAGATGACAAGCAGAGATAAAGATGCTCAACATCTTTAGATAAATGCTAAGATAAAAAACAGTAAAATACCAACAAACTCTTACTAAAATGACTAAAAAAAATAAATAATAAAGCTGGCCATACTAAACATTTGTGAGGATGTGGAACAAGTCAACTTTTGTATACTACTTGTGGGAATGTAACAGAGAACTATTTTGGAATAATTTTAACAGTTTTTTTTTTATTTTTAAGTTTCATGTATATCTGCTATTCTACTGTTAAGTATTCAAGAGAAATGAAAATACATCTTTGACCAAAGACTTGCACATGAATGTTCATAAAACATTTTTTGTAATATACTTGAATATATTGTAAATAAACTGGAAGCAAACCAAATGTCCAACAACTGATAAATGGATAAGCAAATTTTCATGTATCCATGAAATAGAATACCACTCAGCAGGGAAAATATTTGCATAATTAACCCAAACAATAACTTGATGAAACTCAAAGTGACTGGGAGTGAAAATAACCAGACTAAAAAGACTGCATTCAGTAAGATTTCACTTATATAACATTTAAGAATTTTATACAGCTAATCGATAGTGACAAAAAGGATGTCAGTGGTGTCAAGTTTGGACAAGGCATGGATCACTAAGGTGTACAGGGAATTCTGAAAGTTATGATATGTTAATTAACTTGACTCTAGTGATAGCTTCATGTGTTGTCGGGGGCCAGCATGAGGAATCCCACCTTTGACAGAGTCACGTGGCACACTCAGATGGCAGAGCAATTTGAGTTATCGGATTTCTCCCTGGTTTTTCCTGAGCATGTACCCCCCAAAATAAGAATTTTTCTGTTTCCCGATTATTCTCTGACAGTTTCTCGAAAGAGTTAATTCAAAGCTTTAGCTTCCTAGACACTTCTCCAAAGAAGACATACGAATGGCTAACAAACACATGAAAAGATGCTCAACATCACTCATTATCAGAGAAATGCAAATCAAAACCACAATGAGGTACCATTTCACACCAGTCAGAATGGCTGCGATGCAAAAGTCAACAAGCAATAAATGCTGGAGAGGGTGTGGAGAAAAGGGAACCCTCTTACACTGTTGGTGGGAATGCAAATTAGTACAGCCACTATGGAGAACAGTGTGGAGATTCCTTAAAAAATTGCAAATAGAACTGCCTTATGATCCAGCGATCCCACTGCTGGGCATACACACCGAGGAAACCAGAATTGAAAGAGACACGTGTACCCCAATGTTCAT
>SJXQ01003724.1:0-19327 GCA_006408695.1 Aepyceros melampus | reverse complement strand
AAAAAAAAAAAAAAAGCTTTAGCTTCCTGCATTTGAAAGGAGTGTTTCAGCCCAACCCCCCTTTGATAATGCTCTAGACTGCCTAAACAGGTTCCCCTGACCTTTTACAAGCTTGTGAATTGCTCACAAGCCCCCAACTGTGAGGGACAAAAAGGCCTTGAAGTGTTTTAAAATTACAAACTTTTTCTAAGAGCCAAAGTCCTATCAGTAATAGGATTTCGCTGTTGCCTCAACAATTGCTGCCAGACCTCCTTATTTGCACCTGGAAGTTTCTGCTATACAAACAATATTTGGAAAAAGATATGTAGTAGTTTTTTGATGTTAGCAACACTAGGCTTTTAAGTTAATTGCTTTCTTTTATAAATCATTGTACTCCCTCTTGCTTGCTGTGTCCTTGCTATGTAAGAATGCAACTTTGTTTAGTGCCTCCTGAGAATGGTGCCAGACCTTGAAAAAATAACACTTATCAGAAAAGAGCTGTAAATTGGTGAATTGGCCTTTTGGCTGGAAGATGATGTAAATTACCTAAGACTTGTGTATACAATTAGGTATGCAGAGAATAAGCCTGGTCTCGATGAGTCAGGGCTGCTGACATTGCTAAAATTTGTGAAACACATTGACCTTCATTGTATAAAAAGGGCTTGTGAAAAATAAAGTTTGGACCAGCTTTCTCGAAACAGTCTCTCGGACCGGTTTTCTCAGACCAGCTTCTCGGACCAGTTTCTCAGATGGCTCGCTCTCTCAAACTCTTTCTTTAAAGAAGTCTGGCTCCCCCCATGTCTCTTTGTTTCTGTCCTCTTGTACTATAATTCCAGGCTGAATTCCCAACTGGAGCGAGGGAAGAGGTGGGGCTCACCACGTCTGCTTACTTGCCCTGGCTCTAAGATCTGTGAGAAAAGGGACCCACAGTGGGGCCCCTTTAGAGATTCAAGCTGATGCTGGTGGCCTACACAGATGGTGCAAATCTCTTGTCTTGAGATTTTATTGGCCTTCTCCGTAAACTAAGTTATTCAGCCTCTTTACTCCTCTAATTTCCCACTATACTATCCTGTCTTGAGCTATCCTGTCCTATCCTGTCCTGTCCTTTCCTATCCGCCTGCTCCATCTGCGCTTTGAATATCCCTGAATCCACTGAATCGGGGCTGGACCCCGGCAATGTGTGTATGTATATGTAGCAAAGCTTTGTTTTTATTAGTCTTTGTACTAAAAATTCATAAGACACAAGGTATTTAAAGATGTTTATGGTATGTATAGGAGAAGGCAATGGCAACCCACTCCAGTACTCTTACCTGGCAAATCCCTTGGACAGAGGAGCCTGGTGGGCTGCAGTCCATGGGGTCGCTAGGAATCAGACATGACTGAGTGACTTCACTTTCACTTTTCACTCTCATGCACTGGAGAAGGAAATGGCAACCCACTCCAGTGTTCTTGCCTGGAGAATCCCAGGGACGGGGGAGCCTGGTGGGCTGCCGTCTATGGGGTCGCACAGAGTCGGACATGACTGAAGCGACTTAGTAGCAGCAGCAGCATGGTATGTATGAATAAATGAATGGGCAGCATTGAACCTTATTCCTTAATAAATAATACATTTGCTAGTTTAATGAAAATCTATAGTTCAAGAGGCAATGGTTTCACTATACATTATCAGTATTTTTGATTAACTGGAATGGTGCCTTTTCTCCGTTTTATCTACTAGTGGAGAAGTTTTTGCTTAGGAACAAAATTCTTATATACTACTTCCAAATAGCATCAAATTCAGTACTAGGACTAATGGAAAGGCTAGCGGTAGTGTTATTAGATTTAATTAAATTGATTTGTGGGTCTTTTTAAAAGGAAAGGTTCTCAGCTTTATATATAAGGTCCTAGAGAAGTATAAGAATGATCTGTTAACATTCATGGATTGAAAAATGAATAGATGCTGTCAAATCACATATACACAGCCTGGTACAAATGTCTTCATCTATGAAGATGTTTTGCTCTCATTTTGTTGGCATTTACTTTTATCTTTCTTCAGTGCTCTTTTGCTAAAAAAGGTTTGACATTCCTTCCTGTATTTGCTTAGTCTTTATTCCATAGATAATAAAATTCAGAGTAGGTGGCATAAACAGGTATATGTTAGCCACAAAAGTGTGAATACTGTGAGAGATTGTATGACTCCCAAATCAGTGGGTACAAAAGGTGAAGAAGGCTGGGACATAGGTAATTATGATGGCACAGATGTGGGCAGTGCAGGTGCTGAAGTTCTGCTGAGCCTCTGCTGAGGACAGGCTGACCACTGCCTCAAGGATCATGATGTAGGAGACTGTGATGCACAGATGTCAAAGCCCCCACATCTATTTGTGGAGTGGACAAACAAATGAACTGTAGGGATGGAAAACTTTCTCCTTCTTCCCTAATAGATTCTTTGACTGGTCCAGCAATTAAATTGACACATGACAGGTGAATAGGATGGAAACAAATTTTGTATGTATAGAAGCCTCACAAAAATATGAAACTCAAAGGCAGTTAACCAATTGAGGCTTATATACTATCTTGAGATTAAGAATAGGATAGAGAAAGTCTTTTCTCCACTGGATATCTTTCCCCCTTTGTTATAGATTAATTGATCATAAGTGTGTAGGTTTATTACTGGGTTCTCTGTTCTGTTCCATTGATTTATATTTCTGTTTTTGTGCCAGTATTATAGTGTTTTGATTACTGTAGCTTTGTAGTGTAGCTTGAAGTCAAGAAGCATGATTCCTCCAGCTCTGTTCTTTCTCGATTGTTTTGGCTATTTAGGGCCTTATGTGTTTCCACACAAATTTTAATATTATTTATTCTAGTTCTTTGAAAAATGCTTTTGGTATTTTGATAGGGATTGCCTTGAATCTGTGGCTTGCCTTGAGTGGCATGATTATTTTAACAATACTGATTCTTTCAATCCAAGAGTATGGTACATCTTTTCATCTCTTTGCATTGTTTTCAATTTCTTTCATTCATGTCTTATAATTTTCCAAGTATAGGTCTTTTATTTCCTTAGATAGGTTTATTCCTAGGTACTTTATCCTTTTGATGTGATGGTAGTGGGATTATTTCTGAATTTCTCTTTCTTATAGTTTGTTATTAGTATATAGAAATGCAACAGATTCTCTTCAATAAGTGGTGATGGGAAAATTGGATAGTTACATGTAAAATAATTAAATTAGAACATTTTTTAACATCATATACAAAAGTAAATTCAAAATTCATTAAATATCTAAATGTAAGACTAGAAATAATGAAATTCCTAGAGGAAAACATAGGCAGAACACTCTTTGACATAAATTGTAGTAATATTTTCTTCTGTCTCCAAAGCAAAAGAAATAAAAGAATTACAAAAAAAAAAAAATCGGACCTATTTAGACTTAAAAGTTTTTGCAAAGCAAAGGAAACCATTGACAAATTAAAGACAATCTATTGAATGAGGAAATATTTGATATGACCTATAAGGAATTAACATCCAAAATATATAAACATGTCGTACAACTCAATGTCTCCTCTCCAAAAAAATCATTTAAAAAAGATCAGAAGACCTGAATAGACATTTTTTCAAAGAGGAAATGAAGATGGCCAACAGACACATGAAACAATGCTCAACATTGTGAATCATTAGGGAAATGCAAATCAAAATCACAATGAGATATCACCATAAACTATCAGAATGTCTATCATCAAAGACACAAATAGCAGATGTTGGTGAGGATATGAAGAAAAGGCAACCCTTGTACATTGTGTGTGGAGAAGTAAATTGGTTCAGTCACTATGGAAAACTTGTAAATGAGCTCTGTTGAGTTGGCTTAAAGAAAATTTAATTTTAATTCCCACATAAATGTTCAAAAAAAAAAAAAAGCCAACCCAAATGAATTTCAGGTTCATGTGATCAAAGTAAAATTCAATATTGTATGAAAACTTGTATTAGATTTAGTTTAAGTTTGTTGGTTTGATTAATACAGACCTATCTGTACAATAATCAATATTAAGTGTAATAATTTTATTATACCTAGACTTACTGTAAGCCAGTGAGATCTTATTATTTCTATTATAAAAGTTCATCAGCAAGAAAAAAACTTGGTCTGATGAAATTTTTAAGTAAATTAAATGTAAATGAAATATGAGTTTTTAGTCAAATGTTTTAAGAATAATTATGTTTTAGGTTTGTCTATCTAAAAATAGTTTCTACAGACTTTTGGTAACTTGCAACTTTAGAGTTTTTGTAAGTTAAGTTAAATGATGTTAATTCATTGAATAACAGTTATCATTTCCAAAAAGATAAAGCACTGAAATATTAATCTCTAAACAAGTCTTAAGTTTACCTACCTTTGTCTTCTTATTGGAGAAAAACTAAAAATGTTTAAGTTGGCTGGACACACATCTTGTACTACATTGAGGAAAAAGTTATACTATGAGAAAATGAATGTTTCTGGAGCTTACAGAATATATTCATAAGCTTGTCAATTGGGAAATACTGATATGACAAACATTTCACAGTTACCCGCTTCTTGGTTTTTGCTAAAGTTTAAGGTTAAAGATCGAAATATATATATAGATATATGTCACTAAAGTTATAAAGAAATAATAAAAATATTTCAGTATGCAAATAAAGTAGGATGTATGTTTTCAATAAAATAAGGTATGAGAATAAGGTATGAGAGTAGATATGTATCTTAAGGGAAGAAAAAGTAATTTTATCCCAAATTTGATTGTTTTTCAATATGAAAAAAAAGGGGGGTGGTGGAAATTAATATGAATACAGGAAGTTTTGGGAAAAGAACTCTGAGAAAGAAATTTAGTGTATGATAAGGACTAGCTTGGTAACACACTCCAGTATTCTTGCCTGGAGAATCCCCATGGACAGAGGACCCTGGTGGGCTATAGTCCACGGGATTGCAAAGAGTCGGACACGACTGAACAACTAAGAACAAGGACTGGCTAAAATTAGGTCGAATTTAATTGAGTAAATGACTTTTGTTATTAAAAATAATTTGGAGCAAAATCCGAATTTGATTTTCTGTCTCTGTTAAGAGAACAAAGTTTTCTTGGAATGCGGATCTGCTTTCATTTCAGTTCAGTTGCTCAGTTGTGTCTGATCTTTGCGATCCCATGAATCGCAGCGCCAGGCCTCCCTGTCCATCACCATCTCCCAGAGTTCACTCAGACTCACGTCCATTGAGTCCGTGATGCCACCCAGCCATCTCATCCTCTGTCGTCCCCTTCTCCTGCCCCCAATCCCTCCCAGCATCAGAGTCTTTTCCAATGAGTCAACTCTTTGCAGGAGGTGGCCAAAGTACTGGAGTTTCAGCTTTGGCATCATTCCTTCCAAAGAACACTCAGGGCTGATCTGCTTTAGATAAAGGATTATAAATTTCTTTACCTTTAAGTAATCTGTTGTAACTCTCTGCATTTGCCTTTAAAATTTTTATTGTCATTTTGATTAAGTGAATAAGTGTTGTTTCACAATAGCCTATGATCCTTCTTGACCAAATGTTTTAAAATCTCTTGAAGACTGTTTTGTGTACTTCTTACAAACTTTTCAAAGGTCAGATTTTAATTAAATTTCTTCTGATATCTAAATAGCTTTGGAATGCTTTGGAGGGGTTCTCAAATGTGTAAAGAGATATTAAATTAATTAGGGTTACTTGGTATATTAAATTGCATGGGAGACACCGTTAAATGAGTGGTGCTAAATTTTGTTAGGTTATATTATATGAGTAAATGTCATAATTTAAATGTCCTAGAAATTATATAATATTAAATTTCTAAAATTTGTGTATGTTCTAGCATATCATCTGTCATAATTCATTATTATCATAAAGTATTATATGTCACAAAAATAACCAAATTTCTTTCTCACTTGCATTGTAATCAGATCTTTAACCATGACCTGCAAAAGTCTTTGTCATTTATTGACAATTATTGTTATCTCCGATGTTTTTGCAAAAATGCTTCATTTTCAAGAAGATTCATACAAAGGACTTTTAGACAATGACACATTTCTGATAAATTTTAGATCATAACACTGAATTGGGCAAGAAATTAAAGAATTCTAATGGAAACTCTGATGACTTCATAAAAAAAACTGTTGACAAAAGATTAAGATCAAGAATTAATTCATAGGACTGTGTGAACTAATGAAGAAGGTCATAAGTTTTATGTCTTTTGCCTAAAGTATTACTGAATTAATTTTTGCTTTCTGTGTATTAGGAAAACTTTCCCCTTAAACTAATCTCGACTTACAGAAATTTAGTAAATTGTACTTTTATAAGTAGAATTGAAATATTTATTTTTTCTCTCTACCTAATTCAGCCAGAATTTGGAAACTCTTAGTGAGCATTTTTAGTTTTAGTAATATAGTTACTTGTATAAGTTCAATAAGGGTGTCTCCTTATAACAGACATAACTGGAAACATTGGTTATATTACTATGATGTTGATTGGAATATTATATTTGTGAATATCCATAAAATCAGATGTGATCAAACTGCTTTAAAAACCTAAAGTAAATTTATGGACCTGTGAAACTCTTGGAAAAATGACTTGTTACCAGAGGTTAAAGCGTCTTCCTGCTAATGCAGGAGTTCTGGGTTCGATCCCTGGGTTGGAAAGCTCCCCTGGAGAAGGAAATGGCAGCCCACTCCAGTATTCTTGCCTGGAGAATCCCATGGACAGAGGAGCCTGGCAGGCTACAGTCTATAGGATCACAAGAGTCGGACACGACTTAGTGACAAAACCACTACCACCATCTTGCTTATACGGTTTCCCAGCAGCCTTACCAGTTTACCACAGTAATCTACCTTTAGATGAAGATTAGATGTCCCATGATCTGAAACTGGGAGATTATGCACATTGGAAAAGATATCAGATAAAAGACTTTCTACAGCCACATTGAAAGGAATCATATTAGGACTCCTCTCCTGAATAGATTGCAATTCATAGACAAGAAGAAGAGAAGATCTGAAGTAGACAGCTGACTCAAAATGCTGGACCAGGTCTGTATATGATTATCTTGATGATTGTTCACACTTTTGCTTATAAATAAATGTACTTCTCTCTTGGGATCAATCATATTCAAGTATGAAAAACCAGTTCAACTTTAGTTTAGTCACCAATTTCTAGTACTCCTAGGTTACCTAGGTGATCTGTCCTCTTCATTGTTCTAGTTGGATGGCCCTTTAGGAAGATTAACAGAAGGAAGTTATAGTTCTGTTCTGATCACTATTGATATTACTAGATAAGACTCTTTTCTGTTGTTGATCAATCATTGTTGCCATAAATGGGAGCTTTCATTAAAGTTACACAGACTCCATTAGAGCAAAGAGCTAAATTACAGTCAAAGAATATAACTTCTCTGTTATTAGAAAGGCCACTTCCTCAATTATGGAATGAATTTACATGGCTAGCAGCAAGCAATGGTCATTTAAGCTTAAAGGTCCTCATGTTGGGAATAGTTAAATCATTTTAAGGATAATCAGCCTAATAACACTAGGAAATTGAGCTGTGTGCCTTATGAACACTGGATATATCATTGCCTTTCAGATTCGGTAATTGTTTTGTAACTGATTGAGATGACCAGGAAAATACTCGGTAGCTTTTAACAGGACCCAGTGGATTTGTGGAACAAACTTATGGTCTTGGCTCACCCCAGGTTGGTAGGAAGATGCACAATTGGTTTCCTTTGGACTCAGGTTTGCCTGATAGAGCTTTCCTGATGGCTCAGTTGGTAAATAATCTGCCTGCAATGCAGGAGACCCTGGCTTGATTCCCATTTCCACTGGAGAAGGGATAGGCTACCCACTCCAGTATTCTTGGGCTTCTCTTGTGGCTCAGCTGGTAAAGAACCTGCCTGCAATTCAGGAGACCTGGGTTCAATCCTTGGGTTGGGAAGATCCCCTGGAGAAGGGAAAGGCTACCCACTCTAGTATTCTTGGGCTTCCCTTGTGGCTCAGCTGGTAAAGAACCTGCCTGCAATTCAGGAGACCTGGGTTCAATCTTTGGATTGGGAAGATGCCCTGGAGAAGGGAAAGGCTACCTACTCCAGTATTCTGGCCTGGAGAATTCCAAGGACTAGTCCATGGAGTCAGAAGGAGATGGACATGACTGAGCAACTTTTGCTCACTCACTCAGGTTTGCCTTTGGGTAGCCTTGAAAGTGACCCTGCAATCTACTTTTAATGTATCACTCTGGGTCCAGTAAGTTTTCTAGTGGTGAAGTCACCGGGCTGCTTTACTTGGAATGAAGGATGTCATTAATCACATAGAGGCTTTAACAAAATTTACTCAGCAAGCTTTGAATGATAGTAATCAAGTCATTAACTTAGTAAATTTGAAGTCTCCATGATGACAAAAGTGGTCCTACAGAATCACATGTCCCTCAGCTTCCCAAGGGTTGGACTTATGCTATAATATGTACTGAATGTTGTGTCTTTAAAGCTGATGAGTCTTCTAATATAACCAATCTTATGATACATAAAAAGAGTCAGATTTCTACTCTGAATGATCCTTTTCTCAGTTTAGGCAAAATACTAGTAAAATAGTTTGGTTAAGGAGAATCTGGCTTAAATCTTTACTAATGACATTGTTACTCTTATTGGCAACTTGGATTACTTGTATAAGATAATATCTAAAAAAGTTGAACTACTGGTCACATCTGCAGTTGTTTATAAATTAATGAGCATGAACAATGTACTTACAAGGTAAAATTGGCATAAGTCTTACTGGAATTGACTGTCAGTCCTTCTAGACATCCAGTCAATATAGCCTATATAAGATTAAAGAAATACCTAGACTATTAAGACCTGGCATTGAGGAACACGATGGATTCAGGACAGGAAAGCAACCATGCTGGAAGCAATGGATGAAATAATTGATCACCTAATTCTTGAATTAATGAAATAAAATTATTTTTATGGCAGGAAAAGAAAAATTCTACATAAAATTTTCTCTGCCACTTAAGCCATTACCATCATTTGACAAAAAGCATGGAAGCTGAGATTTAGAGAGATTAATGTCTGTCAAAGTCTTGTAATTAGAAATTAAGACACAAAATTTATACCTTGGTACTCTTCAAATCCAAAATTAATATGTTCTCCAACTCTTCTGCACTGATTTTTTTCTCTCTCCATATTGAATCCACTTTCTATCATGTCTTCTCTTTCACATTTGTTTCCTCTCATGATCCCTGTTAAAATCCAGCTTCCAAGCACCTTGAGGCCAGGGATTACATCATACTCAGTTCTGCCTTTCTTTCATTAAATCCAAGGTATGACCCACAATATGACCTTAATAAGTATCTTGAAAAAAATTAGTGAGTGAAATGAATTATTACATATACTAGAAATTAAACGAGTGCCTTTGCTTGCTTGACTGATAATATCACAATTATATTTTTAGGTGTATTTTAAATGGAGGGTTCCAAACTGATGAAGTGAAAAAAAATAGAAAACTTAGATATGTATAAAATGAAAAATATTTTAAAATGTTTAGTTGATAGTTAAAATTGGGAGATGTCACAAAACATTTGAATTTAGCTTGCTTAAAAAAATACTGGAAAGTATTTAATACTTGGCCCACATAACCCCATAGCAATAATGTGCTTGATTTGAGTAGAATCTGTCCTTTATGGAGAGGATGTGCTTGCTACATATCACCACAGCTTCTTGTTCTTACACACAATGCTTGTATTGACATTCGGCCCGTGTTTTTCATTTTTTTACCTATCTTGTTCACATGTCATGAGTCTATTAACCCTTATGTAAAATATAAAATCTATAAGAAATGAATATGTTACTTCTTTATTCTGCATTTTCTTTTTTGGTAGAACTCTACACAGAAAAAAAATTCCATAATGTATACTTGAAAAGGTCAACGAATCTATCTACTGGAGGACTTAATCTTTAATACTATTTTTTTTTTTTACAAACGTTTTACAGCTTTTACACATTTCTTGCTTCTTTTACAAATTTACTCACATCTTTTACAAATTCCTTCTTCATTCTATTTTATCCCCGTCATCACTCACCACAATCAATGTATCTATTTTAAGATTTATGTGTCTTGGGTAAAAACAAACTTCTCTCCAAGTAAAAATTTGATCACACCCTCACGAATCTGTTTGGTCTTGATACCATAAACAATTGGGTTCATTGTAGGAGGCAGTAGAAGATAAAGGTTGGCCACAATAATGTGTATGTGATGAGGGATACGTGTCCTCCAAAACGGTGGGTGAAAAAAGTGAAAAAAGCTGGGATATAGGTGATCACGATAGCACAGATATGTGATGTACAGGTGCTGAAGGCTTTGTGACGAGCATCTGTGGATGACAGGCTCACCACTGCTCGCAAGATCATAGTGTAAGACACTGCAATACAGCTCATGTCAAACACACCAATGAGGAGAGCAACCATCAGACCATAAATAGCATTGACCTTGACTTTGCCACAGGACACCTTGGCCACAGACATGTGGTCACAGTACGTGTGGGGAATGAAGTTGCCTCGACAATAGGGCAGGCGCTTGGTAAGGAGAGTGAATGGAAAGATGAGCATCACACCCCTCAGCAGAGTGGCAAGACCAGCCTTGGCAATGACAGCACTGGTGAGGATGCTGGCATAGCGTAAGGGGTAGCAGATGGCCACATAGCGGTCCAGCGCCATGAGCATGAGCACCCCAGACTCCATCCCAGTCAACATGTGGACGAAAAACATCTGAGCCAGGCAGCCATTGAAGTCAATCTCCTTAAGGTTGAACCAGAATATGCACAGCATGTTGGGTACCGTGGTGGTGCACAGGGTGACATCTGTGAAGGAGAGCAGGGCCAGAAAGTAGTACATGGGGCGGTGCAGGGCCTCCTCATGGCCGATGAGGTAGAGGAGTCCACAGTTGCCCGCAACTGCAATGACGTACATGACGCAGAATGGCAGGGAGATCCAGAGGTGCGCGGCTTCCAGCCCAGGAACACCATTCAAGATAAAGAACTTTGGGGTTAGACTGGAGCTGTTGGCTCCAAACATAATGGCTGACAGGAGGAGGGCATATTACATTCTTTAAAAGTGATCCTTTCCTGGACAAGAAAATAACTCAGAGGTGAGCAGAGGACTTGAAAACAAAATGTAAAACAGCAATGACCAAAATGACTTTTCAAATGAGAAGTACTGATTAAGTTCCTTGGGGTCACCTTATCTAAATTCATATTCCATCTCTAAATAATAATTGTGTCTGGCTCAGAAGTTGTCAGTATTGCTCAGTAAGATAATCTATGTGTTGTGCTAAACCTGTGTATAACACATAGTGTTATACAAAAAATATTAGCAGTAATATTGCTGTTGTTATCACTATTATTATAATTTCTTGCATGTGTGCTAAGTTGCTTGTCATGTCTGATTCTTTGTGACCCTGTGGACTTCAGCCCACTAGGCTCCTCTTCCCTGGAATTTTCCAGGCAAGAGTACTAGAGTGTGTTGCCATGCCCTCTTCCAGGGGATCTTTCTGACCGAGGGATTAAATCTGCATCTCTTATGTCTCCTACAGCTCAGGTAAGGTAAGGTGAGGTAAGAGTGCCCCTTACCTCGTGATAAACATCACATGTGATCAAAATTGCCTTGATTAATATAGTAAATTCAAATGGAGCTGCTCAGCTCTGCTGTAATTCAAGTGCCATTGAGCCCTTTAGGATAGGACAGGTAATATGAGATTTTGAAAAACCTCAGTTATACTGAGATGATTGAGAGGTGAATTTTAGATAGCAAGTGCTAGTAACTAGGGGAGGGGGTACAGGATTGGGAACTCATGTACACCTTAGACGGATTCATGTCAATGTATGGCAAAACCAATACAATATTGTAAAGTAAAATAAAGTAAAAATAAAAATTAAAAATATATATATTCTCATATCTTAGAAAAATAACTATAAATGTCTCAACTCTGAAAAGAAATCTAGGGACATTTCATCCAGCTAAATCCCTGCAAGTTCTTGCTGATTCCAGGTAGCAGGTAAGCATGTAGCAATTGGAATTTCTGCAAAGAGAGTTGGCATACATGAGATTCCACCTCTGATGTCTGCCTCCTTCTAAGATAGATAGCTCGAGGGCACTAAAGCCACAAGACTGAAAAGGAAAAACCAAGATATTAAGATATCAGAGGAGGAAAAACTTTTGGCTCTGCTCATCTGCCTTGTAAACTAAAACTGATTATGGCAAATTCTCAGGCTCTTCTGAACATCAACATCATATAACTAAATAATCTATCCACCTTATTAAAGCATAAACAGATGAACAGATCAGTTTGGTGCCAGTTCTTTTCCTCTTACCTTCAGTAAGATTTCTCTTTATACCTCCCCTGCCGGATGATTCTGCTATAACATGAGCTATTTTTAAACTTAAAATATATTTGTAAAAGGAAAAGTAGATGGATCTCTGAAAATATGAGAACAAAGTTTTATTGTATGCTTATTTATAGAGACATAGACACCCAGACTCCATGATGAACTTGAACAAGTCTCACATCTTCTTTTTTAAAATTTTCCTGACTTTTGAAGAAGGAGGGAGGTGATAAAAGTACATAATTAGAGGTGTTAGAATGGGTAAATGGAAGTTAATCCTCCAAGTGGTGTCTAATAAGTCATTAATGTACATTACATATTATAATAATAAGAATAACTTTCTCACTATATGCTAAAATGTATATGTTTAACAGAGGCTTATTGATATCATTCTAGTTTCTAGAGATATACTCATGGTTAGTGTTAGTCGCTCAGTCGTGCCCGACTCTTTGTGACCCCATGGACTGCAGTCCACCAGGCTCCTCTGTCCATGAGATTTTCCAGACAAGGATACTGGAGTGGGTTGCCATTTCCTTCTCCAGGGGATCTTCCCAACCCAGGGATCGAACCCAGGTCTCCTGCACCGCAAGCAGATTCTTTACTGACTGAGCTACAAGGGAAGCCGATATACTCATGACTGAAATAGAAAAAACCCTCTCCATTTGTGGAGCTAATATTCCAATGGAGGTTGACTTCTACCTTCAAATTTGTATCAATGGCTAGGGTGTATGTTACCATCCTCATTTTATATATGAGGAAATGTAAGTTCAAGGTAACTTAATGAGAAGTGTGTCAGCAAAAATTTAGAAATTGATAAAGCCAGGATTCAAATCCAGGTTTGTTTGACCTTGAAGCTGTGTGTTTAATCATTCTATATCTGTTGCCTAAATTGAAGAACTGCATTAACTGGACATAACTACCTTAATTTGTGATGGCAGAGGAAGAAAGAAAACACTTGATGTGGAGCTAATATTCCAATGGAGGTTGACTTCTACCTTCAAATTTGTATCAATGGCTAGGGTGTATGTTACCATCCTCATTTTATATATGAGGAAATGTAAGTTCAAGGTAACTTAATGAGAAGTGTGTCAGCAAAAATTTAGAAATTGATAAAGCCAGGATTCAAATCCAGGTTTGTTTGACCTTGAAGCTGTGTGTTTAATCATTCTATATCTGTTGCCTAAATTGAAGAACTGCATTAACTGGACATAACTACCTTAATTTGTGATGGCAGAGGAAGAAAGAAAACACTTGCTCTTATTACTATCTTAGAGAAGAGATAGAATAAATTTGTAAAGTTATATAGAAAGTCAGTGTTTATGTAAAGGACCTATCTACAGAGAGAGCACTTATCTGTGAAATAGCCAGATTCCTATTCCTGGACTTGTTCACACAGACACTGTATAAAACCTGGTAGGGGGTTGCATGAGATTTCTGCTTCCCTGGTGGCTCAGTGGTAAAGAATCCACCTGCAGTGCAGGAGACAAGGGTTCGATCCCTGGGTTGGGAAGATCTTCTGGAGATGGAAATGGCAACCCACTCCAGTATTCTTGTCTGGAGAATACCATGGACAGAGGAGCCTGGCAGGCTACTTCTATGGGATTCCAAAAAGAGTCAGGCGCCACTCGGCGACTGAACAACAAGAAAATATCTACAGGGAAGCCACTCAGGAATTCTTCTCACTACTTTCCAAGATTCAAGTATACTCATCAATTACTTTTCACAAAATCCATTCTCCTGGAAGCAGTTTTGATTATAGATATATGTTAATGAAGGCAAAAACTTTTGTTTTCCTCCCTTTCAAGTCCACTGTTGTTTGTAGTTCATCATTAGTGAACCATGAGGTAGTTTTAAATATATTTCACAATTAGGGGGATGTTGTTTATTTCCTTAGTCCCCAGAAAATAGTCATTTATTATGCTTAGAGTCAAAAAGAAATACTGTTTCTAATCAACAACATCTCAAAGAAATTGCACTTCTTGTATGAAAAACTTTACATTTGGGGAAAGTGCAAGCCTTTGGGAATCTCTGAAACTCACCTCAGTGTGGGCAAGGACCAGACTCATGGGCATGACTGAGACTTCTGAGTGTCAGACTTCAACAACCAGTTTCCACCTCTACATAGAATTTCTGTGTCTTTTGAGGATTCCACATACTTGGGTGTTTACAGCTGATTGGATCTCCACACTGATATGTCAGAGGGCTCAGGTTAGAATAAAATTCCTTTGGGACTTTCAAAATCATTTCTATATTTATCAGCTTTTATATTCATAATTATCAGCAGGAGAGATGTTGATAAGAGTATTAAAGTTAAATATCTTCCCCCCGGTGTGGTTTCTAACCAAGAGTTCTGATAATCATAAGAATTATTTGCTTTTCACTTATCTTGCTTTATAAAATAATGATCTAACTATGTAATCATAAAATTTCAAAAAATATTGAAACATATTCAATGCATATAACCTATGTTGCATATATATATTTATTATATATTTCCGTGGAAATATATATATATATACACTATTTATTTTATATTTTATATTTAGAGAGAGAGGCAGAAATTGAAAGTGACAGATACAGAGAATATATCATATAAGAATAATAGAAATATTTTGTGCCTACTTTGTGGTTTGTCCTGAGTTTAGATAAGCTAATAAATACACAAACCCACATATGTGAGCATATTATATATATGTGTATATATTGTGGCAAAATAGTTTTACATTTATCTTACATTTTATTACCTGAGTTTCCCCTGTACTATTTTATTATGAAGAAGACTAATTCTGGAATGATTGAAAAGCAAATTGAAATGATTTTTGTCATTCTCAATGGTGAATATGTAAAGATTCCTGTTAAACAGCAAATGTTGGAATTCTCTCAATTAACGTTGAAAGTATATCACAAAACTCCCCTGATACTGTATATTCTAACATAATATTGGAGAAAACTTAAAATTGTATGGCTATTTTGCAGAAAAGCTGAAATACTTATATACTGAGAACTATAAAATACTGATACAGAAAACTAGATGATTCAGTGAAATGGAAAGATATGCCTTGCTCTTGAGTTGGAAAAATCAATATTGTTAAATGACAAAACTATCCAAGGCAACCTACAGGTTCAATGTAATCCCTCTCAAATTACCAATAGTGTTTTTTCAGAGAACTAGGACAAATCTTTTTAAAGTGTATGTGGGAACACAAAAGACTGAATAGCCACCGAAATCTTGAGAAAGAACGGAGCTGGAGACAGCATGCACTGGAACTTCAGGCTATACTACAAAACTATTGTCATCAAAGCTGAATGGAGAACCCGGAAATAAACCCATGCAATTATGGTCAATTAATCTACAACAGAGGAGGCAAAAACTTACAATGGAGAAAAGATAGTATCTTAATAAATGGACAGTTTACAAGTAAGAAAATAAAATAACTGGGCAGCTACATGTAAGAGAACAAAATTTAGAACATTCTCTAACACCATATACAACAGTAAACTCAATAACATCTCTGCCTTTCCCATCTCAGTTCAGTAAGTTCTACCAGAGGCAAGGAAGTTAGCATCAAAATATCATCAATTTTATGACACACGTCGGGGAAAATAAAGCTTTAGATCTTCAGTCAAAAGGGCTTGTTTATATTTTGCCCCCAATATAGGTAGGTTTGCTCACTCAGGCAGCGTAGACAAATGAAAATCTCAATGGGAGGGGCTGGCCACTAACCACACCAATGTGGATAGATCAGTATGTATGGTCTATTCAGAGAGAGGCTGACTAGTGTGAGGGAACAGGACTTATTATAACTCACTAATATCAGATGCCCAACAGAAGCTTCTTATTCAGATGAATGAGTTAGAACAAAAAGTTAAGAATTGTAGTCTAAATGAGGCCCCGATACTTTAAGTAATGCTTGAGAAGAATAATTGTCCCCTGCCTCAAGTTTGCTTTTTCCCCTTTGCTTACAAACATTACTATTTGTTCTTTCCCATTGTACCATGTCTTGTACAATATTCAGACTGTGATAACCTCCCTTAAAATTTCCTTTTCTCTCTCCTCTTCCTTTTCTTGTGTAATGCTTTTATTTCTTTTTCTTTTCTTGATTTTCTTCTTTTATGGCCTCAAAATTTCAGATTTAAGTGAAACCTAAGTGCTTATCACTACAATATTTTACTCTCAAGAACCGTGCTTAGCAAAATGCTCCACTTGATACACACAACTCTTTCTCCACAGAACATTCAGCACCGCTTGCACACAACCCCATACACAGTAGCCTACAAACTCTCTGTGTACTATTGTTATCTAGAGGCTTAGGATGTGTTTGGGTGCATGAAGATAGTATTGATTGTATAAAAAAATCTGTGCCTTTGATTTTTTAACATAAAATACCTAAAGGTAAATAGATAAGCAGAATTGTCTAGTATTTCTATAGATATTTATTGTTCCAAAGGAACTGGGGGAAAATACCAGACTAATATTAAACTTCTTTTCTGTTGACTGAGATGCCTTTGATTTCTGATCTCAAACATAGAAATGGTAAACTCAAAATCTCTAATTATCCTGCAAAATAATTATGCCATCTTTATGCCATCTTGTTCAATTTTTAGCATTCTATAAAATTGCTTTGGAAACAGCTTAAAGTTACTTTGAAAGACAAGGTAAGTGTATGCTGTTTTTCATTTCAAAGAGAACAAATAAATTTGTTATTCATGGATTCTGAGAGACAGAACTCAGGGAAAGAATGAGATACGATTCTAGTTATAATTTTGGGTTAACTTTTCCAGCTCATTAAACATAAAACCATACTGTTGGCAGAGTCTTGTGAAAAGGTCATGTGGAATGCTCACTGAACTTTGTGTTCTAGTTGTACTGTTTTGTTGTTCTTTATGTTGTTCTGTATTTTCTTTATGTCTGTATGTCTACACATGTGTCCATATAGAAGTGGCCAAATGATTCTGGAGATTCTGCAGAGGAAGATAACTTTCACTACCTTGGCATCCCCTTGTAATTTCTTTACACTTCCTTTTCTTTGGAAATATTAATATATCATATTTTAAAGGAATTATGATTTAATTAAACTGAAATATGTGTGGGAGTTCTTTGTACTTAATACATTGGTTCTAGATCTAATCAAACTATGTGAGGTTGAATGTGGGAAGACTGGATCTTTTTCATGAAGCCACTGAGCCTAGCCTCACAACTTTGGTACTAGGGCACGAGATGGAATTTGAAATACCATCCACCTTTTTTTCCATTTCTTTACTTCTCTCCTTCTCTCTTATTTTCCTCTTTCTATGCTTTTCTCTCTCTTCCTTGTCATAAATACTGAGTAGAATATTCTTTCATCATCATTTATTTTACAATTATTTAAAAATTCCTCAATGATTCAGCCTGCTTGCTCTAATTTAGTTGTAAGTCATAATTCAGAATTATATTGTTGTTGGATTTATTTTCTGTGAAAATTTATTTTCAGTATTTATTTTCTGTAAATAATGGGGAGGATAACATAAAATTAATTGAGAATTCTTACTCAGTGCCTCAGATATACATCATTTATTGCATTTTATTTTTTCAGATTTTTAAAAAAATTATATTCTTGCTTCACTTTTTATTGTTGTTGCCTCCCATACACTCGCCCCACAATGCAAGCTTATTTACATTATTGTATTTAAACATTAATTTTAATATTCTGAGATATAAAAAGTCTAGGAATATATATATTCTTTATATATAAAATGAGGATAATAATAGCTATGTCATAATTTTGAAGTAAATATTCAATGAAATATATATTGATGTTTTAAAATGGCAGTTTAGGTAAATTTCTTGATCTGTTTCCTAGTGTGTGGGTATGTGGACATGATTTAAGTGAGAATACATGATGGGCAAAATTTACCAAATCCAAAAACAGAAGTCCAGAAGAGAGAATTTTTTTCTGATTCAGTTCAGTTCAGTCTCTCAGTCGTGTCTGACTCTTTGCGACCCCATAAATGCAGCACGCCAGGCCTCCCTGTCCATCACCAACTACTGGAGTTCACTCAGACTCGTGTCCAAGGAGTCAGTGATGCCATCCAGCCATCTCATCCTCTGTCGTCCTCTTCTTCTCCTGCCCCCAATCCCTCCAAGAATCAACGTCTTTTCCAATGAGTCAACTCTTCACATGAGGTGGCCAAAGTACTGGAGTTTCAGCTGCAGCATCATTCTCTCGAAAGAAATCCCAGGGCTGATCTCCTTCAGAATGGACTGGCTGGATCTCCTTGCAGTCCAAGGGACTCTCAAGAGTCTTCTCCAACACCACAGTTCAAAAGCATCAATTCTTCTGCGCTCAGCTTTCTTCACAGTCCAACTCTCACATGACCACTGGAAAAACTATAGCCTTGACTAGATGGACCTTAATCGGCAAAGTAATGTCTCTGCTTTTGAATATGCTATCTAGGTTGGTCATAACTTTTCTTCCAAGGAGTAAGCGTCTTTTAATTTCATGGCTACAATCACCATCTGCAGTGATTTTGGAGCCCAGAAAAATAAAGTCTGACACTGTTTCCATTGTTTTCCCATCTATTTCCCATGAAGTGATGGGACTGGATGCCATGATCTTCATTTTCTGAATGTTGAACTTTAAGCCAACTTTTTCACTCCCCTCTTGCACTTTCATCAAGAGGCTCTTTAGTTCCTCTTCACTTTCTGCCATAAGGGTGGTGTCATCTGTATATCTGAGGTTCTTGATATTTCTCCCAGCAATCTTGATTCCAGCTTGTGTTTCTTTCAGCCCAGCATTTCTCATGATGTACTCTGCATATAAGTTAAATAAGCAGGGTGACAATACACAGCCTTGACGTACTCCTTTTCCTATTTGGAATCAATCTGTTTTTCTGATTATCAGTTTACAATTTTTATTACATGCAAACATTTAAATTATTTTATTTTTTTATTTTTATTGATTTTTATTTTTTAGTTTGTTTTGCTTTACAATACTGTATTCGTTTTGCTATACATTGAC
>SJXQ01003723.1:0-26887 GCA_006408695.1 Aepyceros melampus | reverse complement strand
CCGAAGAATTGATGCTTTTGAACTGTGGTGTTGGAGAAGACTCTTGAGAGTCCCTTGGACTGCAAGGAGATCCAACCAGTCCATTCTGAAGGAGATCAACCCTGGGATTTCTTTGGAAGGAATGATGCTAAAACTGAAGCTCCAGTACTTTGGGCACCTTATGCGAAGGGTTGACTCATTGGAAAAGACCCTGATGCTGGGAGGGATTGGGGGCAGGAGGAGAAGGGGATGACAGAGGATGAGATGGCTGGATGGCATCACAGACTCAATGGACGTGAGTCTAAGTGAACTCTGGGAGTTGGTGATGGACAGGGGGCCTGGCGTACTGCGATTCATGGGGTCGCAAAGAGTCGGACACGACTGCGCGACTGAACTGAACTGAACTGATTCTATTTATACTTCTGCTCTGTCTGCCTGAAATCCAGCATGTCTGCCACACTGTTTTAACTACAGTAGCTCTGTAGTGTGTTTACTATCTCTTGGGGTTACTTCCCTTCCTTCCCCCATCACTCTCTTTGGAATTTGTTCATTGTTCCTGGGATGTTTGTTTTCCCACATGAACTTTCAAATCCACTTATCTCCCTCAAAAGTCATTTTCACAATTTTCATTCGGCTGTGATCCCTCTGTGGGTTCATTTAGGAGACAGTATCTTTGTGGATATTGAATCTTCCTCTCTGTGTGGAAACTGCCCCAGCCTTCTCTGTGTCCCTCAGGGATAAGCTATGTTCACCAGTCCTGTAAGTGTATTCCTAAGGCATTTATGTTGTGCTGTCATAGCCACACAAATAGGACATTTCCTGCATTATAGCTCCTAAGGATGTGGCCATAAAGAAAAGCTATTGCCATCTGAATTCACCCTTGAACTCAGCCACGTTGCTGAATTCTCTTCTTGGGGTGTGAGGATTTCAGTCTATCTCATGGGGTTCCAGGCTTGTGGTCCAGGCATCTGCAAATACTGACAATTGGCTTTCCATGTGACAGTTGCCTGGAAGGAGCAGGGGCTCTGCATGTGCGTGGGTGGGAAGGATGTTTCTGTTGCCACTTCATCTTCCACGGCTCCTTGCGCTGATATGGATGGAGTGGGAGGAGCAGTTAGAGTTGTTTGTAGACCTTTGTGAGCCCCTGAGACCAAGCAATAAAGGGCCTGGGAGAAGGTGAGAACCCCAGCTTGTCTCTGTGCAAAGAGGTTCTGGGAGCCCTGGCCGTGACCTAGGTGGGTGCCTGGCCCTCCTCCAGGTGGCAGGTTAGCAAAGACACTAGAGGCTCATGAACTTGGGGGCTGAGAAGGGCAGTGTCCCACAGACCCCTCCTCAAGCACCCGTGCTCCCTTGGGGATCTGGGAAATACATGGGGTTGGGGGAGAGGAGCTCAGAGTGTCGGCACAATGTCCCCAGACCTCATTCTTCCCCAGGGCCAGGGCGAGAGGACCTTTGTGTGGCCTGGGTTCTTGCCTTTATTCCTTGCAAGAGCTGCCCACAGGGAGTCAGATTTTTGTGTTTCCTATTTGAAAATAGGTACAGAAAGAGTCAGAGGAGGTCATGCATGAATCTGGATGCATTAAATGGGTTCGGTTGGTGTGACATTTATTATCTTCATGTGCGGAGCTGCATGCCTCCGGCTGGTCCAGCCCTTCAGAACATCTGTTTTTGGCATTTGTATCAGTGTTTTTCATGCTCTGTATTAGTGTCCTGGGGCTGCCTTGACAAAGTGCCATAGTCTGGGCAGCTCAAAAAATAGTTGCTAATTGCAGTCTTACACTCTGGAGGCTGGGAATCCAAGGTGGAGGTGTGGGTGGGGCTGGTTCTCCTGAGGCCTCTCTCTTGAGCATGTGGATGGCCATCTGTTCCGTGTCCTCACATGGTCCTCCTGTGTGTGTCAGGGTCCTCATCTCCTCTTCTTATAAGGACACCAGTCATCTTGGGTTAGGGCCCACCCCAATGAATGTGTTTCACTTTTATCACCTCTTTAAAGCCCTGTCCCAAAAAAAAAAAAGTCCCATTCTGAAGTGCTGAGGTTAGGACTTCATCTTAACGAATTTTGGGAAGGGAAGACAGGATTCAGCAACACGACTCGTAGCTGAAGCATCTCAAATTTGGCTCTAAAATAAGACTGGCTTCAGTGGAACGTGACGGGTCTTTCGTCTCAGAGAAACTTAGCAGAGTGTTGCAGGGACTGGTGGCCCCAGAACCTGTGGCTCAGTGCTTCTCCATCATGGGTGCAGGTTCAGGATCCCTGGCTCCTCAGCAACCCAGCCCTAGGCCAGCTCCTCTGGTTTTAGCCTCCTCCCTTCTGAGAAAGCTCGACTGGGAAGAATCCCAGTCATCGTGCCCCCAGCTTCATAGACAGCGTTTGCTGAGCAGAGATGTGAGTAAACCATGCCGGAGGGTTCCTTTCCAGTTTTGTTCCTGTCCATAGGTGAGGACATCGAAGAGATGATATAAGGGGAGGGTTGGAGGTGGGAGCTAGTGGGAACAGGATGTCTGTTTCCAGATGATATCAGCATGGGTTCAAATGAGGCTTGTGAACCCCAAGGACCAGCAGGGCCAAAGGAAAGAAGAAAGTGCTCAGAAATTTTTCCTTTCTTTTTTTTTGGTTTCTTATTAGTTCACCAAAAACTTATGCCAAATAATGAAAAGCTTCCAAAGGCATCTCATTCTGCGCCCCTCCCCAGCATAGTTCTGTGCTCCAGCCGCCTCCCACCCACTCCCCTCACCTCCCACTTGAGGGTCATTCTAGAAGTCAAGAATGACAGAAGAGGGCTTGTCTACCTTTGTCGCAGAAGGAGGTCTTGTCAACCAGCATTATAGGATATAAAGAGAACTGTGTTTCTTGCATCTTTGACCTCAGGCTCTGAAGTTCAGACCCATCTTGTTGTCCTGTGTAGACCCCCACAGGTAGTCCAGGGAGGAGGACGTGTGGTCTGCCTCCTTCCTCACTCAGGCCATGAGACCAGGAAGCCTCACCCCAACAGAGGGTGAGCCCAGATGTCTTGGGGACCACCCCATAGAAGCGGTGACTGTGTAAATCCCATGAGCTTGACTTGTGACATTTTTATTCACCATCATGATTAGGAACCTCAGTGTGGCACTGGTGTATCCAGAAAAGAACAGAGGTGTTGGGGTCGGGCAGCATGTCTCAGCATGACTGCGCCCTCCCTCTGAGCACTCTGAGGGCTATTTCTTCTTCTTGGGCAAGGGTGGGGTGAGAGGACGCAGCTGGGTGCCCCTTCCATTGACTGCCTGGACCAGCTTGTTCAAAGTCAGAGCACCCTTGGATGCACCATCCCTGGAGGCTTCACTGTGCCTGGGTGGGGGTCCTCTCTGGTTTCTCTCTCCTGATAGTCAGGGTGGGACCCATGTCCTCCATTTTTCAAAGCCCCCTCCCAGCTCCACTTGATCAAAATGGAGAAAAAGAGAAACTGAGTAAGCCCTGCACCAGGGGGATGTCACAACCTCTTCCACCCTGGCCTCTGTATAAATAGCTCAATGTGCTTGGGAGGACTGGGGGTGATGGGCTGAAGGGCGGCCCCTGAGAGGTGCACGCCCTGATCCCTGGGCCCGTGACTGTGTCACATGGTACGGCGAAGGGGACTTTGCAGGTGGAATTAAGTTAAGGGTCTTGAGATGGGGAGTTATTCCGATTGTTGGGTGGGTTCAGTGTAATCTGAGGGAATTCACAAAAGGGAGTCGGGAGAGTCAGCAGCAGAAGGCTACGTGACTGTGTAAGTAGAGGAGCGGGGGTATCTGAAGGGGCACCACTGCTGCCTTTGAGGATGGAAGAAGGTGCCAGGGGCCAGGAGTGTGGGCACCTCTGAAGGCCAGAGAAACGGAGAATTAGACTCTTCCTGAGGGCTATGGAAGAAGAGTGCTCCTCTGGCCCATTTCAGAACTGCTGGTCTGCAGGGCTGCAACAGAGTAAACGTGTATGTGTTTAAAACTTGGGTCTCTAACCACCACCGTGGGCTTACTCGTTAGAGCAGCAGCAGGTCACAGATACCTGGTCTGTGGACACCAAGCTCGGTTCCTGGTTTTGATCTGGTAGGTGGTTTCCTTGCACCGTTTTATTCAATATTTTACCTCCTTCAGCCTGTGTGGAAACAGCCCAAGAGTGATGGAAACAGAAAAAGGAAAAATAGCTGGGAACTTGGCAAAAATATATAAAGTGGAATTTTCCCTGGGGTGGGATTGGGGTGGGTCTTTAACTCCTGGAACCAGAGTCATGGGTCCTCATCCCCTGGCAAGTGGCATGGCCGATGCACAGGGTACAAGATGGTGTCCCCACAGCCTAGCTCGCAGGGTGGCGGCTGGCAGATGGCCAATACTCTGATGTCTGAAAGTGCGTTTTGTGCTTCTATGAGTCACCTCGGGGAGACCAGCATCCCTTCTGGATAGCAGTGTCTCACGGCCTCTGCAGAGTCCCTTCTCTCCAATGTGAGTCATGCAAACAGAGGTGGCTTCAGTTGCCCTGGATCCAGTTCCTCCAGTTAAACGCAGAGTTGGAGCCGTGAGTCAGCGTATTCACGGGCGGGTTCGCCAAATCCCATTTTCCTTCTTCTTTATTTTCTTTGCAGAAGCACATACCCAGAGATGGGATCTGGAGCAGAGTTAAATTAGTTATTAATATTCCATACCAGGTCGATCGATTTTAGACTTGTTCTCAAGCCAACAGCCTTGAAGCCTGGCATGGTACATCCATGCTGGCACTGTGACCTTGAACTCGGCACCACGTCCAACACAGCGGCCCCCAGGGGGACTCCCCACTACTCCCACGGCAGTGGGAAGTGTCTACGGGGAGACCAGCATCCCTTCTGGATAGCAGTGTCTCACGGCCTCTGCAGAGTCCCTTCTCTCCAATGTGAGTCATGCAAACAGAGGTGGCTTCAGTTGTCCTGGATCCAGTTCCTCCAGTTAAACGCAGAATTGGAGCCGTGAGTCAGCGTATTCACGGGCGGGTTCACCAAATCCCATTTTCCTTTTTCTTTATTTTCTTTGCAGAAGCACATACCCAGAGATGGGATCTGGAGCAGAGTTAAATTAGTTATTAATATTCCATACCAGGTCGATCGATTTTAGACTTGTTCTCAAGCCAACAGCCTTGAAGCCTGGCATGGTACATCCATGCTGGCACTGTGACCTTGAACTCGGCACCACGTCCAACACAGCGGCCCCCAGGGGGACTCCCCACTACTCCCACGGCAGTGGGAAGTGTCTGCAGACCTCATTGTCTGTCACAACTGGGGGTGCCATGGCATCTCAGGGTGATGGAGGACTGTATTTTTTCCTGGCAGTTCAGGAAGGGGCTCAGAGACTCAAGGGCTTTGCACAGCAAAGGTGCTGGCTGGGCCAGGCTGGGCCACGGGTCTGCTCTTCTGCAGCCCCCAGGCCACTCTGGGGCTTAGAGACACCTTGCTGCCCACATCTGCAGCAAACAAGCTGTGGCCAGCAATGGTGCCGTGACCAGGTCAGGGACCTATCACTCATCACAGGTGTTGTCTGCACTGCTGCACTCCCAGCCTCAAGGTCATTGGTCAATCAACTGATTAACTTGATGAAAGGACAAAGGCAGAGGGCAAGTCTGTCCCTGAGTAGGTCTCTGGGGCAGGGAATGACAGGAGGAGAAGGGGATGACAGTGGATGAGATGGTTGGATGGCATCACCGACTCAACGGACAAGAATCTGAGCAAACTCCCAGAGATAGTGAAGGGCAGGGAAGCCTGGTGTGCTGCAGCCCATGGGGTCCAGAGAGTTCATGACTGAACATCAACAGATGACCCCGGCCCAGCACCGGGCACTCTGACCCTTCAACAAGCTCCTATGTTCCATGGCTTGATGACTTCAAAGGCTAGAGGGAGGGGCTACTTCCTGTCTGTCTTCAGTCTCCCCCCTCACCCACCCCATCCCTGGAACAAGCCAGCCCAGTAACTGCTCTTTCCCTTCTTTCTTAATTTGCTCAACCCCTGCACCTACCCTCGCCAAATGGACCATGTGCTCGACTACTGAGTGGTAAGGACTTATCACATGACCTGATTATAAAAGTCCTCTGTCTTGTTGTTTATATTAACTTGGCAGCAAATGGCCAAAGCTGCTATGATGATAAAGATGACAACATGCTCTGACAGTCCCCTGCCTGAGGCTGCCCTCTGCCCGAGAGCCAGTGGACACCTTCTCAGGGGGCACAGAGGGGCGTGGTTCCTGCTGCCCTGGGTTGTTCAGGACATTTGTCTCTGTTCTGAGAAGGGGGTATGGGGACCTGCATCCTCAGGCTGCCTGCTTCCGTGGCCCCAAGAGAAAAGAGGGGGTGCATACCTTTCTCACGAGCTGGGCGAAGTCTGCGCAGTCCCGGGGCGGCAGCCTGAGCAGCGGGCGAGTGCAGGTGTCCAGCGCCGAGCCATGGCCCACAACCAGGATGACGCCCACTGTGGAAGGAAAGCATCCCAAGTCAGGGCAGGCACAGAGGATGCCCCTTATCAGACAGGGGCCTCAAAGTGGTCGGGTGGAATACACTTCTGTTGCCCCGAGGCCTTGGCGACCCTGGGTGGCGGCAGGCGTGGTTGGTAACAGGTTAATAACACTGGCAACTGGCTTCTGGTTTGCGTGTAAGGTCTTCTGAGCCTGTCGCATCCTCACGCGGGGCCGGCACAGACATACCTGCCCGCGAGCTTCAGGAATGGGACAGTGCAATGCTCTGAGCTGTGCGGTCCAGGCCTGTGAACTTGAGCTTGATCAGCTGGTCATCACAATGGACCACGGAGGACTCTCACTTTATGGAAGGACCTCCAGAGTCCAGGGCAACACGTATGGGCAGCCAAGGCTGGGATGAACCAGGCTGGGGAGTCAGACCTGCTGCCAGGTCAGGGAGACCCTGGGGCTGTGCCCACTGCACCACCTGAGGAGGAAACTGGAATCTGAGCTTCCTTGGAAAGTCCTGGCCCACAGAGTGATCCATTCAGGTTGCCCTAATGTGACTGTAAGGACTTCACAGGTGGCATAGTGGCAAAGAACCCACCTGCAATGCAGGACACACTAGAGACAAGGGTTCAATCCCTGGGTTGGGAAGATCCGCTGGAGGAAGGCATGGCAGCCCACTCCAGTATTCTTGCCTGGAGAATCCCATGGACAGAGGAGCCTGGTGGCTACAGTCCAAGGGGTTGCAACGGCACCATGACTTTGGAGGCCGCATCTCTTGTATCTCCTGCGCTGCAGGCAGGCTCTTTACCACTGAGTCACAGGTGAAGCTTGTAACATTCCTGCTATTCCAGACATATCTGTCCCTTTTCTCTAACAACATTCAAATCCCTTGAGGGTAGATTATGCGTCTTCTTCACTGAGATTTTCCCCATGATGTTCTATTTGATGCCTGACACATGGCTGATGTTCACACTTGCTAACTTAAATCTTATAGGATTGGCTTTTCATGTTTCACCGTGGACATTTGCATATATACCCCAAGGCAGGTCTGATGAATCCCTGTGTCCTCATCAGGGAGCTCCAACAGTTGTTGACATTCTGCCCATCTGGTATCATCTGTCTGTTACCAGACATCCTTCCCCCTGAGGTATTTTTACTTTTACTGAAGTATAGTTGATGTACAATATTATATAAGGCATCCAATATAGTGATTTGCAATGTTAACGGTTATACTCCATTCATGGTTACTGTAAAATATTGGCCATTTTCCCCGTGTTGCACAGTAGATCCTTGCAGCTTATTTTATACCTAGTAGTTTGTACCTCGTACTCCCTTCTTCCATCTTGCCCCTCCCTGCTTCCCTCTCCCCGCTGGTTCGTTCTCCCACCACTCACTTCCCTCTCCCCGCTGGTTCGTTCTCCCACCACTCACTTCCCTCTCCCCGCTGGTTCGTTCTCCCACCACTCACTGATCCTCTGTATCGGTGCATCTGCTGCTTTTTGTGTTATAGTCACCAGTTTGTTGTATTTTCAGATTTCATATACAAGTGCCGTGTTTGTCTTTCTCAGTCTGACTTATTTCACTTAGCATCAGTTCAGTTCAGTTGCTCAGTTGTGTCTGACTCTTTGCGACCCCATGAATCACAGCACGCCAGGCTTCCCTGTCCATCACCAACTCCCGGAGTTCACTCAGACTCACGTCCACTGAGTCCGTGATGCCATCCAGCCATCTCATCCTCGGTCGTCCCCTTCTCCTCCTGCCCCCAATCCTTCCCAGCATCAGGGTCTTTTCCAATGAGTCAACTCTTCGCATCAGGTAGCCAAAGTACTGAGTTTCAGCTTTAGCATCATTCCTTCCAAAGAAATCCCAGGGTTGATCTCCTTCAGAATGGACTGGTTGGATCTCCTTGCAGTCCCAGGGACTATCAAGAGTCTTCTCCAACACCACAGTTCAAAAGCATCAATTCTTTGGCACTCTGCCTTCTTCACAGTCCAACTCTCACATCCATACATGACCACAGGAAAAACCATAGCCTTGACTGGATGGACATTAGTTGGCAAAATAATGTCTCTGCTTTTAAATATGCTATCTAGGTTGGTCATAACTTTTCTTCCAAGGAGTAAGCGTCTTTTAATTTCATGGCTGAAGTCACCATCTGCAGTGATTTTGGAGCCCCAAAAAATAGTCTGACACTGTTTCTACTGTTTCCCCATCTATTTCCCATGAAGTGATGGGGCCAGATGCCATGATCTTCGTTTTCTGAATGTTGAGCTTTAAGCCAACTTTTTCACTCTCCTCTTTCACTTTCATCAAGAGGCTTTTTAGTTCCTCTTCACTTTCTGCCATAAGGGTGGTGTCATCTGCATATCTGAGGTTATTGATATTTCTCCCGGCAATCTTGATTCCAGCTTGTGTTTCTTCCAGTCCAGCGTTCCTCATGATGTACTCTGCATATAAGTTAAATAAGCAGGGTAACAATATACAGCCTTGACATACTCCTAATGCCCTCCAAATTCATCCATGTTGTTACAAATGTCAAAATTTCATCCTTTTTGTGGCCGAGTGGCATTCCATTGTACGTATGTACCACATCTTAATTTGTTGATTGGATGATGGACACTTAATGCAGTTTTTAAAGCATAGCCCAAACATCATGCTGCTTCGCAGGATATACCACGGTTTGCATCTCCAAATGAGGACTTTTCATTTTTACACAACTGCCATACCATTACCCCACTAACAAAATTAACAGTGTTTTTTTAAAAATATTTCCATATTTACCTTCGATATTTAAATTTCTCTAATGGTCTCAGCCATCAACTTAAACAGATGTTTTGTCTGAATTGTCATTTAGTCATGACCCAACAACATTTGGTAGTTTGGTTCTTAGCTTCTACTTTTGTTTCCTGGGAAGTGGGCATGGGTAAGTCTGTGTTGACCCTGCTATCCGGGGTCCCATCAGTTCCGGAATTGGGGGCCCCAGGATTGGGGGCATGTGTGTCTCTACAGAGGCAGTGTGTAGCACTGGAGGTGGGGAAACTGGAGGGGAGGTCAAGCATCCCTAGGTTCAAAATCAGCCATTTCCAACTCAGAGGCAGGGGACCCCGGCCCCCAGGGCTGCTGGTACCAAGGTCGCTGGGGCACTTACCATCCTGTGGGCAGGTGCTGACAATCTGCTCCATGCTCACTGCACACCTGTGCAAGTAATCATCATAGCTCTCGGCCGGCAGGAGAGAGGCGAGGGGGAAGGCAGGCCTGGAGGAGGAGAGGGGAGCTGCCGTTCTGGCCCACGTGCCACCAGAAGGAGCGAGATGGCTCTGCCTCTAGCTAGGGCTCACGATCAGCAGTAAGCTTCCAGTTTTGTGCCCAAAACCAGCAAAGGGCTGGTGTTGGGGGCTGCAGCCTCCATTGTCACAAGGCTTGTGATGGCAGAGCCAGCTATGGGCGGTTCTCTGGCTGACAGATGCTAGCTGGGCTCCCTGACCCTCTTCTCAGTGGGCCTGACCTGTAGGCTTCATGTCCAACCTTGTGGACTGAGTTCAGTCAGAACCCTTCACTCCCTGTATCTGATCACCCTGGATACCTGAGCAAACTTGGCTCCCCCTGCACCCCCAGACGTGTCTGTCCCCCTACCTGTCTGCAGTAAGAATCGTTTAAGGTCTGCAAGAATCGCCCTATTCTTACATTTTATATGAACTGCCAATCCCACCCCTCTCCTGGTTGGAAAATCCCCACTGGGCCTTGTATTTGGAGAGGAGTCCGATCTCTCTTCTTCCGCCATGCCCCACTGCAGTGATCCCTTGTGAATTACACCTTCATCATCATCTTTAACAAGAAGGAGGAAACCTGGTTGCAGACGTCGTGAGGCGGCTCACCTGTAATCCAGGCTGACGTTGAAATCCGCCTCCTTCATCTCTTCCAGGGTCATGAGGGTGGGGATGGTTTTGCCAGCCTCCCATTTGGTCCATTCAAAGATGCCAGGTTCCACTCTTATCTTAACTTTTTTCTCCAGTTTGAACTCTGAATACAACAGAACACGAGTGTTTATCATCTTCAGGGTTTATTTTGGCTTTCTGTAAGTAAGTCTTTTCCTAGGTCTAAATCAACCCTTTGGGGGGAAAAATGTGATTTTATTTCTCTTGGTGAATATTGTTCTGTGATGACGCACGGTTATGCTAGTTCTCAGACAAGAGCCACTGGGCAGTTGGAGGCTGTCAGGATGACCCTCTGTCCATCAGGAAGGACCAGAGTCTCCTGGGATCTGGGAGACACCAGCAGCACCTTGGTGCTCATCCTATCCTTGCATGGGCCCCACTGCACACGGCCCCTGGGCTCATCCTCAGGTTAAGAAGGAGCACACCCATGAGGACTTGGCCGGTCCACTGATCCTCGGAAAAGACGAACAACCAGAGAGCCTGTTAGTCACACAGAAGCGCCACCTGGTAAACACTTAGCCTAGACCGAGCCAAAGCAGAGGGTGGATGGGAGTCATCTTCTAGAACATTCTCTCTCAACTCACCCTTCCTTAGGATTGTTTCAAATGAGAAAATAAAAAAGTTCCACTTTCTATTGTAAATTAGAAAACTGGAAATGGACGTCATGATCTGTTTTGCCAAAAATAGTACATATTTTTGCTATAGAAAAACACATTCCATAAACTGATTTTTTTTTCACACCTTCAGTAACTCCTCCTCCAATGACATCCTTTCCACCACTCTTCTAAGCTCAGTGCCAACCTCTCTCTTCTCTGTGTCCAGCCAACCCTCCTTTCTCTGCAGCTTCCTCCCTCTCATATCTGACTCCAGCCCTCCTATTGCCTCTTGGGATTTTGGTCCATGGAGCCCACTCTTTTCTTCAAATCATTCACCTTCCCTGGCCTCTAACTTCCCTCTTAGGCAGCTTAAAATCTCAGCTCTGTCTCCTTGGCCCTCCTTTGTACACCCTCAGCACCTCTTGCCCTTTCCTGTTTCATTGTGTTCACTTCTCAGACTTGTCCGGGGTTAGCCTGGCTCCTCCCTGCTCACACCTGCCCCAGCCTAGCTGATGGGTCTCGACATCAGGCCGTGCCCGTGGTCTCATGTGGTCACCCTGGACTTCCACGTTTCCGTCCAAGTCCCCTTCCTGATTGGCGTGTCCCAACTTCAGTGCCTCCTGCCTTGTGCTCACCTGGTGACCTGACTTTCTGTGTCTCTGAGAACATGGAGCCAAGCCCCCTGCTCACTCCTGCCCCCCGTGTCCCCACACTCCGTTCTTGGTCCCATCGCTGCCATGCTCCTAGGGTGACCCAGGTCTCATGCCCTCTTCCCATTTGGGGTGGGGGTGGAACTGGGGCCTCCAGGGCAGCTGCCCCTCTGGCAGGGACTTGCTTCTTCCCGTAGGTGGACACTCATATGGAAGGGTCTGCCTCTGGCTTCCTGACACACAGCAGGCTTTGACAGCACTGGACAGCTCCCAGGAGTCCTCTCTTTGCTCCAGGGAGCCCTGCATTTTAGACTTTTAAAAAAATTTTTATTTCTTTTAATTGGAGGATAATTACTTTATAATATTGTAGTGGTTTTTGACATTCATTGATATGAATCAGCCATGGGTGTACATGTGTTCCCCATCCTGAACCCCCCTCCCACTTCCCTCTGCATCCCATCCCTCTGGGTCATCCCAGTGCACCAGCCCTGAGCACCCTGTCTCATGCATCGAACCTGGATCAGCGATTTGTTTCACATATAATACACATATTTCAATGCTTTTCTCTCAGATCAACCCACCCTCGCCTTCTCCCACAGAGTCCAGAAGTCTGTTCTTTACATCTGTGTCTCTTTTGATGTCTCGCATACAGGGTTATTGTTACCATCTTTCTAAATTCCATATATATGCGTTAGTATACTGTATTGGTGTTTTTCTTTCTGGCTTACTTCACTCTGTTAATGGGCTCCAGTTTCATCTACCTCATTATAACTGGTTCAAATGTATTTTAGAAGGGACCAGAGCAGTTCCCAGTTCTCCGGGAAGAAACTCACCCCCAGGTTTTGTAAAAAATGCATGCATGAGTTGGTCAAACGCAAATTAAAATCTTGACCTACCAGAAATGCTAACAGGCTCAGTGCCTCCTCACAGTTCTCAGGGTTCGCAACTATCTGGTAAATTTAGACTGTCATTCACAGCCATCCTCTCTCTTTGCACCTCTGCTCACTGCCCTCTCCCCCCAGAGAAGACCCATGAGGTCACAGCCACGTGAGAAGGTCGCTGCAGTTCTCACTGACCTCCCAGTATATGTTTGGCCGTCTGCATACAGCGGAGGGCGGGGGAGCTGAAGACCGAGGCGATCCTGATGCCACTGTCCAGCAGAGCTTCCCCTGGAAAACAGCAGTGGGAAATGTGCCCTCTTCATCACTGTAGCCGGCCAAGGGGGCAGATTCGGAGGGCAGCTTATTACCTGTGGCAGGAAAGCTTTTATGTAGCTCCATGATTCCCACCCCAGTGTATGCCCCCGCACGATTGTGCCTGATCAGTGGGTGGAAACTGTGATTAAGGTCAGCTAGCATGCCCCCAGGGAGGAGCTGGTTTTAGTGTGTTCCTCCAGTTGACCAGTGTGTGACTTGGGAAACCCATGATCCTTTCCGATTCTAGACTTGAGCTTCTTAATTCATAGAATGCAGACCAGATGAGCTCAATGGCCTCTTCTCTTCCACAAGGTCAATCATGTGGAACCAGAACCTCAGACAAAACAAAAGCCCAATGGGACAGATTTTGAAATAAAATCAAAGACAGGATGTATCTTTCAATTTTTAAAATGACATCCTTAGTGTACACAGTGGTCACTGATTTTTTTTTTTTCTTTTCTCTCTTGTTCTTTTTATCCCTTTCATTCCTCCTGACTTCCCTACCAACCCATTCCTGGGTCAAGTCTCTGAGCTTCCTACTTGCTGTGTGATCTTCGGTTGCTGTGTGATCTTGGGCAAATGTTCAGCCTCTCTGGGCCTCAGTTTCTTCATCAGCAGAGTGAGGATAATGCTATTAGTGCCCTCAAAGCAAGTGGCAAGGGCTCAGTGCCAGTGAATGATAATACCGCTACAATATTTGTTACTATTCTCTTGGTTATTGCTGTTTAATTGCTAAGTTGTGTCTGATTCTTGCAACCCCATGGACTGTAGCCTGCCAGGTCCCTCTGTCCATGGGATTCTCCCGGCAAGAATGCTGGAGTGGGTTGCCATTTCCTTCTCTAAGGGATCTTCCCAATCCAGGGATTGAATCCTTCATTTCCTGCTTTGGCAGCCAGATTCTTTATCACCAAGCCACTTGGGAAGCCTCATTCCTCCTAGGTTGAGCCTCAAACATACCTGCCATCCTGGACTGGAAGATTCCACAAGACGATAATGGTGGATCATTTTCAAAGTCGTTGATGCCGTGGCTCCGTTTGGGCAGGCTGCGAGGGAAGTTCAGGTCTGGCCGGTAATATCTTCCTACAGTATAAATAAATAAGCACCAATTGTTCAATTCCATCAAGTTAGTCATACTTGCCCCACTAAATGCTTAAGATCAAGACCCACATTTGAAGCACAGTAATTAAACTGTTGTCAACGGTGTTTTTTCTTGAATGCACCCTGCGATGTAGATTGAATTTCAGGAGGAAATTCTACTCTACTCAGTACACATTTCCTCAAACTCAGAAAACCTGTTTCATCTGCAGGTACCATCAGACCTTCTTCATCCTCTCAAAACCCCTCCCAAAGATAAACTTGTGCAACTGCCCTGATTAAGAACAAGCATCTCCATGACTGACTTAGCTTAACTCAATACGAATCTCAAATTGGCATTAATTAATTAGATGCAATTCAACCCATCTCCACGGCTTTAAGGTGTCACATTGCCTGTGGGCCGGAATACAGCTGGCAGGAGCAGGTCCTGCATTGTGTGCTGTTGGTCAATTGCTTCAGGCTGGAGAATTCCATGGGCAGAGGAGCCTGGTGGGCTACAGTCCATGGGGTTGCAAAGAGTCTGACAGGACTGAGCAACTTCATGTTCACTTTCACTTTTCAGGGGGGAGTGGACGTCAGGGGGATTCACTGGGACTGCGCCGCCCCCGCCCCAATCCATTCAGAGGTTCAGAGCACTTTGGTTCACCTTGAGTTTGACCTTGAACTAGAGTTCAAGGTCAAACTCTATGCTTGGACGGTCTGGTGCACATCCTGTGACCACCAGTGACTAGTTGTGTATTAGAGGCAGCTGACTGACTCCCCTTATCTGTAAAATGTGGGTGATGATATAGTTGTTTGAATGAGTCAGTAAGGAGATGCCCGGAGCCCAGAGCCTGGCTCAGAGTAAACAGTCAGTAGGGTTAGGTTGATTATCTGTGATCCCCACAGAGGACTCCGGAACACATCAAGCCCTCACATCCTCTCACATGTCCCCCAGACATCCTGGCCGCAACAGATTCTAGCAGCCAAACTCCTATCCTGAGATCTGCTCTATGTATGTCATGTGGCCGGTCAGTTACTGGTGGGTGAACACACCAGCCCAGCCTTCCAAAAGTCACCAATCAGAGAGAGGAAGCGGCTGTTTTCCATGTCTTGCCTTTTTAGGTTCCATGCAAGATTTTTCTAGAAGCCGCCTCCCCAGAATTTCCATTGACAGAGACTTTGTTGGAACTGGAAGCCTTAAAGGCTTTTGTTAAATGCCAAAGTGTTAGCTGCCTCTGCACGGAAGCTGGTAATTGTTTTCCATTCAAAGAGAAGGTCCGTCACTTTTATCATATTCTCAAGAGCATCTATGACTCCCCAGATGTGAACCTATTCTACTGAGGTCTTCTGTCCTCATTGATGCTTCATCTATGGTCACTTTGTGAGGCAGAGGGCAGGGCTCCAAAGAAGCCGAGGATCTGGGAGGAGGTTAGGCTCTGATGGGAGTTCAGTCTGAGTAAAGAATGGTGTTCCAGGGCTCTTGACTAAGAATATTGAGTTGTGATCTGTGTTAGCTCTAATTCCTCTGTTTGGATCCTGCCAGGACTGTACTTACCATCGGGTGTTATACACTGCTGCAGCCAGGACTTCCCGAAGATCTGGTCCACCCTCTCCCCATGGCGTACCACCAGGACACTTCTCACTATCGTGGCCTGGGATGGGGGGAGGAGAGGTGCCTGAGGTTTAACACTGCGTTCTGAGACTTGTCCCCGGCCCCCACTCCAAGGCATCCCTCCTGTCCTTGTTCAAAAGCTATGCTCTGCTATACTCAGTCGCTTCAGTCGTGTCCGACGCTTTGCAACCCTGTGGACTGTAGCTCGCCAGGCTCCTCTGCCCACGGGATTCTCCAGGTAAGAATACTGGAGTCGATTGCCATGCCCTCCTCCAGGGGATCTTCCCAACCCAGGGATTGAACCCATGTCTCTTGTGTCTCCTGCATTGGCAGGTGGGTTCTTTACCACTAGTGCCACCTGGGAAGCCTGTTGAGCAGCTGCAGCCTGTTTTACCAGGGCCTTTACAGTGAGATGGGAGTAGGAAGCATCTGTAATTTCTTGCAGCCTTTAATGTTCTGGGCACTAGAGTGCACACAGGAAAGGAAAGAAAGTGGAATGAATGGTCCACCCCACAGCACATCGGTTTTCCACCTTCCCTCTTCTTCCAAGTGCCTACCCTGGTCTTGTCCCTTCAGGCTGCTGAAATGACCCAGGGATTGAACTTGGGTCTCCCTCATTGCAGGGAGATTCTTTACCTTCTGAGCCACTAGGGAAATCCATAATCTATAGTATTAAGATATTAGTATAAAATATATATTACATGATATAACAGATGTATATATATGATACGTAGATAAGTACAGATCTTTTTTCAACTGGTGATGGGTTACATTCCAATAAAACCATCATAGGTTGAAAATGGCTTAAGTCAGAAATGCATTTAATGTATTGAAACTACTGAACATCTAGCTCAGCCCAGTCTGTCTTAACCGTGCTCAGACACCTACATTAGCTGACAGCTGGGCAAACTCATGCATCACAAAGCGTATTTTATAATTGTGGTGAACGTCTCCTGCGACTTGCTGGATACAGTACTGAAAGTGAAGAACGGAATGGCTATCTAGGTGCAGCACGGTTATAAGTGTGTCAGTATTTCACCCTGGTGATCAAGGGCTAGTGGGGCTGTGCTGCCACTGCCAAGCATCAGAGAGAGGGCTGGACTACACATCACTAGTCTCGGAAAAGAGCGGAATTCAAGTATTTAAAATTCTACTGAACGCATTTGCTTTTACATCATTGTAAAGTCAAAAGATTGTAAGTTGAACCTTAAAAGCTGGGGACCATCTGTGTCCCATGTATCTATCTATGGATCTTCTATGTATCTATTATCTGTCTGTCTATCTATCATTTATCCATCCATCCATCCTAGTCTCCTCTGCTGCTGGCACTTGTCCTCTTCTGAGGGGCCCTCCAGGACCACCCAGGTGTTGGCATGTTAAAGATGGTTCTCTGCTTGGTGTCAGGGTATATGTTTAGCTCTGAGTAACCAGGGAAGAGGGGCTTCCCAGGTGGCACTAGTGGTAAAGAGCCCAATTGCCAGTGCAAGAGATATAGAGAGACACGGTTTGATCCCTGGGTTGGGAAGATCCCTTGGAGGAGGGCATGGCAACCCACTTGGAGAATCCCAAGGTCAGAGGAAGCTGGCAGGCTACAGTCCATGGGGTCACAAAGAGTTGAACATGACTGAGCGACTGAACAGCAGTTCTGGATCAGAATGGGAAATTCCACATCTGCACAGGCCCATGGTCTCCTGGGACTTGTGCCGTCAGCATCTGGAGCACCTGTGCCTGAGTCTGGGACACAAGGTGTCGTCCACAGGTGCCCCACTTAGGGGGTCTCACTGGGGCTGAGGACAAGCACGGAACGATGAGTCACAGATGGCAGAGGATCGGTGGGGGGCGGGGAGCAGAGCTGATGGTGCTGTCACAGGAGGTGGGCTGGGGGGACTCCACAGAGGATGCAGGACATGGTCGTGCCTGGGGTCAAGGTCACCAGGGATGTTACAGCACCCACTTTAGGGGCTGAAAACAAAAGTAGCTTGCTCCCTTCTGGTTCTGAAGGCTCCAAATGAAGGTATCGCAGGGCCAGTTCTCAGAAGCTCTAGGAGAGGGACCTTCCTGCCTCTTTGAGCTCCCGGCAGCCCCAGCATCCTTGGCCTGTGGCCACCTTGGTGTGTGGCTCCAGGCTCTGCCTCCTGGGCACATGGCTTCTCCCTGAGTGCTGCGTCTCCTCTTCTATGCACATTGCACCCCTGCTTTCGGTGATTCGGTTTAGAATCACGGGATAATCCAGAACAACCTCTCCACTGAGATCCTCACCTCAGCCCCACAGGCAGACACACTTTCCTTGTAACTTTCACAGGCGGCAGGAATTGAGACCTCACTTCTTTGGGGCCATTGTTCAGCCCACTACATGATTGTTTTAGCACACCTGTAGCCAGTTTTCCTTTCTCACAACATGGATGAAGTGGTCTCAGACCACAGGAGGGTTCCATTCACAAGGACTGGTGTCAGGGTCTCACCCACTAAACACCAGCACATCCACACAGAGGCTGAGCCCAAGGCTGAGCTTTTCCACCTAGCTCCCTCCTTGTTCAATCTGAAAAGAGGGGGCTCGGCCTCAGGGGGCCCCCAGCCCTAGTCCAGGCCAATTCTCCCCCTCCCCAGTAAGACTGAGGCAGGCAGGGGGTGGTGCCCATCTGTGTCTGCCTGGGGCTGGCAGGCCTCTGGCTCCCAGTCAGTGGCTCCTCTTCCTGGGCCGTTGTCCCCTGAGGACCCAGCTAGAGGTCTCCGTGATGCCTTCACGCTGTTCTGGTGTCCCCTGCCCTGTGTGTAGCTCTTGTCTGACCTAGAGGCAGCCTCTGGGAGCTGGTGGGTTCTTGGGGCAGAAGTCAGCTGGCTGATGGCAGAGTTAGGGAGAGAGCATGGCAAACTGGGAGGGCTGGGTCTCTGCCTCTTCCCCACCATGTGTCCTGGCCCTGTGAGTGACTGAGCTTTGGTCACGAGCACTGAGCTTTGGACAAGAGATGTATGTGGACACTGTATGTGTCCTGTGGACACTGGACAGGTTCACAGCCCTGTGTGTGTGTGTATATGTGTGTGTGTGTATGTGTGTGTATGTGTATCTGTGTGTGTATGTGTATATATGAGTGTGTGTATGTGTATATGTGAGTGTGTATATGTGTGCATGCATATGTACACATGTGTGTATGTGTATATGTCTGTATGTGTGTAGTGTGTGCATGTGTATATGTGCACGTGTATATGTTTGTATGTGTCTCTGTGTGTATATGTATATGTGTGTGCATGTGTATATATGTGTATGTGTAGTGTGTGTATGTATGTGTGTGTATGTGTATATGTGTGTGTGTAGTGTGTGTGTGTGGTGTGTGTGTATGTGTGTGTGTGGTGTGTGTGTATGTGTATATGTGTGTGTATGCATGTGCATATGTGTTTGTATGTGTATATGTGTGTATGTGTATATGTGAGTGTGTGTGTAGTATGTGTGTATGTGTATATATGTGTGTGTATGCATGTGTATGTGTATATGCGTGTGTATGTGTGTATGTATATGTGCATGTATGTGTATGTGTATGTGTGTATGCATGGTATATGTGTGTATGTGCATATGTGTGTACGTGTATGTGTAGTGTGTGTGTATGTGTATTTGTGTGTGTATATGTGTGTATGTATATATGTGAGTGTGTATGTGTATATGTGTGTGTGTGTGTGAGTGTATGTGTATATGTGTGTGTGAGTATGCACGTGTATATGTGTGTGTATGTGTATATGTGTGTATCTCTGTGTGTGTGTCTGTGTGTGTGTATGTGTATATATGCGTGTGTGCATGCGTGTGTATGTGTATATGTGTGTATGTGCATATCTGTGTATGTGTATATGTGTGTGAGTGTGTGTATGTGTATATGTGTATGTGTAGTGTGTATGTGTATATGTGAATGTATATGTGTATATGTGTGTGTATGCGTATATGTATGTGTATGTGTGTGTAGCGTGTATGTGTATATGTGTGTATGTGTATATGTGTGTACATGTATGTGGACTGTGCATGTATTTGTGTGTGTGTATGTGAGTGTGTGTATGTGTATATGTGTGTGTGTGTGAGTGTGTGTATGTGTATATGTGTATGTGTGTGCGGGTCACTCTCTTCCCTGGGGCGAACGGAGCAGAGGGATGTGGTAGCAGAAGGATGGGCCCTTTGCTGGCCCACTCGGGCCTGAGCTCCAGGAAGCAGTGTCTGAATGAAAGCTGCTCCTGGGGGGCCGAGTCTCCCCGGAGCTGACCCAGGGCACGGCTGCGCGGCTCGTTTGACATCGAGGGCCCCATCACCTGTAGGGACTGCAGGCTGCTGAGGCTCCTGGACGAGGATGGCGGGTTGGGCTCCCCATTCCGTCTGCTGCTGGCTTCACCATCCTTTCTGGAGCTCAGGTCAGGGGCTACACTGAAGATGTATGTCCTGTGGGAGAGGAAAGGGATGCCATGTCACGTGGACCCTGGGAGGCACCCGGTCATCATGTGACTGAGAACGCAGGAGGCCAGATGGGTGGGTGGGGTCATTTTGAGGGCGAAACAAAACGATGGTTCAAAACTGCTCTGTGTCCAAACACATGGCTCTCCAGGGGGCTGGTGCTGGTTTATCTTCTCCATCACCACCTGCTGTGAACTGAACTGTGTGTCCCCAGATGTCTAGTCCTGACACTCAGGATCTCCAAATGGGACACTGTCTGGAGGTAGGGCCTTTAAAGAGCAGATGAAGTTAATATGAGGTCACCAGGGTGGGTGCTCATTCAACCTGCCCAAGTCCTTCTGAGAAGAGATCAGGACACAGAGGGAGGAGCCTGTGGGGACACAGAGAGGAGACGACCATCTATACACCCAGGAGAGAGGCCTCGGGAGCTTGAGCTTGGCCTTCCAGCCTCCGGGGCTGTGAGAGGAGGGACACTTGTTTAAGCTGCCCCCTCTGTGCTGCCTTGTCACTGAGCAGCCAGGGCATCGTCCTTTTAGATTCACCTTCCAAAGGCATGAAGACGCTCGTGGTGGGGGTGCAGGGCTAAGGGAGCAGAACAGACACATCAGTGCCATGGAAACTCACAGAAAAGGCACCCATGCCCGAGTGGGCAGGTGGGCAAACTCAGTACCCAAGCAGTCGCAGACAGAGTGGAGGCTGCTGCTTGTCCAGGGGATTGGGAAAGCTGCCCTGGGTGGGCAGTTGCTTGGGAGCTCTGAGGACCACCAAGGGCACACAAGAGCTGTGAGAACCTCAGAAGGCCAGCGGGTGGTGGTGCCGAGGTAGAGGACAGGGTAGGGGCCAGAGGAGCAGCATGAAAGAGGAGCTAAGAGCCAAGGGCCATGGCAATCCTCCAACAACAAGAAACTGCCAGCTTCTCCCAGGGGGAACTCAGTCTACTAAGGGAAAGGTCATCTTTTCAAACTGTATGTAAGAATGATCTGGGCTTGCCAGGTGGCGCTAGTGGTAAAGAACCTGCCTGCTAAAGCAGGAGATGCAAGAGACGTGGGTTTGGTCCCTGGGTCAGGAAGGTCCCTGGAGGAGGGCAGGGCAATCCACTCCAGTCTTCTTGCCTTGGAAATCCCATGGACAGAGGAGCCTGGCAGGCTATAGTCCACGGGGTCACAAGAGTTGGACAAGACTGAAGCGACTCAGCCTGCACACACACAAGAATGATCCACAGTCATCTCTTGGTTCCCTTTCTTAACTGGACCTGAACCTGGTCCTGGTGATTATGAGGGGAGGACTAGTTATACTGGAATATAACTATATAACTAGTTATACTAGTTACACTCATGGGGCCCGTAGGCTGCTTTATAGCATGTGGGCAAGTTTCAAACAGGGTCGAGCAAAAGACATAGACATTCAGAGCAAAGAAATAAACAGTAGCTAGAGAGGGAAACAGATAAAAAGAGAATTTGTGCTTGATTTTGTTTTTAAGATGACAGCATCTTTGTCTGCTGCTGGGAGCCTTTGGGGAGGGTCTCTTGAGGAAGGTGATGCTGGTTCAATGCCCTTGGAGGATACAGGATGCCCAGAAGGTGTGCAATAAAACACATTACGAATGGACATCCTCAGCTAGGAGTTGGGCCCAAGCACCACAGTGTGACGAGGGGAGAAGGGTAAGTGCCCCAGAGGCTGCAGGTGGCCAGAGTTGGGGACAGTCTCCCAACGTTCACCTCTCATAGCGGATAGGAGTGAAGCATGCAGTAGGTGGCCTGTGGACTAGACGAAAAAGTCAGACACCAGGCAGCTGGTGAGCAGAGTGTCTGGGATTTATGGGGGGCGAGAAGGAGGCAGACAGTCCTCTCACGTGAGTGACTGGTCAGGGAGCATTGTCTTTATTACTATTTACTTTCTGAAAAGCATTATCACCTTGCTCTTTAAATTGTAGTTTTGTTTATGATTTTAGCATAGAGAAGGCTTACAATTTAAGCATTTAATAATCATGATTAAAGATGGAGTCTGCAGCCCAGGAGACAGCACCTCAGGTAGCTCTGAGAGACTGCTCCAAAGAGGCAGTGCTGTGCTTAGTCGTTCAGTGGTGCCGACTCTTAGCGACCCCATGGACTGCAGCACGCCCGGCTCCTCTGTCCCTGGGATTCTTCAGGCAAGAATACTGGAGTGGGGTGCCATTTCCTCCTCCAGGAATCTTACAGACTCAGGGGTCGAACTTTTGCATCACAGGTCACTTCTTCACCGTCTGAGCCACCAGGGAAGCCCCAAAGATGGCTCTGTTACAGCTCACTTAAGATATGTTCCATTGCTTCTGTTTTCAAACTCTATCCAGTCCAGAAATCAGAAATACCGTCATTTAAACTTCCTTCTTTTTTTTTTTTTTTGCCTTCTATTTAAAAATAATTTTCATTTTCTGTTTAACTCGACTCGGTGTGTGCTATATGATCATACAAAATGCCACCTATTTTATAGCCATTTATTCTCCTATTTCTGATGCACCCATCAGATAGGACCCCTCATATACCAGGCCTCCTGCTCTGCCATTTATTCTCTTTCCCTCATCAGTACCATATCATAGATCTATAACATGCTTTTAATATCTGGTAAGGTAGATGTCTCTTCCCATCACTTTTGTTTCCCAAAGTGTTCTCAGCTCTTCTCTCCTGTTTATTCTCCCAGATAAATTTTTCACACATTCAGTGAAGTTCCAACAAATGATCCCATTGGGATTGCCCTAGAAGGTACGTCACTAAACTTGGAAATGACTCTGATAGGATTCATCTTGCTTCATCATGAACCTGGTATGTTTCTACTTATTCAGCCCATTAGTAGGTGGTTTCCTTTCTCTCTCAGAGAGACCCCAAGCCCTCCAGTTCTTGTGAGGCTGATGGCTCCCAGGCCTGCATCCCGAGACCCCCACCAGGTCCTGAGCTGGGAGTGGAGCCATTTCTTCTGCATCTCAGGGGCCCACGGGCTCGGTCACCCTCCTTTCATCCTCACCACCATACACTCAGTGCCCACGTGGGGTTTCAGTGTAGTGAAAGCATTTCTAAAGTCGTCTGCAAGTTGCACCTTCTCTTTCCATGTTATCTCTCCTGTCTCGAGTGGTAAATCCTACTGGAGGGGTTCAGGTAAAATAGATTTACTTAGCTCATATTCTTACAGCATTTAGGGCTTTAGCTGGTGGTAAACAGATGAGAACATGATCCCTGTCTCAGACCATTGACATTTCCCTCTTCAAGTGAGCACGCTCTCAGTATTTGAAGAGCCTCACATTGATACAGGAAACGCTGATTGGTTTCCCCTTCCTGAGGGTGGGGTGGGCCCCCCCCACCGCTACACACCCTGCTTGTGGCCCACAGGGCAGGTAGTGAAGCCGCATTATCTATAAATAACATCTGTGAAGTTTACAGTCAGAGAGAAAAACTGAATTTTTTTTTGCTAGTCTGTCAAATGAAATACAACCTAGATTATGACGGGGATGTTGGCAATGAGAGGAAAAAGGAAAGAACGTAGCATTTCGATATTTCTGTTTTTCTCTTAAACCTCAGAAACCTACTTAATGCTTAACTTACACTACAGAGATAGATGCGTTTAAATTCTCCCTGACTTTTACCAGGGGCACAGCTGCCATTTGTGGGTTGTGTGGACTGGGTCCCAGTGTGTCTTCCAGAGATGCCAGAGTGAGGAACCACAGACGAGGTGGCTTATGGAACCGATACTTACTCTCACAGTCTGGAGCTTGAGAGCCCAAGGCCAAGGTGTGGTCGAGGCTGGCCCCCCGAGGCCTGTCTCCTGGGTGTGTGGATGGCCATCTTCTCCCTGTGTCCAGGTGTGATCGTCCTTCTCCGTGTCTGTTGTGTCCTTATCTCTTACTCTTCACATAAGGACACCAGTCAGATGGATCAGGGCTCATCCTTGAGATTTCTTTTTACCTCAATCAACTCTTTAAAGAATTTCCCTGGTGGTTCAGATGGTAAAGCGTCTGCCTACAATATAGGAGACCCAGGTTCAATCTCTGGGTCAGGAAGATCCCCTGGAGAAGGAAATGGCAACCCATTCCAGTAGTCTTGCCTGGAATATCCCATGGACGGAGGAGCTTAGTAGGCTATGGTCCATGGGGTCACAAAGAGTCGGACACGACTGAACGACTTTACTTGTTCACCACTTTAAAGACTCAGCTCCAAATACAGTCACATTGTGAGGTGCTGGGGATTAGGATGTCAGCACATGAATTTGGGGACCCAGTGCAGCCCATGACAGCACCTTTATAACTTCTGAGCTACTTGCCACCAACTTGCTCTGTGGTTTTGGAAACTTATGGGCATGTATTGCTTCCAGGTTGAGACTCTTATCCTGGCTCAGAGAGGATGTGTTCTCTGAGCTCTAATATTCCCAGCTCCTTGTCTGACAGTTATACTACATCCTTTTTCTCCATGGAGGGTTGAAAACTGCTGTGATTCACGTATGAACTCCATCCTCATCATGCTGGTGGCCTCTGATCTTTTTCTTCAAAGTAATGGGCAAAGTAATGGTCATTTTGTTGCCAAGTGAATCCAGAGACCCTGAACTGCTGGCACGAAGGCTGAATTGCCATATTGGAGATGGGCCACTGGTGCAGGAACACTTTTCCTGCTTGGGTTGCATGTGCCAAGTGTGAATTCTGCACTGACAGTTTCCAAGATATTCATCCACTGTCTGAGCAACAGTGTGTCTGCCTACAGCCAAGGTAGCCTGGGGACAGTGTCCCTGAACTGCAATTTCTTAATTTCTGCTTAAGCAATTAATGATGTGTCCTGACATTCTGGGGCCAGTTTCTGATTAAAAAGCTCTGAATGTTTAATAAAGTACACTTTTGGCCGTTTTAAAAGACATAGCCAGGACAGCTGAGTCTAACAGCCGAGCTGGGTCTCTGCCTTTCTGAGCCCTGATCGCAAGCCACTCTTTGCCATGCGTCTTCCCCAGCATGAATGAGGCGCTTCCAAAACACAGTCATCAGACACCCACAGCCCAGCTCAACACTCAGTTTTCTCTTTTTTTGCTCTGATTCTTGTTAAAACTTATTCATTTCTACAGGAAACTTGCTTCTTGAAGGAATAGTCCCAGAAATGTCCAGCCTAAAACTTGGAATGGTTGTTTTGGTGACAGGTGACTGACAGATTAACTCTAAGATGAAAAATGTAACAACCATTTTCTATAGAGTCTTTGCAGCAGAGTTCTAGCAACATCCAGCTTGCCAGTTGCCTGGTGCCAGTGAGCTCTTTTGTCCCGAGCAAGGACTGGAGGACTTGCTAAAGGACAGGAGCCAGACGGAAGACAGTGCCTCCTGGACCTCAGATGGTCAGTTAGGGTGGAAGCAGCATCTTCCGCCTGTTACGCCTTAGATGGACTGACTGAACTGGTTCTACAAGGAACCAAGTGCTTCCTTAATTGCATGATGAATTGGCCCCTCCAGCTCCCTGGGCCCAAGTATTCTCACCTCTCAGAGAGGATGATGTAGCCAATAATCTCTGCAGTCCCTCATGGTACCAGTGTGCTGTGATTTTGTTCTGGCTACTGGACCCATGGCCATAGCCACATCCAAAAAATTGTGCTTCTCTGGAATGACTGGTGTCTTTGTGCCTGGGATGACTGTGATTGTTTTGTGGAAGTTGTGTCCCGTTCCACATTGGGTGTGGGAGGGCTTGGAGTCTGAGTCCCACAGCTTGCATGGTGGTTACAAAGCTTGGCCCCAGGCTTGTCTGACTTCTCGCCCTTTGACCCAACTTCCTTATATTTTTTTCTTTAAACTTAAAATTGATTACTTACATTTTGAAGAAGCAATGCATTTCTAAGTTTCAAAAATTTTAAAAATTATGCAGTTGTAGAGACCTAAAAGACCATTCTCCCAACTCTACCTTCAACCCTGCAGGATAGCTCTGCTGGAAGTTTCTAGAGGTTTTTCCCTTCCAAACTTTTAGGCATCAGTTCAGATCAGTTCAGTTCAGTTGCTCAGTCATGTCTGACTCTTTGTGACCCCATGAATCACAACATGCCAGGCCTCTCTGTCCATCACCAACTCCCGGAGTTCACTCAAACTCATGTCCATTGAGTCGGTGATGCCATCCAGCCATCTCATCCTCAGTTATCCCCTTTTCCTCCTGCCCCTAATCCCTCCCAGCATCAGGGTCTTTTCCAATGAGTCAACTCTTCACATGAGGTGGCCAAAGTACTGGAGTTTCAGCTTTAGCATTATTCCTTCCAGTGAACACCCAGGACTGATCTCCTTTAGGATGGACTGGTTGGATCTCCTTGCAGTCCAAGGAACTCTTAAGAGTCTTCTCCAGCACCACAGTTCAAAAGCATCAATTCTTACAACTGGAATTCCATCACTTCTACTAGCTTTGTTCGTAGTGATGCTTTCTAAGGCCCACATGACTTCACATTCCAGGATGTCTGGCACTAGGTGAGTGAACACACTATTGTGATTATCTGGGTCATGAAGGTCTTTTTGGTACAGTTCTTCTGTGTATTCTTGCCACGTCTTCTTAATATCTTCTGATTCTGTTAGGTCCATACCATTTCTGTCCTTTATTGAGCCCATCTGTGCATTAAATGTTCCCTTGGTATCTCTAATTTTCTTGAAGAGATCTCTAGTCTTTCCCATTCTGTTGTTTTCCTCGATTTCTTTGCATTGATCGTTGAGGAAGGCTTTCTTATCTCTCCTTGCTATTCTTTGGAACTCTGCATTCAGATGCTTATATCTTTTCTTTTCTCTTTTGCAAATTTTTGCTTCTCTTCTTTTCACAGCTATTTGTAAGGCCTCCCCAGACAGCCATTTTGCTCTTTTGCATTTCTTTTCCACGAGGATGGTCTTGATCCCTGTCTCCTGTACGTCACGAACCTCCGTCCATAGTTCATCAGGCACTCTATTTATCAGATCTGGTCCCTTAAATCTATTTCTCACTTCCACTGTATAATCATAGTTCAGTTCAGTTCAGTCACTCAGTC
>SJXQ01003722.1:0-67663 GCA_006408695.1 Aepyceros melampus | reverse complement strand
CGCATAGTATTGCTCCTGTTATGTTTTAGCGTCTTTGCTGTAAGGCACATGGGATCTTAGCTCCCCGATCTTGGATCAAACCCGCACCCCCTACATTGGAAAGTGATGTTGAGTCCTGCTCAACAGCACAGATTCCTGAAAGTGTGGTGTAGCGAAAGAATGAGAAAGAGGATTAGGGGACCAACACCACCACAAGGTGAAGGTGCCCAAACTGGTCTCAAGTCTGCTTTATTATACTTTTTGAGACTTGCTTGTACGTGCTTACATGAGCATAGCAGGTCAGATGGCCTTCAGTGATAACCCTGGGCAGTTAACATTTAACATTTTTGTATCCCTGTTTTTCTGCCTCATGGACAAGGACCTAGTTAATCTTTTTTCTTTTTTTTTTTTGATGTCAAGTTCAAGCATTTAATTTCCATTGCTGCTGCTGCTGCTGTTACTGCTAAGTTGCTTCAGTAGTGTCCGACGCTGTGCAACCCCATAGACAGCAGCCCACCAGGCTCCCCCGTCCCTGGGATTCTCCAGGCAAGAACACTGGAGTGGGTTGCCATTTCCTTCTCCAATGCATGAAAGTGAAAAGTGAAAATGAAGTTGCTCAGTCGTGTCTGACTCCTAGCAACCCCATGGACTGCAGCCCACCTGGCTCCTCTGCCCGTGAGATTTTCCAGGCAAAAGTACTGAAGTGGGTTGCCATTTCCTTCTCCCCTTACTAATCTTTCAGACCACTGATGACACTTCCACAGAAAGACCTTACCTGACCCCAAACCAGGTCAGTTACTTGCTATATGTGTTTATTTCTCTATGTCCCTTTTCTTCAAAATCCTTACTACAGTTATAATTTTAAATGCCTTCATGTGGTTATTTGAATGTCCACCTCTAACTAGATTATAAGCTCCAAAGATACAGAATAGGTGTTTTTGCTTATTTCAGCAGCTAGCATAACATTTTATAGCTATTTATTACATGAATACTAAGATAAGCTATTGAGCCACAGTGCTATATAAAGCAAAATAATGAGAAAACAGCATTCGGTGACTGTTTGATGTTTTTATCATTCTTTTCATTACTATCTTGCACTCATCTCACATGCTAGTAAAGTAATGCTCAAAATTCTCCAAGCCAGACTTCAGCAATATGTGAAGCGTGAACTTCCTGATATTCAAGCTGGTTTTAGAAAAGGCAGAGGAACCAGAGATCAAATTGCCAACATCCACTGGATCATGGAAAAAGCAAGAGAGTTCCAGAGAAACATCTGCTTTTGCTTTACTGACTATGCCAAAGCCTTTGACTGTGTGGATCACAATAAACTGTGGAAAATTTTGAAAGAAATGGGACTACCAGAACACCTGACCTGCCTCTTGAGAAATCTGTATGCAGGTCAGGAAGCAACAGTTAGAACTGGACATGGAACAACAAACTGGTTCCAAATAGGAAAGGAGAACGTCAAGGCTGTATATTGTCACCCTGCTTATTAAACTTATATGCAGAGTACATCATGAGAAACTCTGAGCTGGAAGAAGCACAACCTGGAATCAAGATTGTCGGGAGAAATATCAATAACCTCAGATATGCAGATGACACCACCCTTATGGCAGAAAGTGAAGAGGAACTGAAAAGCCTCTTGATGGAAGTGAAAGTGGAGAGTGAAAAGTTGGTTTAAAGCTCAACATTCAGAAAACGAAGATCATGGCATCTGGTCCCATCACTTCATGGGAAATAGGTGGGGAAACAGTGGAAACTGTCAGACTTTATTTGTTTGGGCTCCCAAATCACTGCAAATGGTGATTGCAACCATGAAATTAAAAGATGCTTACTCCTTGGAAGGAAAATTATGACCAACCTAGATAGTATATTCAAAAGCAGAGACATTACTTTGCCAACAAAGGTCTGTCTGGTGAAGGCTATGGTTTTTCCAGTAGTCATGTGTGGATATGAGTTGGACTGTGAAGAAAGCTGAGTGTTGGGAGCCGCGTTAGGCATTACTGACAAAATGGAGGCATGGCCCCAACCCCCTCTCCTCATCTCACAGGCACGGTCCCGGGATGAAGGAGTTAGGCCTTGTGATTCTGACTTGTTCTTTCCTTTCTTTGGTTGAGTTGGCTGGAAAGAATGTTAAGGTGCTTGAGAGAAACATGAGAAAGCACGAAACCTTCTACAGTTGTGCCCAGAAAATAATCTATAAAGTCCATTGACATTTGTTCAAGGATCTTTACAAAGAAAGTTCCAGGATGAGCACATAGGCTGCAGCTTGAGGCCATGGGAAGGATTGTTATCTGAGACCTGATTGTGAGGGAAATACTTATGGCAAAAGAAGTTTGCCGAGTTTAGGGTTTAGGAATAATTAAGAATAGCTAGAAGCCTTTTAGGAGGTAGTGATCTTAAGATGCTAGGGGCAAACAGGATTTAGAAAGATAAGAAACAAACTGAGAAATGTAGCATGAGTTACAATGTAATCACAGTTAAGTATAGGACACATAAGAGAAAGTAGATAATAGATAGTAAAGCCAATTCTGAGAGAATTGCTGAAGCAGGAACTCTGTTTGAAGGGCAACAGTGATTCCTGGAGACAGTAAATCTGAGTGCAGGAAACTGAAAATGTCAAACCTCTGATCTAATGCTTTTGTCAAAGTATAAAAGAGAACCTGAAGCTTGAAATAAACATGTAGTTCCATACTATGAGTCAGAGATTACATGATTGTCCTCCAACACCGCTCACTCCTTCAGGCTGATTCCCTGGCTGCTGGAGCTGGACTCCAGCAGCTGAGTGCCGAGGAATTGATGCTTCTGAACTGTGGTGTTGGAGAAGACTCTTGAGAATCCCTTGGACTGCAAGGAGATCCAACCAGTCCATTCTAAAGCAGATCAGTCCTGGGTGTTCATTGGAAGGGATGATGCTAAAGCCGAAACTGCAGTACTTTAGCCACCTCATGCGAAGAATTGACTCATTGGAAAAGATTGATGCTGGGAGGGATTGAGGGCAGGAGGAGAAGGGGACGACAGAGGATGAGATGGCTGGATGGCATCACGGACTCGATGAACCTGAGTCTGAGTGAACTCCTGGAGTTGGTGATGGACAGGGAGGCCTGGCGTGTTGCGATTCATGGGGTCGCAAAGAGTCAGACACGACTGAGTGGCTGAACTGAACTGACTGCCAAAAACAGCAAAGGATTTCTTTATCTCATGTACCAATAAATCTAGGAAAGGGGAAATTTAAGACAGTTGTGGTTGCTCAATAAGGCCATCAGGGAAACCAATCCCTTTTGTCTTGTGCTCTACCATATTTAGTAATGATTGCCAAGCCTCAGGCATCACACGTGTGTTCTAGGGATGAACAATGAACTAGAAAGCACTGTACCAGAAGAAAATCAGCTTTAATTTTATGTGCCAGAATTGAGTCTAACAGGAAATATGAGAAGGAATGGTTTTTTTAAAATTGTTATCCTGCTTCTCTGAAAAAGGAAGGAAAAGACTTTCGTTTTGTCCAGTGGTTAAGTCTGCGTGCTTCCACTGCAGAGGGCATGGGTTTGGTCCTTGGTACCCTGTGCAGGGAAGTTCCTCATGTCACTCGATGTAGACAAAAAATTTTTTTTAATAAAAGTAAAAAAATTTTAAAGGAAGGGAAATTGAAATAAGGGTTGAAATGGGTGATAGATGGACTACGAAAACCAAGTGAACTTAACAAAGACTTTATCTCATTATTGAAGAGCAGGTACCAAGTTATTAGAATTTCCCCACACTACTTGCTGTGTTACTCAATATTGGTTGGTCTTATTGGCTCAAAATTGATAAAACTTCAAGATGAAAAGGAAAATTTAAAACTTCCACCCAGCTAGAAATAACTTCATGTTCCCTTCTGCTTCTGTAGCTCAGCTTACTCTTTGCAAAGTTAGGTAAGTTACATAGTTTCGGGGAAATGGAAACTTAATGTTAGGAACTGCAACTTACCTCACTAACCCTTGTCAATTACCCAGCCCCTGTAATACCGCTTAACCACGATTATTTGTGTGAAGGTCAGGCATCCTCCATGCTGTGTCCTAACAGCTGTTCTCACGAGTGAGGAGAACCCCTAGTTTAAACTGGCCTATTAACAGTCTGCACTGCTCACTATAGTCTGATGTCATGCACTGCCTATAACAATTGTAACTGCTTTTTGAGGGCTCAGAGCTGGAAGTGTTAACTCCTCTGGGCCTGATGTCCTATCTCCAACTCTCAGAGTGTGGTGCTTGGTTTCTTCACCCTCCGACTTCTGCAACAAAGACCTGTTCCCCACCTCCACACCAGTTTCCTTAACTTTGAAAGATAAACCATAATAATGCACAAAGCCAAATAGCAGAGGCCTCCTAACATCTGGCAACAAGTTAGGTTCAGCTTCCACTTTCTTCCACTCCCCAGGGTTCAGTCCCAAGAATGAGGTAGAGCCAGTTCCAGACAACTTCACATTGGGGCAGCCTCCCTTCATATTCCCTGCCTGTGTATGTCCTATGCTTGCTGCCCAGTTTCTTAGGAGTGTGTGCCAAGTCACATGCCTGCCTCCCAGTGCAGCTGCAACTCATGAGAGAGATTTCACAAAGAATGCTCCTGGAACCAGGTGTAATCTGATCTGCTAACATTCCACATTTATCTCACATCACTACACTCTGGAGAGGAGCGTAGCAAGAAGGCAAATCTAAGGTCATACTTCCAGGGTCCCTGAGCCTGACCTAAGAGTTCACACCAGCTGAAAATCTTTTCCTTACAAGTCAGTTCAGTTGCTCAGTCGTGTCAGACTCTTTGTAACCCCATGAATCGCAACACGCCAGGCCTCCCTGTCCATCACCAACTCCCAGAGTTTACCCAAACTCATGTCCATCAAGTCAGTGATGCCATCCAGCCATCTCATCCTCTGTCGTCCCCTTCTCCTCCTGCCCCTAATCCCTCCCAGGATCAGGGTCTTTTCCAATGAGTCAACTCTTCCCATGAGGTGGCCAAAGTACTGGAGTTATGGCTTTAGCACCATTCCTTCCAAAGAACACCCAGGACTGATCTCCTTTAGGATGGACTGGTTGGACTTCCTTGCAGTCCAAGGGACTCTCAAGAGTCTTCTCCAACACCACAGTTCAAAAGCATCAACTCTTCGGCACTCAGCTTTCTTCACAGTCCAACTTTCACACCCATACATGACTACTGGAAAAACCAAAGCCTTGACTAGACAGACCTTTTTTGGCAAAGTAATGTCTCTGCTTTTGAATATGCTATCTAGGTTGGTCATAAGTTTCCTTCCAAGGAGTAAGCGTCTTTTAATTTCATGGCTGCAATCACCATCTGCAGTGATTTTGGAGCCCCTCGAAATACCAGGTACCTAATCAATACTGTCCCATTCTTCGTTCTGAATTCAGAATCAATTGAGATATGAGTCACACTGATGAAGATCAAAATATTATCTTAATAAAGCTGACTGGAAGGCGTGGCCAAGTGGACACACACTTTTCCCAGACTTATGTACTGGTCACTGGCATAGTTGAAAACCACAGGCTTTCCAGTAGACAATAGAGGCCCATGTGAGGAGATCAGCTCCACTTTTTGCAAAACATAGGCCTTTTAATAGAAAAGGTGGGGACGGCTGAGCTGTTTATTCTCCCCAACTCACATGTCCAACTAGTCCTTCCTATTCCCCTGGGGAGGAGTATGAATGAACTGTTAGTATCAGTTGGGGATTAACCCTTTGTTGGTCACCTCATCTGTAAATGTTCTCTTCCATTTTGTGGAAGAAAATATTTTGTTTTTGGTTTCCTTTGCTATGAAAAAGCCTTTAAGTTTAATTAGGTCCCATTTGTTTATTTTTGTTTTCAGTACTTTGGGAGGTGGATCAAAAAAGATATTGCTTCAATTTATATGAGTATTTTGACTGTTTTTCCTCTAAGAGCTTTACAGTTGGGCTTCCCAGGTGGCACTGGTGGTAAACAACCCACCTGCCAATGTGGGAGACAGAGGAGATGCAGGTTCAATCCCTGGGTTGGGAAGATCTCCTGGAGAAGGGCATGGCAACCCACTCCAGTATTCTTGCCTGGAGAATCCCACGGACAGAGGAGCCTGGTGGGCTATAGTCATAGGGCCACAAAGAGTCAGACACAGCTGAAGCAACTTAGCATGCACACCTTACATTTAGGTCTTTGATCCATTTTGAGTTTATTTTTGTGTATGGTATTAGAGAATGTTCTAATTTCATTCTTTCACATGTAGCTGTCAAGTTTTCCAAGCACCACTTATTTGAAGAGACTCTTTTCTTCTCCAGTGTATATTCTTGCCTCCTTTGTCATAAATTTAATTGGCCACAGGTGCATGTCCTGGGGATTTCCTGATAGCTCAGTTGATAAAGAATCTGCTTGCAATGCAGATCCTGGTTCGATTCCTGGGTTGGGAAGATCCACTGGAGAAGGGATAGGCTACCTACTCCAGTATTTTTGGGCTTCCCTTGTGGCTCAGCTGGTAAAGAATCTGCCTGCAATGTGGGAGACCTGGGTTTGATCCCTGGGTTGGGAAGTTCCTCTGGAGAAGGGAAAGGCTACCACTTCAGTGTTCTGGCCTAGAGAATTCCATGGATTGTATAGTCCATGGGGTCACAAACAGTCGGACACCACTGAGTGACTTTCACTTCACATGTCCTGACAACTTTTGTATATAATCTATAGCAATGTTAATTGAATGGAGTGATCCAAAGACATTAATGATTTACATACGCAGCTATGTGCTAAAGAGTCAGTTTATCCATTTCTACTAGTGAGACCTGTGAAAATGCTTTGGTTTCATCCTTTATATATTGGTTCATTAGTCAATATGTTTTGTCAGCTTTCAAACATCCTTTCAAAGAAATTTCTTTTACCTTATATTAGCCAGAGTAATTTTCTATTGTCTGCAACCACAAAACTCTAACTAAATAGCTATGGAAGCTTATATTAGTGACTTACATTCTGTATAATCAAGAAAATTATATTTACATATATGAATGTCATGAAGATTAAATGTGCAAACAAACTTAAGGGATCTGGCATGAAATCACCACAATCTATGACCTCTAAACTCAGGTGAACCTCCAAAAGAACGTGGCAATTTTTTTATTGCTTTGAGCCATCTGCTTCTCCAAAATTCTTTCAGATTTTAACAAACATTTACAATTTTCTTCAGGCTGTCCATTCAGCCTCCTCCTCAGTCTGAACAGCCTGTCTCAATTGTAACAGGAGACTGTCAAGGAGACAGAGGCACCAAGTTTGCAGAGTCTTGAAAGGTTTTACAGATCTTGTGATTCATGTCAGTATCATGGTTTCTTAGCCATGCTTGTAGGAATAACTTTTTGAAAAAAAACATATATAATTAAAGCCATCTCAAATTTATAACATTAACCAGGGTCTCCTTACCATTGTCTACATCCTATAGTAAGTGTTTGTGATACTGACATGGTTCCTGTTGCACATAGGCACCACTCTAATAGGCACATATAACACTCTGGAATGAGGTTTTAATGTGCTCTGCTGATGAAATTCTTCCTCCTAATTTGATGATGGCAGATTTGAAGGTCAAATCTGGTAGTTTACTTCTTTTTGTGGGCTTTTGGTATGCAGTGGGAGTCAGAACTGTTCAGTCTTTGAACAACTGTTAGGATCAGAATGCTCCTGGTTTGTCCTGGCACTAGAGATACTATTTGAAAATTTTTTGTACCTTTTTCCCAGTCAATCATCAAAACATCAGGATTACATATGGATACAAATAATTTACATAGTAAAAAATGTGAATTATTAAGTTTTAGTTAGAAAAGAGTCCATGAAGCATTCTCAACAAAATAAAAATACAAACATATAGTATAAAACAACATCAGCCATAAATTTATGCAATCCCAATGATAAAGAAGTAGTACTATGTTATGAAGGAATGATAACTAACAGGAAAAGGTAGTGAAGGGTATCTAGAACCAAGGCTTGTAGTTTTCTCATTGATTTCTGTATAAAGGGGCTCTCTTTTTATATTTTTTCTTTCCTCTCCCTCCCTCCTTCCTTCCTTCTTTCCTCTCTATCTTTTTAAAACTCCATAAATAATTTAGGACTAGCATTAATTTTGTTAGACATAGTATTTTCTCAGTATATTTATGTGTTTCAGGTTTTTTTTCTACTTGGAATTTCATTTTATTTTGAATCAACCCCCCACCCCCCACCCCCCCACACACGCACACTACTGAAGTTTTTCATTGCTGAAATCTTTTTCTTGGATGAAACATGAGGTTCTAACCTCGGGACTGCAGTCGCACTGCTGATTGGCTCCTGGGCAGTGTCTCTGACTAGTTGGGCTTGAAGTAGAGAGATGGCTTCATCCGTCTTAGAATGAAGGCTCTGGAGTGAGCAGCACAAGAAGTTCTGAGTGCACAGTCTCAAGGCTAGTGATTACTCTGGCAAAAATAAGGATTATGGCTTGAATAAGAGGAAACGCCTGTCCATTTGACATCTGATTTTTATCTAGAGGAACGGCACATATTGACATGGCAATCTTAAAATTTTCTGATCTTGTTTGTCCAGCTGCTGCCTGGTACCCTGCGACTGGGCATTACAGGATTAATGAGCATGGGAACTCTCATTTGCAGCATGTTTATATGGTAGAAATGTACGGGCAGCAGGAGTAACTGCAGTAGTAACAGCTACTACTGGACTCAATGTCTATGCTAACACACTGTAAGACATAACTCTTAGAATTGGTCTCATAACATTGGTTGAGGAGAATTTAGGTCTGAAAACCTAAGCATTCCAGAAAGAAGCTGGTCTTACTTGAGCAGTTGTGTCTAGGAGGACTGAATGCAGCAAGGTTCTGAGAGTCTTGGGACAGCCACCAGAAACTGTCTGAAGGAGGTGCTGGCACATAGGACTTGATATGAAGCTAGTACAGTCCTTATTTTTACCATTCTCTGCAAGAACTAATTATTAGGATGAGCCTTCTATTCTTCTTTATGTTGAACTAAAGCTATAAATAATGGCTTGGTGAACATATTGGTAGCTTCTTTGGGGAAGAGGGGGAAATCCTTTGCTGGGTCCACATTCCATCCTTCCTTTGCACTAGGGATTGTAGCAAATGGATAAAACAGTTTTTAGAGATAAAATTCTCTCTAGAATACTTTAAAAAAAGTACTCCTCCCAATCAGAACTTCTCAGAAGTGGGACTTCCATGGCACTCCAGTGGTTAAGACTTTGCACTTTCATTGCAGGGGATGTGGGTTTGACCCCTGGTCAGGGAACTAAGATCCTGCATGCTACTTGGTACAGCCAAAAATTTAAAAGAAGAAGAATAAATTCTAAGAAGTAATGGATCCCCTAAAATTGAGCCAACACATCCATCAGTTGAGAAGTTTTCACAGATTTTAATAATAACAGAAGTTGTTATTGTTACTGAAAGTTATGCATAGGGGGTCTGGCTGCTCGCTGCTCAAAAGCCAATGAGCAGGCCAGACAGGTGGAAAGGTAAGTATGCTTTATTTCAGATGCCAACAACTTGAGGGAAGTGTGGTAGACATCTGTTCAAAGGTCAACTCCCCCTACCTGACCCCTGCTGACAGACAGCAGGTAAGAAACAGAGTTGGAGAGGGGGTTACCTGCAGACGAGAACAGTCATCTCTAACAGTCATCTTCAACTGGTCATGAATTGCCTGACCAGCATCATCTTGGTTGTTTCAGGTACAGTTAATCTTCAGTTCTGGGATGCACTTGTTCCCGTTTCTTTGCACTGAATTCTTGAAACTGTGGCAGTTCAAGTCCTGGGTGTAGCCTAGTCATCATGTAGTTAACTTCTCCACCTGGTGTTTTGGTATCTATAAGACAGCTCACAGGATATGGCTCAGAATATTATCTATAGCCCTTGAGAAAGAACTAAATACCCTTGACTATGCTTAATGACTACACTATTATTATTTAGTTTCTTTTGACTGTTTTCCTTTGTTTCAGCATTTCTCACTTCTCTGATTAAGCTTATTCATTGACTAAAGTTTTCCACAGGTAAAAGGCAGGCAGAGAACATGACTGGGGGCAAGGACCATATGGTCCTGCTCCATTTCAATCCCCTCTTTGCTTTGATACTCCTCAGTCTTGAGGAGGGACATGTACAGAACAAGAGTGGCAATAAACTTTCATAGTACCTGGACAAACACTTGAAAATTATTAGACATATTACAATGAGGATAATAATCAAAATATACCTTTTGTGCCATTTTTTTGTCTTAATGATTAAAGCAAATGTACAATGTATGTTTAATAGGCCACTAACAGGCTGTTTTGGCTAGCCTAAAGTTTAAATTGAATCATATATAGGCTAGAATGACTTTCCCATACCTCAATATGTGAATATTTCTTCCATCATTTTCCCCTTTTAAGTTATGTAAGACCTAACGGCCTTTTCTCAGGATCTGTCGCTCTAAAGACCACAGTGACTCGGATTCGATGCAACAGGCAAGAGGATTTATTAGGCCGGTGCGCTGGGGTTCAATCTCCACCCGAGGAGATGAACCTCAAACACTAATCTCGAGGAACTTTTATACCGAAAAATCACAGGCAGGTGTGGGTGGGGTCAGGATATTGGGAACAATGTGGTAGGGAGCCATAGGCAGGTGTAGGTGGGGTGAGGACGCTGATTGGTGGGATAGGTCTGCAGGTAATTAAGTCGAAACAGTTGACTGACCACCCTGCGGCGCTTGGCCAGTTCTTAGAAGAACAATTACCCGGAAAAGTCCGACAGAAAATACATCTTTTTGAGAGGGGGTCTCCTTGCAAGGTCAGGAAACTAGGTTGTAAGTCATCAGTTAAGAATTAATAGAATGGGGCTTTGTTAGGGACCAGGAGACTCTGAGTCACCAGATAAGGGGAAAGTTATCTTCCGTGAGGCATGACCTGCCTCCGGGGTTTTAACATAAAGGGGACTTAAAATTTTAACCTAGGTTCTTCAGTTACAACTCTTTCCATAGAGAGCATTAATAATCAATATATTTTTCCAAAGTTGCCAGAGTGGTTCATTTGCCTGCTCTGGGTCCATCTATGTTCCCTCAGTACTAGGTCTCCTTTTTATTAACATATTTGGCTAGTTGTCCACATTGGGGGAAAACTAATCAGATATCATGAATAGGCTCAGAGGTATCTTAACAGGAAAATGCTTTATAGACCAAGCATTTTATCATTCATATCCAAGTGTCACACAAACATTGTGCATGTGTTGTAAGCAGTACATTTAAAGCTAGCAGTGTTACACATCATGAGCAGCTTTACTGAACAATTTTTCTTTCCTGAACATTGAGGTCAAAAGTTTGATTAGAAACCAAACAATTATTTTTCATTAGAAGTCTCTGTTACCAAATCAGATCAATATTCCAGGAGAACTTTGCTTTCTTAACAGGGAGGAAAAAAAAAAAAAAAACACTTCTGTCTTGTATCAGTTTACCGTTAATAAAATTCATATACCTAATCAAATTTAGTCTAATCTAATCCTGACAACATACCCAATTCTTTTTTCAAAATTCCTTTTTCACAAACCTTTTGTTGATTTCTAGATCCAAAATTTCTTCATCCAGAAACAACTGTAGAACAAAATTATTATCATTTTTCCTCAATGAAAATCTCTTCTTTATTCTTTCTCTTTGTTGACAACATATATCCTACTGCTTTACATACTGAAATGCTTTGCTTATCATTTTTACATATGACAATTTTCAACTCTTGAAAGTTTTAACAAAACCAGGAAACAAGTGACTGAAATGTTACACTAGCATTTTCTGATTGGCAAACTTAAGAACATATTTTGTAACCTCAAAAAACATATTTTTATAGCATAATTTTTCTTCAGTGGTACAACATATATGTTTTATAAACCAAAACATCTTTAGTTTCCCTCTTGCTCTTACAAGAAGACAAAGGTAGGTAAATTTAGATTTGTTTGATTTATAAGTACTTTTTTAAGGCCAATTAAATAGTTTCTTTACAAATTAACCTCAGAGATACTATCCAAAGGCAAAACACACATTGAGACATACAAACATACAGACAAACAGAGATCACATTGTTTCATCTTTTTACATTTCATGAATTAGGCACTGCAATTAAACTTATCAGTTTATGGATGATAATCAGAATAACCAAATTACACACTCAATTTTAAAAGACTTCCCTCCTTTTTTTCCCCTTAGCTTGAAGTTTTACAATTAACCAGAGGCTAGAATTCCAGGCTATGTGGACTGTGGTTGTATTTCAAGGACATGAGAAGCATTAACTTCAAATTTTCTCCCAAGCATATTTTTGTTTCTTCAGGATCTGAAAAAAAAGTGTTTTAACAAGCTAGCTTTCCCTAACTGCATATGCAAAAAGCTCTTGTTTTGAATTTCAAGAGTGTCATCTTAACCAATCTGGAATCTAAAGAATATTGTTGCCATACATATAAAAAAAATCATAATTCCACAGCTTTTTTTCTTAGTCATAATTCCACAGCTAAAATGATTTTTGGTCATAATTTCTGAATTCATAATTCCACAGATAAAATTTTTCTTAATGAATTGAAACTGAATTTCCTATTTTACATAAGGAAATAAGGATACCAGTCATACAAATGGAATACACACTCACACACCAAACAACAGATTTGTCATAAACCCTCTCCAAGGGTGACTGGTACAGAGTTCAAACAAACACTGGTCCTCAGTTCAGTTCAGTTCAGTCGCTTAGTCGTGTCCGACTCTTTGTGACCCCATGAATCGCAGCACACCAGGCCTCCCTGTCCATCACCAACTCCCGGAGTTCACCCAAACTCACATCCATCGAGTCAGTGATGCCATCCAGCCATCTCATCCTCTGTCGTCCCCTTCTCCTCCTGCCCTCAATCCCTCCCAGTATCAGACTCTTTTCCAATGAGTCAATTCTTTGCATGAGGTGGCCAAAGTATTGGAGTTTCAGCTTTAGAATCAGGCCTTCCAATGAACAACCAGGACTGGTCTCCTTTAGGATGGACTGGTTGGATCTCCTTGCAGTCCAAGGGACTCTCAAGAGTCTTCTCCAACACCACAGTTCAAAAGCATCAATTCTTTAGCACTTAGCTTTCTTCACAGTCCAACTCTAACATCCATACATGACCACTGGAAAAACCAAAGCCTTGACTAGACAGAACTTTGTTGGCAAAGTAATGTCTCTGCTTTTGAATATGCTATCTAGGTTGGTCATAACTTTCCTTCCAAGGAGTAAGCATCTTTTAATTTCATGGTTGCAATCACCATCTGCAGTGATTTTGGAGCCTAGAAAAATAAAGTCTGACACTGTTTGCACTGTTTCCCCATCTATTTCCCATGAAGTGATGGGGCCAGATGCCATGATCTTTGGTTTCTGAATGTTAGCTTTAAGCTAACTTTTTTACTGTCTTCTTTCACTTTCATCAAGAGGCTCTTTAGTTCCTCTTCACTTTCTGCTGTAAGGATGGTGTCATCTGCATATCTGAGGTTATTGATATTTCTCCCAGCAATATTGATTCCAGATTGTGCTTCTTCCAGCTCAGAGTTTCTCATGATGTACTCTGCAGATAAGTTAAATACGCAGGGTGACAGTATACAGCCTTGATGTACTCCTTTCCCTATTTGGAACCAGTCTGTTGTCTCATGTCCAATTCTAACTCTTGCTTCATGACCTGCATACAGATTTCTCAAGAGGCAGGTGAGGTGGTCTGGATTCCCATCTATTTCAGAATTTTCCACAGTTTATTGTGATCCACACAGTCAAAGGCTTTGGCATAATCATAAAGCAAAAATAGATGTTTCTCTGGAACTCTCTTGCTTTTTCCATGATCCAGCGGATGTTGGCAATTTGATGTCTGGTTCCTCTACCTTTTCCAAAACCAGCTTGAACATCTGAAAGTTCATGGTTCACATATTGCTGAAGGTTGGCTTGGAGAATTTTGAGCATTGCTTTACTAGCAGTGGTAGTCAAATGTCAGAACCAATTGGCAAAATACTTAAATGACACTTGGTCACAAAGGGTGCTCAACAGTAGTCAGATGTTAGAACCAATTGGCAAGAATGCCCAAAAGTATTTATGCTCATTAACCATCCTCAATGACAGACAGACATCAGAACCAATTGGCAAAAATGCCCAAATAATACTCAGTGTTCATAAATGATCTTCAACATCAGATACATGTCAGAAGCAACTGGCAAGAATGACTAAATAGCCCTGGTGCTCACAAACAGTCCTCAGCAACAGTCAGAACCAACTGGCAAGAATGCCCAAATAGCACTAGCACTCACAAATGGAAAAGTTGCCCATGTGCACACCAGTGGACTTACCCAGTCTTGGGAGCTCGTCAGCTCATCCCAAACGCAAGTTTCCATTCTACCAAGAAAAGCACAATTTGGCAGCCAGTGCCGAGCAAGGGAGAAACAGGGAAGATCCTCAAAACAAATAGTTTCAGTAGGTGCTAGGAACGTCCTCCAAATCCCCTACCTGAGGCTAACTAGCTACAAGCTGCAGGCTAATACACTGTCATAGCCACAGCATGCCCCAGGAAGACCCAAGAGAGCCAGGTGTCATGAAAGCACAGGAGCCCAAAATCTGTTACCAAAAGGAGGTGTATGTTGGGGGCTCCGGCTGCTCACCACCCAAAAGTCGAAAGGAAATTTTGCTTTATTTCAGATGTCAGCAACTTGAGAGGAAGGTGGCAGACATCTGTCCAAAGGTCAACTTCCCCCATCGCAACAAGCAGGGGATGAAAGCTTAAATAGACAGAGTGGGAGAAGGGGAGCGGGGGAGAAAGATGCCAAAAGTCATTTCTAACAGTCATCTTCAACTGATAATGAGTTGCCTGACTAGCATCATCTTAGTTGTTTCAGGTACAGTTAATCTTCAATTCCAGGGTGCACTTGTTCCTGTTTCTTTGCGCTCAATTCTTGGAATTATGGCAGGTCAAGTTCTGGGTATAGCCCAGTCATCATATAGTTAACTTCTCCACCTGGTGTTTTGGTATCTATAAGACAGCTCACAGGATATGGCTCAGAATATTATCTATAGCCCTTGAGAAAGAACTAAATATCCTTGCCTATGCTTAATGACTCCCCTGGTGGCTCAGACGGTAAAGCGTCTGGCTGCAATGCAGGAGACCGGAGTTCAAGCCCTGGGTTGGGAAGATCCCCTGGAGAAGGAAATGGCAATCCACTCCAGTACTATTGCCTGGAAAATCCCATGGACAGAGGAGCCTGGCAGGCTACAGTCTATGGAGTGGCAAAGAGTCGGACACGACTGAGCGACTTCACTTTGTTTCTTTCTTATGCTTAATGACTACGCTATTATTATTTGGTCTCCTTTAACTGTTTTCCTTTGTTTCAGCATTTCTCACTTCTCTGATTAAACTTATTCTTTGACTAAAGTTTTCCACAGGTAAAAGGCAGGCAGAGGACCTGGTGGGGGGCAAGGGCCCTACGGTCCTGCTCCACTTCTTATGATGGGGTGGAACTCAAGAACTAACTTGGGAATTTTGATTTGGCAGTTAGCAGCATCCAGAGAGTAGCTAAAGAGAATGGTATAGAAGACTTTATAAAGAAAAGTGTTTAGAATAATAAGAAAAAAACAGTAAGGTTTGAATTGTGAATAGCAGTATGTAAAGAGAGGTAAAGGAAGGAGATCTGCAATGGAGGCTGAGAAACAGTTATGAAAGGATTAGAACAAAAGCTAGGAAGAATGGTGTCAGCACAGTCATGGGGAAATAGATTCATGGGAAACAATGCTACAGAGATTAAGCAAGGACTGAAAAATGTACTGGGTTTTCAACCAAGAAGTCCTTGCAATGTTCCAGTGACCCTGGGATGGCAGTTCCATTGGAGAAGTTGGGGTGCAGGTCAAATCTCCGTGGACCCAAAAAAAAAAAGGGAAATGAGGAAGTAAGAGATGTGTGTAGACTTCTCTCTCAGGAGCTCAGCTTTACAGATAGAGTGGTAGCTAGAGCAGAACAGAAGGATTTTGGTTTCTTTCTATTGTTTTTTTTTTTCACAAGAAGGTATACAAGTGAAGCTTCAGGACTATAACTTTAGAGCATCTACAACCAAAATAGGGAAAGAGCTAGTAAAGTGGAAGTACTCCTAGTTGTGAGAGGAGAAGGGTGATTGATGGAGGTGGAAGAAGTCTGGTGGTCTGACTCCAAGATGGCGTCTGACATTCCCTGCTTGCTGGCACTCCCCTCTGCTGTCCTTCCCATCTTGTACCAGGGAGGTGCTGCCTGATGTGGCATCACTAATTTCTGTCTTAGTGCCGTTTCTTTTTCTCACTCTGTCTCTCACCACTTGCTCTGAAGAAAACCAGCTGCCATTTCATAAGCAGCCCTATGGAGAGGCACAGATGGTGAAGAGGTGAGACTTTCTTGCCAACAACTATGTGAGTGAGCTTGAAAGTGAATCCTCCAGCTCAGCTAAGCCTATAGATGACTACAGCCTGGCTGACAGTTTGGTTGTAACCACATGAGATGCAATGAACCAGAAACACTCAGTTAAGCTGTTCCCAGACCATACCATCTGAAACGGTGTGAGATATTAATAATAAAGTAATTTGCTGTACAATGCAGGGGAGGAAAAAGATTTTCTCAGCCTTCTTAATATCTTTGGCTGGGTCTGAAAATTCAACTGACAGAGACAGATTGTCAGGAGAAAAGCATAAACATTTATTTCATGTAAATTTTATGTGGCACAGGAGCCTTCATAAGGAAAGGAAGACCCAAAGAGACAGACCTGTGTGTTTTATGCTGCTGCTGCGCTAAGTCACTTTAGTTGTGTCCGATTCTGTGTGACCCCATAGACGGCAGCCCACCAGGCTCCCCCGTCCTTGGGATTCTCCAGGCAAGAACACTGGAGTGGGTTGCCATTTCCTTCTCCAATGCATGAAAGTGAAAAGTGAAAGTGAAGTCGCTCAGTCATGTCTGACTCTTAGCAACCCTATGGACTGCAGCCCTCCAGGCTCCTCTGTCCATAGGATTTTCCAGGCAAGAGTACTGGAGTGGGGTGCCATTGCCTTCTCCGGTATTTTATGCTAGGTTTTTTATTTTTAAATTTTTGATTATTTGTTTTTTTTGGGCTATGCTAGGTCTTCATTGCTGTGCAGGGGCTTTCTCCAGTTGCAGCCAGTGGGGGCTACTCTCCAGTTGCGGACCTCAGGCTTCTCATCACGGTGGCTTCTCTGGTTGCAGAGCAAAGGCTTTAGGTGTATGAGCTCAGTAGTTGCAGCTCACAGGCTCTAGAGCATAGGCTCAGCTGTTGAGGTGCACAGGCTTAGTTGCTCTGAGGCAAGTGGAACCTTCCTTGACCAAGTATAAAACCAGTGTCCTCTGCATTATGAGGTGAATTCTTAACCACTGGACCACCAAAGAAACCCCCTTTATGCTAGGTTTGATGGAGAGTGTGGGCATCCTATGAAAATATGGCAGGTTAAGGAGTATGAGTTATTTGTAGTAAACTAGGGGTGACTTAGCAAGGCCTGTTTTCTGGAATTCTTCTTGATGTCCTTTTGTCTTGAGATAAGGATCCTCCTTTCCTCTGGGTATAGAGAAGACACTTTTCACATGAGGGCTTTATAACTTGTTACAATGGAAAATGGCAGAAGAAAGGTCAGAACAACCTTATTGCTATTCCCGTTTTCTCAAGCTTCTTCAGCTTAAAGTATTCAACATACCAAGGTGTCATATTTGAGGGCTGCATGTCCTGAACTCCATAAGCAGAAATAGATAAATAATACAGGAGGGATTGGCTTTGGGCAGGAGGATGGACTCTGCTTCCTCTGAAAGCTATCGAAGCTGGTCAGTTTTACAAGTTTTTATTCTTTACGTCTACACTTTATTGCTTAGGCATGATTTCTTTCTTCCTTTCTCTCTCTCTTTCTTTCATCCTTTGTCTGTGCCTTGAGACATGTAGGACCTTACTTCCCTAACCAGGGATGGAAGCTGCATCCCCTGCTTTGGAAGTACAGAGTCTTAAATACTGGACCACCAGGGAAGTCCCTAGGCATCATTTCTTAAAATGTTTCAAATTCTAACCTATAACTAGACTTAAAACCATTTTTATTGCTCTTCAAATAATATTTAAAATGTTGGAAGCTCCTACTTTTTGTAATATCCACTCAAAGTTGACCATAATACTTCTTTTCTTAGCTGATATTCATTTCACTTAATCATTCATTTGATGAAGATGCATTATGTGACATTATTATAAACTTTAGAGAAAGCAGTGTTGCTTTTAAAGTGATTAGTAGAGTGATAGATGAGCTATTTGCTAGGATATTCATATTATCCAGCAATAAGGCTTTATTGAACAAAGCAGTAAGGGTGTTAGCATAAAAGCATGAACAAATACCCAGACAGCATACATGGGAATTATCCAGGCAGATAATAGATATACTAAAAACCCATGATGTATGAAGTACAATCTGAGAATGTATCAAAATTGTATTCAAAGAAAAAAAACCATGTTTTCATAACACACAGTAGAATACAAGTTAAGACAAATGAATACCCTTGATCATAGAACAAGGAGAAATTCTTCCATCAAGTGTGTGTAACTGCCAAATGGGATCATAACTAAAACAGTATGAAGGGAAAACTAATTTTGAGTATGTAATCAGGTGGAACTACAGCTGATTCTTGATGTTCTGCTTCAGATTATCCAGGAGAGTTGTGCTCACCTTTTAACCATTTGTGATAAGTATAAGATTCAAGAATAAAAATTAAATGGTGAGAGACTTTATTTTGGAGGGCTCCAAAACCACAGCAGATTTTGGGTTGGTGACTGCAACCATGAAATTAAAGGAACTTGCTCCTTGGAAGAAAAACTATGATCAACCTAGGCAGCATATTAAAAAGCAGAGACATTACTTTGCTGACAAAGGTCCACCTAGTCAAAGGTATGGTTTTTTCATTAGTCACATATGGATGTGAGAGTTGGACTATAAATAAAGCTGAGCACTGAAGAAATGATGCTTTTGAACTGTGGTGTTGGAGAAGACTCTTGAGAGTCCCTTGGACTGCAAAGAGATCCAACCAATCCATCCTAAAGGAAATAAGTCCTGAATATTCATTGGAAGGACTGATGCTGAAGCTGAAACTTCATTAATTTGGTCACCTGATGAGAAGAACTGACTTGTTGGAAAAGGCCATGATGCTGGAAAAGATTGAAGGCCGGAGGAGAAGGGGACAACAGAGGATGAAATGGTTGGATGGCATCACTGACTCTATGGACATGAGTTTGAGTAAGTTCTGGGAATCAGTGATGGACAGGAAAGCCTGGTGCGCTGCAGTCATGGGGTCACAAAGAGTTGGACACGACTGAGTGACTGAACTAAACTGAGATGTGACTTATTGCAGTAATAAACTTGTAAAATTTTCAGCCATTTCCATTATTTATCTCAGACCTTTATTCTTGTATTCATTTTAGTACAAGCCGTTGTGCCAATTTTTAAATGCCAAATATACCTTAAAAAAAGAAAGTGGAATTTTTCTTTAATGAAAGAGTTTTTAACCACTTTCTATTTTCCTTTATTATTTTGGATTTCACTAGGTTGGAGCAGGCTGGACCATGGTGAGAGCCTGGAGCTTGACCAGATCATAAGGCTGGGCTAAGGTCGCAAGATTAACAGGCTCCACTGTCATTTCACAGAAAGGTCTAACCCAGTGAGCAAGGCATAGTTTTCTTGGTTTCCCATTCTTAATCTCGAACCTCATTCCATAGTTCATCAGGCACTCTATCTATCAGAACTAGACCCTTAAATCTATTTCTCACTTCTACTGTATAATCATAAGGGATTTGATTTAGGTCATACCTGAATGGTCTAGTGGTGTTGCCCCCTTTCTTCAATTTAAGTCTGAATTTGGCAATCAGGAGCTCATGATCTGAGCCACAGTCAGCTCCCGGTCTTGTCTTTGTTGACTGTATAGAGCTTCTCCATCTTTGGCTGCAAAAAATATAATCAATCTGATTTCAGTGTTGACCATCTGGTGATGTCCATGTGCGGAGTCTTCTCTTGTGTTGTTGGAAGAGGGTGTTTGCTATGACCAGTGCATTTTCTTGGCAAAACTCTATTAGTCTTTGGCCTGCTTCATTCCGCATTCCAAGGCCAAATTTGCCTGTTACTCCAGGTGTTTCTTGACTTCCTACTTTTGCATTCCAGTCCCCTATAATGAAAAGGACATCTTTTTTNTTAAATCTATTTCTCACTTCCACTGTATAATCATAAGGGATTTGATTTAGGTCATACCTGAATGGTCTAGTGGTGTTGCCCACTTTCTTCAATTTAAGTCTGAATTTGGCAATCAGGAGTTCATGATCTGAGCCACAGTCAGCTCCCGGTCTTGTCTTTGTTGACTGTATAGAGCTTCTCCATCTTTGGCTGCAAAGAATATAATCAATCTGATTTTAGTGTTGACCATCTGGTGATGTCCATGTGTAGAGTCTTCTCTTGTGTTGTTGGAAGAGGGTGTTTGCTATGACCAGTGCATTTTCTTGGCAAAACTCTATTAGTCTTTGCCCTGCTTCATTCCGCATTCCAAGGCCAAATTTTCCTGTTACTCCAGGTGTTTCTTGACTTCCTACTTTTGCATTCCAGTCCCCTATAATGAAAAGGACATCTTTTTGGGGTATTAGTTCTAAAAGGTCTTGTAGGTCTTCATAAAACCGTTCAACTTCAGCTTCTTCAGCATTACTGGTTGGGGCATAGATTTGGATAATTGTGATATTGAATGGTTTGCCTTGGAGACGAACAGAGATCATTCTGTCGTTTTTGAGATTGCATCCCAGTACTGCATAAAAGAAAAACACTTCTAGATAAATAAATAGTAAAAGAAAAGAAATTGATTTGAAAAGACACTGATGCTGGGAAAGATGGAAGGTGGGAGAAGGGGAGGACAGAGGATGAGATGGTTGGATGGCATCACTGACTCAATGGGCATGAGTTTGAGTAAACTCAGGGAGTTGGTGATGGACAGGGAGGCCTGGCATGCTGCAGTCCATGGGGTCGCAGAGTCAGAGACAACTGAGCAACTGAACTGAACTGAACTGAATTAAAATATTAACAGAAAATACTGAGGAAAAGATCAAAAAAGATATTTTACCCAAAAATGGAAGCTCTTCAACTATGTCACTAAATAATTGCCTATAAAATACAAAACTTTTCTAACAGTAGCAAAGACCAATCAATAAACTTGAAAAATCACAAGTACTTTTCCTTTGTTTTAGATTTATCATGTGCTATAACTAATATTTTGCCTAATTAATATTTTGGGTACATTTTGTCTCAAAGACCTTCCAGTTTACAAAGAAGTGTTGACAATTCACACCTTAAAAAATCTAGCATGTGACATAGATAACTTTTAAATCCTTTAATATCTGTGAAAGAAGAATTCCAGCTAGATTTTTTAAAAATAAGTTTCCATCACTGCAAATGGTAATTCTGTTATGCTGGGTCAAAACTTTGAATTGATAGGAATCTTTGAATAAGAAACCATTATTCCCTGTTGTTCCTTGTTCAGTCGCTCAGCCATGCCCAAATCTTTGCAATCCCCTGGACTGGAGCACACCTGGCTTCTCTGTCCTTCACCATTTCCTGGAGCTTGCTCAAACTCATGTCCTTTGATGGTGATGCCATCCAATCATCTTGTCCTCCATCATCCCCTTCTCCTCTCACCTTCTATCTTTCTCAGCATCAGGGCATCAGGGTCTTTTCTAATTTCCCTGTTATAATACTTGTTGAAAATACTTAGTGTTTTCTGCAGCAGAATCTACAAAAAGCATTGATAGCTTATGGTGAACGAAGTCAGATTCAAGATCTCTGAAGAAGGTTTAGCTTTGGAACCAGAGACCATGCTTGATCACTCAACAGCTTTTGTATCAGTTCAGTTCACTTCATTCACTCAGTAGTGTCTGACTCTTGTGACCCCATGGACTGCAGCACTCCAGGCTTCCCTGTCCATCACCAATTCCTGGAGTTTACTCAAACTCATGTTCATCCTCTGTCGTCCCCTTCTCCTCTTGCCTTCAATCTTTCCCAGCATCAGGGTCTTTTCCAAGGAGTCAGTTCTTCACATCAGGTGAAGTATTGGATTTTCAGCTTCAGCATCAGTCCTTTCAATGAATATTCAGGGTTGATTTCCTTTAGGACTGACTGGTTGGATCTCCTGGCAGTCCAAGGGACTCTCAAGAGCCTTCTCCAACACCACAGTTCAAAAGTATCAATTCTTCAGTGCTCAGATTTCTTTATAGTCCAAATTTCACATCCATACACGACTACTGGAAAAACCATAGCTTGGACTAGATAAACCTTTGCTGGCAAAGTAATATCTCTGCTTTTTAACATGCTGTCTAGGTTGGTCATAGCTTTTCTTCCAAGGAGCAAGGGTCTTTTAATTTCATGGCTGCAGTCACCATCTGCAATGATTTTGGAGTCCCTCCACCCCCCCAAAAAAATAAAGAGCCAAAGCCAAAGCAACACCCAGTTGTGGATGATGTAAGTAAAGTCCGATTAGAACAATATTGAAAAGGAACCTGGAATGTTAGGTTCATGAATCAAGGTAAATTGGAAGTGGTCAAACAGGAGATGCAAAGAGTGAACGTCGATATTTTAGGAATCAGTGAACTAAAATGGACTGGAATGGGTGAATTAAACTCAGATTATCATTATATCTACTACTGTGGGCAATAATCCCTTAGAAGAAATGGAGTAGCCCTCAGAGTCAAAAAAAGAATCAGAAATGAAGTTTNGTGAACGTCGATATTTTAGGAATCAGTGAACTAAAATGGACTGGAATGGGTGAATTAAACTCAGATTATCATTATATCTACTACTGTGGGCAATAATCCCTTAGAAGAAATGGAGTAGCCCTCAGAGTCAAAAAAAGAATCAGAAATGAAGTTTTTGGATGCAATCTCAGAAATGACAGAATGATCTCTGTTCGTTTCCAAGGCAAACCATTCAATATCACAGTAATCCAAGTCTATGACCAACTAGTAATGCTGAAGAAGCTGAAGTTGAACGGTTCCATGAAGACCTACAAAACCTGCTACAACTAACACCACCCCCCCCTAAAAAAAGAGATTTTGTAAACTCTTTTGAGAGTTTGAGATTTTGTAAACTCTTGAGAGATTTTAGCAGAGTTTTATTAAAGTATAACAAGGGACAGAGAAAGCTTCTGACACAGACATCAGAAGGTGGGCGGAGTGTGCTTACCTCGCTAGTCTTTGCAAAGGAGCTCTATACTTTATTACAGTAAAATGTCTTACCAGGCCCAGTCCTGCAATATAAGGTAACAGGATTGAACATAAGAGTCCAAAATGCAGTAACTGGATGCAATCTCAAAAACAACAGAATGATCTCTGTTTGTTTCCAAGGCAAACCATTCAATATCACAGTAATCCAAGTCTATGCTTCGATCAGTAATGCTGAAGAAACTGAAATTGAATGGTTCCATGAAGATCTAAAAGACCTTCCAGTACTAACCCCCCAAAAGATGTCCTTTTCATCATAGGGGACTGGAATGCAAAAGTAGAAAGTCAAGAAACACCTGGAGTAACAGACAAATTTGGCCTTGAAGTACAAAATGAAGCAGGGCGAAGGCTAACAGGGTTTTTCCAGGAGAACACACTGGTCATAGAAAATACCCTTTTCCAAAAACACAAGAGAAGACTCTACACCTGGACATCACCAGATGGTCAATACTGAAATCAGATTGATTATATTCCTTGAAGCCAAAGATAGAAAAGTTCTATACAGTCAGCAAAAACAAGACTGGGAGCTGACTGTGGCTCAGATCATGAACTCTTTATTGCCAAATTCAGACTTAAATTGAAGAAAGTAGGGAAAACCACTAGACCATTCAAGTATGACCTAAATCAAATCCTTTATGATTATACAGTAGAAGTGAGAAATAGATTCAAGGGATTAAATCTGATAGAGTGCCTGAAGAACTATGGATGGAGGTTTGTGACATTGTACAAGGGGCAGGGGTCACGATCATCCCCAAGAAAAAGAAGTGCAAAAAAAGGCAAAATGGTTGTCTGAGGAGGCCTTACAAATAGCTGAGAAAAGAATAGAAGCAAAAAGCAAAGGAGAAAAGGAAAGATATACTCATTTGAATGCAGAGTTCCAAAGACTAGCAAGGAGAGATAGGAAAGCCTTCCTCAGTGATCAGTGCAAAGAAATAGATGAAAACAATAGAATAGGAAAGACTAGAGATCTCTTCAAGAAAATTAGAGATACAAAGGGAAAATTTCAGCCAAAGATGGGTACAATAAAGGATAGAAATTGTATGGACATAACAGAAGCAGAAAATATTAAGATTATTGCCAAATTCAGACTTAAATTGAAGAAAGTAGGGAAAACCACTATACTATTCAGTTATGACCTAAATCAAATCCTTTATGACTATACAGTGGAATTAGCCCTTAACATAAACTTCCCTAAAATATCCCAAGTGTGAGCCCAGTGTCCTTTGTTTCATGAAGCCCATTAATTAGTACCCAAAACAAATACTCTATGTACAAATCTAGTCATGCCAGTTAGAATATAATTTTTAGGCAGAGAAATACCTATGGCCTCTGTGGTCCAATCTGCAGGAGTGTTAGCTTCTCATGAAGTCATTTTCAGAATGCTTCCAGACTGATTTTAATAGGGAAGAGCCCAACCTCACACAATAGCAGGAATTGACCAGGAATTTAATGAAATAAGATGCCTTCCTGAGACATAGCACAAATTTTCTATGTCTATAGAACCCACAGATATTTTCATATATTATAGAACTGTGCTTTCGCCCTTGTGTCAAAACTAAGGTGGAGAATATTTCAGAAAGAGACATGTGCTATGTGCATTCATTCCTAAGTTGTCTGAAGCTTTAGAAAGTCAGAGAATAGTCCCAGTTGAATCAGAACAAGTTTTCTCATCTCTCCTCAAATAATTTTATGTCCTTGGGTGGTTGCATGGATCTCAAGGACTTCAGAGTCTAGCAAAATCTGATCAACTCTCCATAAAGAGTTCTTCAGAACCTCTCAGACTAACTGCAAATAACTTCCCATTTATTCGAACTGGGCGACAACATCAAATCACATTATGTTCATGTAGGAAGTAATTGAAAGGCAACTCTTTAGTTCTGAATGCAGAAATTGGTCAAAAGTCTAATATTTTCAAAAGCTATATCATTTTGAGAAAGTGAAGAAAATTGCATTTTTCTATCTTTCAAAAAAATCTAACAGTATCTTTTATTGTATTTTTAAGGTACCCTCGTTGCTGCTGTGATTTTGAGGGAAAATCAAGGACATAAGAGAGATACAATGTGGCCGACTTCAAACAGTACCCTTATGGCAGAAAGTGAAGAGGAACTGAAGAGCCTTTTGGTGAATGTGTAAGAGAAGAGTGAAAAAGTTGGCTTAAAATTCAACATTCAAAAAAATAAGATCAAGGCATCTGGTCTCGTCACTCCATGGCAAATAGATGGAGAAACAATGGAAATAGTGACAGACTTTATTTTCTTGCATCCAAAATCACTGCAGATGGTGATTTCAGCCATTGGTGAAAAGATGCTCACTCCTTGGAAGAAAAGCTCTGACAAACCTAGACAGCATATTAAAAGTAGAGACATTACTTTGCTGACAAAGGTCCCTCTAGTCAAAGCTATGGTTTTTCCAGTAGTCACGTATGGATGTGAGAGTTGGACTATAAAGAAAGCTGAGCACCAAAGAATTGATGGTTTTGAACTATGATGCTGGAAAAGACTCTTGAGAGTCTCTTGGACTGCAAGGAGATCAAACCAGTCAATCCTAAAGGAAATCAGTCCTGAATATTCATTGGAAGGACTGATGCTGAAGATGAAGTTCCAATACTTTGGCCACCTGATGCAAAGAACTGACTCCCTGGAAAAGACCCTGTTGCTGGGAAAGATTGAAGGCGGGAGGAGAAGGGGACACAGAGGATGAGATGGCTGGATGGCATCACTGACTCGATGGACATGAGTTTGGGTAAGCTCCAGGAGTTAGCAATGGACAGAGAAGCCTGGTGTGCTGCAGTCCATGGGGTCACAAAGAGTTGGACACAACTGAGTGACTGAACTGAACTGAGGAATTGATTCTCTCAGCATCATGGATGCAATTGTTAGAATTGTTTGCCATATATATTTAAATACTATGAATCATCTCCAGTTTATGGAACAGTTGAAATAGAATATGATGATTTTAATGACCTTGTGTTCTTTGTCAATGCTCTTTATTTGAGTCATGGAAGAGTTTTACAAAAACTTGCTTCATCTTTAACTTTGAATCAAAATTTTCTTTAAACAAAGATAATGCTTGCCAAATATTCATTATCAAAGACAGAAAATGAAGTGTGACTTATGCTTTCTCATCAAAATCAAACTGCACACACATCAGCAAAATTTGAAACTCCAAGGTAAGAAAGGCTTAACTTATTACTTAGCTAGACAGGTATGAGGATTCATGTTGAAACCGAAACTTTTATAATACAAATCAATGATAATTATTTTATACCTTTTTCTAACATAAATCAATATGAAAATTAATTTCATTGTAATTGATGGGTGTTATGTAAATTGGCTATAAAGTCTAAAAAGAAGTCAAGAATGCTTCATCATCAGCGATAAACTTTAAGTTGTCTTTCAAATTATTCTATATGTTTCTGAGTTGACCCAAGAGTTGGTGAATTACTTAAGTTGGACAAATGTAGTTTTGAAACTGATATGTCTTTTCTTTACAGGTGGCACTAGAACCTACCTGCCAATGCAGGTAGACATAAAGGATGTGGGTTTGATCCCTGGATCAGGAAGAGAGGAAGATCCCTAGGAAGAGAGCATGGCAACCCCTCCTGTATTCTTGCCTGGAAAATCCCATGGACAGAGGAGCCTGGCGGGCTACAGTCCATGGGGTCACACAGAGTCAAGAAATGACTGAAGCAAATTAACACTTATGCTTTTGCTCCAAAGTCAAATAAATTCTGGAAAAGATGAACAAGTTTTGTCAACATAAATGCAAATATTTTTTAGAAATTTTTTTTGGTACTTTTTTGATTAGTGGAAAACTTTTAAGTATGCTTGGGCCATATTAGGTATATGAAACTACTTATTCAACAGTGAATTTCATGAAATGTATTACAGATCAATTGAATCAAGTGGAAAAGCTTTTTTAGAATCAAGTTGTGCCATTAGTAAAAACTAAACACTGAATTTCCAAGACTTAGCATGAAAAAGTATATATCTCATTAAAATTGATTATATTAGTCATATGCTGAAATAATATTTTGATATATTGGGTTAAGTAAACTATATCACTAAAGTTAATTTTACCTATACTTGTTACTTTTTAATAATGTTAATACTAGAAAATTTAAACTACACATGTGACTCATATTATGTTTCTATGGGATAGCTCTGCTCCGGAATGCAATTGCCATGATAATATGACTAAGGTGACATGAACTTTGTCTTGTTCATTGTTGTATTCCCAGGCCCTAATACCAGTGTCTGTCACATAGTAGGTGTTCAGAAAATATTGATTAACTAAATGAATCTAGCTATACTTCAGTAATATCAGTAAAGGTTGGGTAGCAGGAAATAGAAACAACTCCAACTGTTGTAAACAGAAAGAGGTTTTAAACAGGAAATTAAGAAATTACAGACATTTTACCAAAGACATATATATGGCCAACAGGTACCTGAAAAGGTGCTCAATATCACCAATCATCGGGGAAATGCAAATCAGGACCATAGTGAGACATCATCTCACACTCGTTAATGTGGAGGGAAGGGAACTCTCCATACATTGTTGATGGGAACGGGAATGTAAATAGGTAGAGTCACTACGGGAAGCAATACAGAGATTCCTCAAAAAATTAAAAATAGAACTGCCATATGTTTCAGCAATTCCACTTCGGTATTTATCTGAAGAAAATGAAAGCATTAACTTAAAAAGATATCTGCAAAAAACAAACAAACAGATATCTGCACCCTCGTATTCACTGCAGTGACATGGAAGCAACCTAGTATTCACTGATGGATGAATGAATAAAGAAAAAGAAATATATATATGTATACCACACAATGAGATGCTCTTCAGACATTGGGGGAAGAAAAGAAAATCTTAGCCATTTGCAACAGTATGGATGGACCTGGAGGGCCTCATACTAGATAAGTCAGATAAAGGACGATACTGTTCAGTTTCACTTATTGTGGAATATAATTTTTTTTTTTTAATTTTAAGATTAAAAAATAAAGCGGAACTTTCCCCCTGGTGGCTCGGATAGTAAAGCGTCTGCCTACAATGCGGGAGACCTGGGTTCGATCCCTGGGTCGGGAAGGTCCCCTGGAGAGGGAAATTGAGATGCTCTTCAGACATTGGGGGAAGAAAAGAAAATCTTAGCCATTTGCAACAGTATGGATGGACCTGGAGGGCCTCATACTAGATAAGTCAGATAAAGGACGATACTGTTCAGTTTCACTTATTGTGGAATATAATTTTTTTTTTTTAATTTTAAGATTAAAAAATAAAGCGGAACTTTCCCCCTGGTGGCTCGGATAGTAAAGCGTCTGCCTACAATGCGGGAGACCTGGGTTCGATCCCTGGGTCGGGAAGGTCCCCTGGAGAGGGAAATGGAAACGCACTCCAGTACTTTTGCCTGGAAAATCCTATGCACAGAGATAGGCTGTCCTGGTAGGCTACAGTCCATGAGGTTGCAAAGTGTCGGACAAAACTGAGCGATTTCACTTTCTTTCTTTCCTAGAAATGGAGAACAGATGGGTGGTTACCAGGGGCAGGGGTTGGGAGTTGAGCGAAATGGGTGAAGGGAGTCAAAGGTACAATCTGCCTATTATAAAATAAAAGTCATGGAGTGTGAAATACAGTGTGGTGACTATAGTTAATATTAATAACACTGTGTTGCCATTTGAAGTTGCTAAGAGAGTGGATCTTAAAAGTTCTCATTGCAAGAAGAAAACATTTGTAACAATGTGTGATAATGAATGATAACTCCATTTATACTGGTGATTATTTCACAATATATACAAATACTGAATCATGATGTTGTACACCTGAAACTACTACAAAGTTGTATGTCAATTGTATCTCAATTAAAGGGCTTCCCCAGTGGCTCAGTTAGTAAAGAATCTGCCTGCAAGGCAGGAGACTGCCTGCGATACAAGAGACCCAGTTTCGATCCCTGGGTCAGGAAGTTCCCCTGAAGAAGAAAATGGCAACCCACTCCAATATTCTTGCCTGGAGGAGTCCATGGACAGAGCAACCTGGTGGGCTATAGTCCATGGGCTTGCCAAGAGTCAAAAGAACCTGTGGAAAGCATCAGATAGGCGGGGGCAGTGGCCTCCAGACCCTCAGCAATGGCCCTGGAATGACGCTGATCTGACACCTCTGTCACCATCAGGAAGGCAGGACCAAAGGAGGCACTCCTGAAGCTGCTATGTCTGGAACACACCTCTTCAAGCACAGAATGTTAGATTCAGAGCCACAGCACCCCTGAAAGAGCCAACCTAGTGAAAAACACATGGCCCGTGCTCTGCCTCTGGACTCCCAGGTGACGGGCCTGAACGCTGGAACACACCACAGAAACCCAGCAATGCTATTCTATGCATGGCACCATTCAGATGCCTGCCAATTCTCATGCAAGTTCTTCTAAGTTATGAAGCCTAAATCACATCCAAAAGCCACTACAAAGAAGTCTCTCCCATCACCTCACTCTCCTACCCAGGTAAACTCCTTCAAATTAAACGTCCCTTCCTCCAGGAAGCCTTCCCTGACTTCCCCAAGATTATGCTGAATTGGTGTCCATGTACTCTGTAGGTATTCTTGGCTCAATTTATTAAATTTATTTATTTATTCTCTTGATAGGCCATTAGCTCTATGATGGAGCTGTGTCAGCTTATTCACTATCATCTTCTCCCCACCTAGTGGTAGATGCTAAATTTACATATGTTGAGTGAATGAATGAACAATGTGACAGGGTTGGGATTTGAGCCATCTTTCCCCACACTCCAAGCCCTGTCATAACACAGCCACGTGCCGCCACAGATGTCCAGCACCTCCCAGAGGAAGACGGTGGCTGGCATATCTATCACCAGGATGCAAACTTGCCCACTCAAGGAGGATGGCCTGAGGCTGTTACTAAGAAACAGGGAGGAACTATCGTTCATGCAGTGACTTTAAAGAAAATGCCACGCTCTCTGGGATGCTGGGACCTGAGCCCAGGCCACAGAGTAGCCAGGGGAAAATTGGGCCAAGGGTTATGGGGACATTCACAAAACACACCTAGCCACACTCCTGTCATCAAGGAAGACTGTGGACACTGAAGTGAGGGACCCAGGAGAGCATCCAGGTCATGCAAACAGTGAGACTTAACACAAAGGCATTTGCAGTTTATGAAACCCCTGCACATACGTTGGCCAGTTCACTATTACTCCCTTCCCCATTTTACAGATGAGGAAACCGAAGCATAGCAAGACAAGCAACTTTTCCAAGTAAAAGTGAAAGTGAAATCACTCAGTCGTGTCCGACTCTTTGGGACCCCATGGACTGCAACCTACCAGGCTCCTCTGTCCATGGGATTTTCCCGGCAAGAGTACTGGAGTGGGGTGCCACTTCCTTTTCCAAGGGCAAGTATCAAATTTCAGTCTTATACCCAAGCTGCATAGTGCTATGGTTACAACACAGTGTAGAGCTAAGTTTAAAGTTATTTTCTGCCAAACACCAGCCAGGTTTCTTAGGCACGTCACTCTCTGAGCCTCCATTTTCTCTTATGGAAAGTGAAGGTCAGAGCATCTAACTCACAGGGTTCTTGTGAGAATTAAGTGAAACATTTATGCAAAGAACTTAGCTCAGCACCCTGCGCAGAGTAAAGGATTCGGTAATTAGTCTCTGATTATTATTACTATTCCAAGTTTGAGTTTATTATCTGAGATTGATTTGTAATTGTATACATATTGTTATAACAATAATAATTTATTCTGAAATGCTTCAGCAAAGCCAGTGTGATATGAATGAGTGAGGGGCATTTGGTTGCCTTGATTAGGTATATACACTCCAGGCCTGGTGAGCTATTAGTAAGCCCCTAAAAGCCACCCAGAGGACAGGACTATTAGCACTTCCTCTTCTTTTCCGTCTGTCCAGTCATGACACCACATTGGTAAATAATCTGCCTGCGGCGCAGGAGACCCAGGGTCAATTCCTAGGTCAGGAAAATCTCCTGGAGAAGGAAATGGCAACCCACTCCAGTATTCTTGTCTGGAGAATCCTTTGGACAGAGGAGCCTGACAGGCTACAGTCCATGGAGTTGCAAGGAGTCGGACACAACTGAATGACTAACACTACTACTATTCCACATAATGAATGTTAGAAAAGAGTTTCTATTAGGGTACTTAGTAATTTGCTAATAATCAGCATAAATTGAGCCCACATACCAAATGGGTTCTATCAGTAAGGTAAGTGATAATATATAGAGTGATATTCAATATAAAATATTTTAAATGCTTCCTGCCCTTACTTGATCCTTTACCCTTAACCCTCAAGGGTGGCACCAGAAGCTTGACCCCTGAAATCGAGGACTCTGGGCCCACCCCTGACAGGAGTGCTATGGTCTCTTCAAGAGAGCTCTTCTGAAGGCGCTTTGGGAGCACCAGAAGGGACTGAGGGCTGGGGCTTCCCAGAGCTTGCAGAACGGCTCTTAGGCTATTCTGTAGGCCTCCACTGAGTCCATAGGTTAAGAAATATCAAACCTTGAAGTAATTTTGGTCTGATACTTCCTCACTCCTTTTTAGTATCAACTCCCCACTTACCACTAACTCCTGAGGGTTCCAGGATTAACCAAAGAGAGCCTAACATCTGTGAATGACCAAATTAGCTTAGGCCAACTTGCAGCAAAGGTTCTATTGAGTTTCTCAAAGGACTGTCACAAAGGCCAAATAACCAAACACTTTACTCCAATCACACTGGCTCATTCCTGCTTCTTCAGCACTGACGTTTCCCTCTCAGGCCTACCCTATGTCCTTTCCATCAGCTGGCCCCTTGGCCCAAACACTTTCTGATTTCGCCTGGTCATGACCTTTGTATCACCCCACCGACACTCAAGCCACCTCAGAGGAGACGTCCCAGCCACATAGTCTAGAGAAGAGCCCAGGAACCACAACTCCTGAAGCCCACACACCCTAGAGCCCGTGCTCTGCAAAAGAGAAGCCATCACAATGAGAAGCCCAGGCACCGCAGCTTGAGAGTAGCCCCCGCTCACCGCAGCTAGAGAGAGCCCACGCAGCAGCGAGGACCCAGCAGAGTCAAAAAGAGATAAATAGATAAAATTCATTTTGAAAAAGGTTTTCTCAGGTCAGGCAGACCAGGTATGGAGAAGGAGTATCGGTCTGAGAAGTCACACCAGGCTACCCAGGCCCACATCCTCCTTCGGGAAGCACGCGTACCTTGGTGGCAGAAACTTCTGCTCTAAAACCAGGGTGGCTCTTCCTCAACGAGGCCCACCCAGGAGCCACTCTGCAGGGAAAGAATAAGAGGTGACCCCATTTGTCAGGGAGAATAAGGAGAGGACAAGAAGGAATCCTACGTCAGTCTCACTCCAAGCCTCTACAAGTAGCTCAAGAGTTGTGAAACTCAACCATTATGAACAGAGAAGATGTAATCTCTTCTGTTGCGTCTGATGAGGATTTGGTGAACTTCAGGAGTCCCTGTGTGTTCAGAGAATTTAGATGCTGCCTGAATAGGAACAATTCCAAAGCCCAAGAGTAATAAGCCAGTAAATGGGAGGAACCACCTATACTTCTTCTTTTTCCCTCCATTATATAAACCACCAGCTCAGGAGGCAAGGCCATGGGCATGTGAACCGTAGAGTCAGCCAGCCCTGAGGCCAGACGCCACTGTGCCACTTGCTGGCTGCGTGAACATGGGCACCCTCTCAATCCCTCTGAGCCTCAGTTTCCTCATCTGTAAAATTTTGAGTAATACTAGTGAATAAACTTTCAGTGTTTATTGTAAGAACTAAGTGCTGCAAATCACTTGGCACAGGGCCTGGCACATAAAAAGTACTGCATAAATGTTATGCCTTGACTCTGTAAATATTTTAGTAAGTAGCTCCCATAGCACTGGTGATTATGTAATAAGTGATTTACTTTACTAGAAGCAAAATGGCTCTTCCTGAATTACAAATCCTGGAATCCATCTCTCCAGCTTTACTGGAATATTGCCGTGCCTATGGTGATTGCGGGACCTTGCTTATTCATAAAGAGACTTTCTCAGTAGATGATGTATTAGAAGCCTAGAGGTGAGGTCGGAGAAGGCAATGGCACCCCACTCCAGTACTCTTGCCTGGAAAATCCCATGGACCGAGGAGCCTGGAAGGCTGCAGTCCACGGGGTCGCTGAGGGTCGGACACGACTGAGTGACTTCACGTTCACTTTTCACTTTCATGCATTGGAGAAGGAAATAGCAACCCACTCCAGTGTTCTTGCCTGGAGAATCCCAGGGACAGGGGAGCTTGGTGGGCTGCTGTCTTTGGGGTCGCACAGAGTTGGACACGACTGAAGTGACTTAGCAGAGGTGAGGTATGGAGGGGGTGGAAAAGGGTATGATTATGTTAAACAATTTAAAAGGTGGATCTGCAGTTTAGGGGTTACATTTAATCCATGGGTTCCCAAAGAGAGAAATGAAATCCAACAGGAGAGAATTGCAGAGAATAAATTTCTGGGGCATTTGGCCTTGTTTTGTTTTCATGATCCAGCCAGAGTTTCTCCTGTGTATCAGGCTCTGTTCTGGGTACCAGGAACATGTGTGGTGAACACACTACCCTGATGGAGCCTGTATCCTAATAGGAGCTGAATGATGATCAAACAAGTAAATAAATAAACAAGATAAATTAAGATACTGATAAGTACTTTAAACAGCATAAAACTGAGTGCTAAGATGTAGGATTATTGGAGATGGACTTTTTTATTGAGGTATAACTGACATTAACATTATATTAGTTTCAGGTGTACAACTTAATGATTTGGTATTTCTATACATTGCAAAATGATCACCACAATAAGTCTGGTTAACAGCTGTCATCACACATAGTTACAAGAAAAAAATTTATGATGAGAAATTTTAAGATGCACTCTCTTAGCAACTTTCAAATATTCAATACAGTCTACTATAGTCTTCATGCCGTACATTACACCTCTGTGACTTCATAACTGGAAGTTTGTCCCGTGTGAGTCCCTTCATCTATTTCACCTACTCCCACCCCCCACCTCAGGAACCGCAATTCCAGTCTCTGTATCCATGAGCTAGGCTTTTTGCTCAGCTTGATTTTGTTTCTTAGATTCTACATATAAGTGAGATTATACAGTATTTGTCTTTATCTGTCTGACTTATTTCACTTAGCAAAATGTCTTCAAGGTCCATTCATGTTGCTGCAGATGGCTGATTTTCTTCTTTTTTATGGCAGGAAATATTCATATATATATATACACATATATAAGTATATTTTACATACCCCAGGGTTTGCATGATGGTTAACAGACACATTAGACTTTCTATTTATTTCTATTTTGATCTTAAATAAATTTCTATTGCACAGTTGTCATAAAACTAGGTAATGCAACTGAGTTCTTCCACACCAACCAATATTTTAGGAGCTTACCTATATCACTGTATTTAATCTCTATAATAAGCCTGTGGGAAAGGTACCATTATTCATGTTTTATAAAAACAGACAGGACAAGTGAACCCTCCAGTGTCACACAGCAGACAAGTGGCAGAACAAGGATTTGAACCCACAGTCTGGATACAGAGTTTACATTTATAACTACTACATGACTCTCATATTTAAATACAACTTACATATTTTAAACAAACATATATGGGGGTCACATGCTCAAGTTTTTGTTTTTTTTTTTAACTGAAAATGCTGTTCAATCAAAAAAAACAATCTTTGGGACTTTCCTGGTGGTCCAGCGGTTAACACTCCATGCTCCCAGTGCAAGGGGCCTGGGTTCAATCCCTGTCAGGTAACTAGAGCCTGTGCCACAACTAAGACCTGGTGCAGTCAAATAAATTAAAACAAAAATTGTTTTTAAACTTTAGAAAAAATGTTGATAAATTCAGATAAAATATTCAACTATTTCCATGGGAGCTTCTGGGTAGCAGGGATAGTTGTCAGGCTCATTAGAGTCCTAGGCACAGCATGCGCTCCAGAGCTACTAGAACTGGGCTTCCAAAGGACAATCATTTGAATACCACCTTCACAAGTTGTGCTATGTCTGTCGGCACTTTTGTCTAATTCATTTTTCTTTTCTTTCTTTTTAAAAACCAAATTAATGAGTTTTCTGACTAAATAGTGTCACCACTACAAATGGAAAATTAGCATCTCTTCTAGAGATGCCATCATCTCATTATAAAATGTTGTAGAAGTTCTACTTGAAACATCTTGTTTTTTAGGAAATAACTGGAATGATGCTAAAGCTGAAGCTCCAGTCCTTTGGCCACCTCATGCGAAGAGTTGACTCATTGGAAAAGACCCTGATGCTGGGAGGGATTGGGGGCAGGAGGAGAAGGGGACGACCGAGGATGAGATGGCTGGATGGCATCACGGACTCAATGGACGTGAGTCTGAGTGAACTCCGGGAGATGGTGATGGACAGGGAGGCCTGGCGTGCTGCAATTCATGGGGTCGCAAAGAGTCGGACACGACTGAGCGACTGAACTGAACTGAACTGAACTGAACAGCTGATATTTTATAGTGCCAGGTATTATATATTGCTAGGTTCTATTTCAAGTATTGAAAATATATTGAGTTTTAATAACCCTGTGTGTGCTCAGTGACTCAGTCGTGTCCAACTCTTTGTAACCCCATGGACTGTAGCCTCAGGCTCCTCTGTCCATGGGATTCTCCAGGCAAGAATCCTGGAGTGGGTTGCCATGTCCTCCTCCAGGGGATCTTCCCTTCCCAGAGACTGAACCTGGGTCTCCTGCATTGCAGACAGATTCTTCACCACTGAGATACCAGCTATGGACTGTAATAGCCCTACTTGGCTATTAATATTATCCCCATTTTATAAATGAAGGACAAACATTTTCAGTAACCTGTGCAAGCTGACACAACTACTGAGGCAGAGATAGGACTTGAACCCAGGCAGCTCCAAAGCAGGATGTTTGGTTGCACGTTACATATCCAGTGATGTTGCCTATAGCACTTCCTACATCAAAGGAGAAGAGAGGAAGGAAGCACCCTCCTACCCTCCACCTGGCTAGTGACCTATTGCTGGGCCTCCGTGGGCTGCCCAGCTCCCTATGTCCAAGTCACAGAAGTCGCTGCCCTTTCCTCCTCCAGTGGTGGGTCAAAAGTGGGAGTGCTTACCCTTCTAACTCCAGGATGCAACAGGAACTTGCAATAAGAATGTTGCACTGGATTGGTTAGGATCCTCCCACGATGGCAGCCTCCAGCCAGAGAGGACCCAGGTGGTAAGAGGCTGTAGTAGGAACACATAGGTGATAGAAACTGAGCCTGGCTGGGGAGCAGCAAGTTGCAGAAGTATTCCTAGATACCTCAAGTTGATGTTGAGCAGACCCAGCATGAGAGTCCTGGACAAGCCACAGAAATACCCATGAAAGAAAGGCAGCTTCAAAAATCTCCCAAGTGTGGAGTGACAGGGTGAAATTATTCCCACTCCAGCCTACTAACCTCCACAGAAGGAAAATCCCACAGACGTTTTAAAAGAGACATTTATGACTATATCTAAAAAATCCTGCTTGTTTCATTTTTAAGAATCCTTTCTCAGTTACATCCTTTGGGGGTAGGGGGAAGGAGCTGGAAAATCCACCATGTAACCAGGTTCATGGACTCTGCAATATTTCCCAATAAACTGAAGTGTGACTTCTATTCTTAAGTCCCTCTTTGTTATGACATTCCCAACAAAGAGCATGAGCCTGTGATAGAAGGACCGAGTGGGGGCCCTAGGGAGAATCACGATATTAGATATGTATTTGTTGTCGTTTAGTCACTCAGTCATGTCTGATTCTTTGCAACCCCATGGACTATAGCCAGGATTCCCTGTCCTTCACCATCTCCCAGAGTTTGCTCAAGCTCATGTCCATTGAATTGGTGATGGCCATCCAACCATTTCATCCTCTGTCATCCCCTTCTCCTCCTGACTTCAATCCTTCTCAGCATTAGGGTCTTTTCTAATGAGTTTGTTCTTCACATCAGGTGGCCAAAGTACTGGAGCTTCATCTGCAGCATCAGTCCTTCCAATGAATATTCAGGACTGATTTCCCTTAGGATGAATTGATTGGATCTCCTTGCAGTCCAAGGGATTCTCAAGGGTTTTCTCCAACACCACAGTTCAAAAGCATCAATTCTTTGGTGCTCAGATTTCTTTATAGTCCAACTCTCACATCCACACACGACTACTGGATAAACCACAGCTTTGACTAGACAGACCTTTGTTGGCAAAGTAATGTCTCTGCTTTTTAATATGCTGTCTATGTTAGTCATAGCTTTTCTTCCAAGGAGTAAGCGTCTTTTAATCTCATGGCTGCAATCACCATCTGCAGTGATTTTGGAGCCCCCCAAAATGAAATCTGTCACTGTTTCTCCATCTATTTGCCATTAAATGATGGGACCAGATGCCATGATCTTCATTTTCTGAATGTTGAGCTTTAAGCCAACTTTTTCACTCTCCTCTTTCACTTTCATCAAGAGGTTCTTTAGTTCTTCACTTTCTGCCATAAGGGTGGTGTCATCTGCATATCTGAGGTTATTGATATTTCTCCCAGCAATCTTGATTCCAGCTTGTGCTTCATCCAGCCCAGCATTTCTCATGATGTACTCTGCATAAAAGTTAAACAGAAGTGTTAAATGTGCTCAAATCTGTGAGTCTTTTTCTTTTCGGCTTTGGGGTTTTGTCTTACTTTATATCATGCTTCTGAAATCCATATTAGAAAATTATTCTCCTATATATTTTTCAAACTCTTTTATATCGTGTGTGTGTGTGTGGTGTGTGTATGTTTACGTGTGTCCATGATTTTCGTTTTCTGAATGTTGAGCTTTAAGCCAACTTTTTCACTCTCCTCTTTCACTTTCATCAAGAGGCTCTTTAGTTCTTCACTTTCTGCCATAAGGGTGGTGTCATCTGCATATCTGAGGTTATTGATATTTCTCCCAGCAATCTTGATTCAGCTTGTGCTTCATCCAGCCCAGCATTTCTCATGATGTACTCTGCATAAAAGTTAAACAGAAGTGTTAAATGTGCTCAAATCTGTGAGTCTTTTTCTTTTCGGCTTTGGGGTTTTGTCTTACTTTATATCATGCTTCTGAAATCCATATTAGAAAATTATTCTCCTATATATTTTTCAAACTCTTTTATATCGTGTGTGTGTGTGTGGTGTGTGTATGTTTACGTGTGTGTGTATTTGCTTTGGTGTATGTTTTAAAATGTGGCTTCCCTGATGGCTCAATGGTAAAGAATCTGCCTGCCAATGCAGGAGACATGAGTTAGATCCCTGGGATGGGAAGATCCCCTGGAGAAGGAAATAACAACCCACTCCAGTATTGTTGCCTGGGAAATCCTATGGCCAGAGGAGCTTGGCAGGCTACAGTCCATGGGGTCTCAAAAGAGTTGGACACAACTTAGTGTCTAAACAACAACAACACAATGTTTTAAAATAGTGATCTGACTTTATTTTTCCTATATAGATCGTTGTCCCAACATCATCAGTCAAGTAGGCCAGACATTTACCACTGACTTAAATTACACTTTTGTTTATGTGTATCACCATACATGCCTAGATGTATTTCCAGATTCTCTGTTCAGGTCCAATTGATTGATTTGATCCCTCCTATAACAACACTACAATGTAATTACAATAACCTTGGAGAAGGTTTTGATATATCTGGGGCAAGTTTTCTACTTTCTCATTATATTTCTTTTGCAATAATTTACTAGAATCCTTCTGCACGTTTTCTTCTAGTTGAATCTTTTAATCCATTTATTGAGTTCCATGAAAAATTGGAATGAGTTTATATATTATTTATGAGTGCTGATTTATTCACACTATTGAATATCCCAATCCTGGAGCATAAGATATCTCACTATTTTTCCAAATATCCTTTTGTGTACTTGGGTTAATGCATATCTTTAGCTTTATTCCTAGGTTTTTTATTTTGGTTTGGTTTGGACACTTTTGTGAATGGGATTTTTTTTTCATGGTATTTTGTAATTGATTATTGGTGGTACATAGAAGAATCTGCAACATTTATAACTCTGATGTTTTATCCAGCAATCTTACTAAACTTTCATTAGATTTAATAGGCTTTTAAAGTTATCATATCATTTGCAAATAATAACAGTTTTGTCTCATTGCTTAAAATATTTTTTCTGGTTTCATTATGAGGGCAAGAAACTATCTTCCACTGGTCAGAGTTTTAAATATTGAATACACACAGTAGTAGCAGGTATTCCTGTCTTATTCCCGGCTTTAACAGGAATGCTTATAGTTTTTCATCGTTAATGTGATATTTGGTATAAGCTTATGGAAGATATCCTTTACCAAGTTGAGATAGATTCTTTTGCTCCCAGATTTGCTAAAATTTTTAATCAGGTATTGATCTTAAACTTGGTTGAATCCTGTTTTTTCTTGGCTGCACTGGATCTTTGTTGCTGTGAATGGTCTTTCTCTAGTTGCAGCGACCAGGGGTTACTCTCTACTTGTGGTTCACAACCAGACGCAATTTTTGTTTCTGTGCTTGTAAAGATATTGGTCTGTAGCTTCCTTTTCTTGTGATGTCTTTGTCTGGTTTTGGTATCAAGGTAATAATACTGGCCTTAGAGTTGAGAAGTATTCCCTCCTCTTCTGTTTTTTGGAAGAACTTGTGAAGAATTGGTATTAATTATTCTTTATACTTTGATAGAATTTACTAGTGAAGTTACTAGTGGGCTTTTGTTTGAGGAAGTTTTTAAATTACTCATTGAAGCTTTTTTCTTGTTATAGCTCTATTCAGATTTTCTACTCTTGAGGCAGTTTAAGTAGCTTATGTTTTTCTAGGAACTTCTTCATTTTTCTACATTATCTACTATATTGACATAAAATTGCCACTCATTTCATCTTGATTTTCAGTTGTAAGGACTGAGTTTTTCAAAATGTTTTCTCAGTTTTCAAATTCTTTGTTAGTGTTTTAAAGCCCTTTGCATTGAAAAGATTTATATCCTTTATTTTATATTGGAATCATTCTGCTACCCTATTTTATGTATTGTAATTTTGTTGTTTCCTCTCTTTTTTTAATTAATTTTATTAAAGTATAGTTAATATTGTGTTAGTTTCTACTTTACAGCAAGTTTCTTTTCTATTTCTGTTGCTCCTTTTATATTTTATTTCTGACTACACCCCCTTAAATTTTTAACATTCAATATTCCATAAAGTTCTAAAAATAATAATCATCTCCATTATCACTTTAAGCAGAATAGTAAAATTCGCAGTTTTACATCCTCCCACTATGCCAACATCGCGACCACCTCCCATTAGATCTAGACTATTAATTTTTTCATTTTTTACATTATGGATTACATTTAGATTTAACACTAATTCTACACATTTCTCATAATCCTCGTCTTCTTGATTTTTGCATTTTTTCACTTTACTGGACTCAAAGAGTCTTTTCAAAGAGAATTTTTTATGCCTTTTACATGCCTTTACACATCTTACATTGGGCTTCTCTGGTAGCTCAGATGGTAAAGAATCCCCTGCAATGCAGGAGACCTGGGTTCAGTCCCTGAGTTTGGAAGATCCCCTGGAGAAGGGAATGGCAACCTACTCCAGTATTCTGTCCTGGAGAATTCCATGGACAGAGGAACCTGGCAGGCTGTAGTCCATGGGGTTGCAAAGAGTTGGACACAACTGATCAGCTTTCACTTTCCCATGTCTCAAAATATCTACTTGTCTTTCTCATTGAAAGCTGGTTTACCTGAGTATAGAATTCTAGGCTCAAAATATTTTTTCCTCAGAACTTTAAAAATACATCACCGTTGTTCTCTAGCCATTGGGGTCATCATTAAGAAGACTGATGTCAATAGGATTCCTGCTTACTTACAGGAAGGTTGCATTTTACTCTTAAGGTTTTAAGAATTTTGAAATTTTGCCAGGGTATTAACCTATTTGTGCTTATATATTTTCCCCTTACCACAAGACCAGATATTTTTACATGCACACGAAATTTTAAAGGAAAGCTAAAAGTTCTCTGTCCTTCTCCATGTTACCCTATGTTCCTTCTGCTTTAAGATGTAAATTCCTCCTAAAGGAAGGCAGTCTGCCCTTTATGGAATCAAAGAGAAAATTAATCAAATACTCCAGCCACCTGCTTGCTACCAGCACCTAACAGGGTACCTGGCACTTAGCAGACATAAATAAATGTTTGAAGAAGTAATCTGAGTTATGTTGTTGCAGACTGAATACCCTGCAGCATCTCTTGCTGTTCAGAAAAAACACCAAAAATGCTAGATTAAAAAAGTTTAGTAGATTTTAAAATTCATGACTGAGGTGGAAAGAAAGTAAGGGAGATACCCAAAAGCTAAAGATGAGATGGGAGTGTTTCTTGCTCAGTCGTGTCCAACTCTTTGCTATTGCATTGATTGTAACTCGCCAGGCTGTTCTGTCCATGGAATTCCCAGGCAAGAATCCTGGAGTCAATAGCCATTCCCTTCTCCAGGTGATCTTCCAGACCCAGGGATTGAGGTGGGAGCAAGATTACAAAAGTCAGCAAGAGTTGGAACCAGAGAACATCTCCTGCTCCTCTGTGACCTAGAATAAGAGTTTTATCTGATTTCATGAGGAAGAGGAGGCAGGATGTGGGGACTTGGCAAGGTGAAGGTCAGATTGGAGACCACTGCACAAAGCTCAGTTCCCCAACATCTACATTCTCAGTAAAAAGGTAGTCTATTTATCACTCTGTGTGTATATCTTCTGCTAAGCAATAGATGAGGGGAAAAAATGGAAGCAATGGCAGATTTATTTTCTTGGACTCCAAAATCACTGTGGATCGTGACTGCAGCCTTGAAATTAAAAGACACTTGCTCCTTGGAAGAAGAACTATGACAAACCTAGACAGCATACTAAAAGGCAGAGACATTACTTTGCCAACAAAGTCCATCTAGTCAAAGCTGTGGTCTTTCCAGTAATCATGAACAAATGTGAGCGATGGACCATAAAGAAGCCTGAGCACCGAAGAATTGATGATTCTGAATTTGTGGTGCTGGATAAGACTCTTGAGAGCCCTTGAACAGCAAAGAGATCAAACCAGTCAATCCTGAATATTCATTGGAAGGACTGATGCTGAAACTGAAGCTCCAATACTTTGGCTACTTGATGCAAAGAGCTGACTCCCTGGAAAAGACTCTGATGCTGGGAAAGATTGAGGGCAAGAGGAGAAGGGGGCAACAGAGGATGAGATAGCTACTGACTCAACGGACATGAGTTTGAGGAAACTCAGGGAGATTGTGAAGGACAGGAACCCTGGCATGTTGCAGTTCATGGGGTTGCAAAGTTTCATTGTGACTTAGTAACTGAACAACAACAAGGCAAGAGAGGTAACACACTGATCTGTCACAAGCTTGACTTGTGGATAGAGAAGTTCTCTGAGAATGAATAGTCACAGACTTTATCCATGCTTTTTGCAGAACAATTTATACTACTTCTGTAGTATTAAAAAAGTTACCTGGCAAAGCAAAGTCAGTTTTTTCAGAAAGAACCCAGGCTTCACAGAGTTCCAACAAAGTTCCATCAAATATCAAAAATCACAAAATAAAAGTTTTTAAAAATCACAGAATGCAGCAAGAAACAAGGTTTCAAGAAGAGCAACAACACAGTTGAAGAGGAAATGAGTTAGAACACAAATTTGAGGACATAATACAGACATAAAAATGGACAATACCAGCCTGGAGGACTGGCTGATAAAGTTGAAAACATACTGAATTGGAGTTCTACAAGAATAGAATTAGAGAGAACAAGGAGATACAATGTTAGAAGAGATGACACCCGAGATTTTTCTGGAAAAAAATTCTGAAGTAGATAAAAGAAATAAGTATACAGTAACAAAATGAAAGAACACCGAAAACCAAACACCAAAGAGAATGTCTTAAAAACAGCCAGAGAAAAAAATCAGATTATCTTCTATGTAGCCAAAAAATAATTAAACAGTATTTTCAAAACTCTGAGAGGCAATAACTGCAAATCTAGTATTGTATATACAACAAAGTTACCTTTCAATAATGATAAAAATAAAGACATTTTCAAGTAAAACAAGAAAAAGACTCTGACAGAATTTGCCATGAACTACTAGAACTTTTAGATTGTACCTCATATGCAAAAGTGAACGATGACCAAAAAATAAGTGAGAAAGTAAGCGGATTGGGTAAGAGAAGAGACAACTGATTTCCATGAGTGTCCCCCTGCAAATCTCCTTATGTCTTATTCCTTTCTTATCGCTAAGTGACTTTTACTAAGCGCTTCCGGAAGTCTGAGACCCCATGCTAAGCCCTTGATACACATCTTACTAAGCTGTAAACAGCCCTGTGAGGAAAAGGTCATTGTTCCCATTTTACAAACAGGAAGTGGGGACTTATTTTGTCTGAGGTCAGGGAGTCTAGCTAATGTACAACTAATCCAAAGGGAGAGTCAAGGCATATAAGCTTGGGATGAAGTTGTAACTTGGCCCCAATTCACTTGGAATCAAATGCAATAAAATTTAATCTCAAAACACAAAGAAAATCCTTTATTTAAAAATTCTTTTGAGGGGAGGAGCTAAGAGAATAGCAGAGGAGCAAGAAAAGTAAGCATGGACTACCAGCCATGACTTACATTCTGAATATAATTGAGCTGATTGTGGCAGACCAACCTTCCAACAAGTAACAGCTAGAAAAGCCAATAAAATGCCGAGAAAAATCTACCTGAGGCTCTAGAAAGAAGTTGAGGTACTAGGACTTAATGGGGAAAGCTTCTGGGAGAAAAAGCAACTGGAGAAAAATGAGTTGACATTCTACAGTCATTTTTCCCCTCAAAGTATTTACCAATTCTAGTTACAATTGTCGTTGTCCAATCACTAAGTGGTGTCCAACTCTTTGTGACCCCATGGACCATGGCACAACAGGCTTCCTTGTTCTTCACTATCTCCCAGAGTTTGCTCAAACTCACGTCCATTGAGTCAGTGATGCCATCGAACCATCTCATCCTCTGTCATCCCCTTCTCTTCCTGCCTTCAGTCTTCCCCAGATCAGGGTCTTTTTTAATAAGTCGGCTCTTCACATCAGCTGGCCAAAGTTTGGAGCTTCAGCTTCAGCATCAGTCCTTCCAATGAATATTCAGGACTGATTTCCTTTAGGATGGACTGGTTTGATCTCCTTGCAGTCCAAGGGACTCTCAAGAGACTTCTCCAATACCACAATTCAAAAGCATCATTTCTTTGGTGCTCAGTTCTCTTTATGATGACAGGGCAGGTGGCAAAGAATCCAGGTCACACCAGTCAGAGGATTTCTGTTAAGAGGTAAATAAAACGGCCATCTGTGGGCTAGAGAGAGAAAATTAGAAGCTTAAGGGCCAGGACCCCAGTGAGAAAGGAGAAGAATACTGAATACAACACTGATATGTTTTTTCTAGAAAACACCCACTACCTTCTGAATTTGTCTGAGCAGGAAGCTAGGAAGAGAAATAGCCTAGAAACTAAAAACAGGGTTTTGGCAGTCTCACAGTGGCAAGTATGCAAGCATAAGAATTTGAGACCTACTAAAAGAAAGGATGTCTGTGTAATACCCCAGATTCATAGCTGGAGCCCCTGGAGAGATCTACCCTAGAAGTTAGAGGGAAATAGAACTAGAAAGAGGTTTGCCAAAACTGTAACTCAGCCTAGAGTTGACTCAGTCTCTGTATTAAAAAGACTAGTCACCACTCTCCCTGGCCAGCTAAGAAATGGATAACTCCATCTGAAACAAGATATTATTTACTGTCTTAATATTCTTTTTCATATACGATGTCCATCATTGATTCAAAAATTACCGGGCATGCTAAGAGATATAAATAACCAGAAACCAAGAGAAGAAAAAAGGAAAGTAGAAAAGGAACTATAGATGCCTCAGATGATGGAATTAAACAGCTAGAGTTAAACAATTTTTTTAAATGATAAAAACAATGGATTAACAGATTTAAAAAATTAATTTCTTAGAAAATAAAAACCTATTAAAAATAATCAAATGCTGACTGAAAAATACAATAAATGAAAATGAGAAATCCAACAGATTGGGCTTAAGAGCAGAGTTAGACCCATAAAGGACAGATTAGTGAACTATAAAGAATATGAACATATCAGTAGCTCAGTCATGTCTAACTCTTTGTGATCCCATGGACTGTAGCCCACCAGGCTCCTCTGTCTGTGGGATTCTCCAGGCAAGGATACCGGAGTGGGTTGTCATACCCCCTCCAGGGAGTCTTCCTGACCCAGAAATCAAACCCAGGTCTCCTGCATTGCAGGCAGATTCTTTACTTTCTGAGTCACCTGTTAAGACAACAGAAAATATTGAGACTAAAGACGAAAAGAAAAAGGGATGGAAAGTAGAGAAAAGAATCTAAGAGGTAAATGGCATACAGTGAAAAGGGATAACATATGTGTAATTAAGGACATGGAAAGAGAAAAAAGGACATTATTTAAAGTAGTAGACAAGAGTTTCCTGAAACTGATGCAATATCTTGTAATTCAGATTAAAGAAATTCACTGAATTCAATCATGATGAAAATGAAGAAAACCACATTGAGGTATATCATAGTCAAACTTCTGAAAACCAGAGATAAAAAGAAAAGCTAAAAGTAGAAACTTTCAAGGAACCACATTGAGACTGAAAGGTGATTTTCAATAGAAACAATAAAACTGAGAAGACAAGGAGCTGAAAGAAAATAACTGCCCATCTGGGATCATAGACTCCATGAAATTATCCTTCAAAATGAAAGGTCAAAGGAGAAGCAAAACAGAATTCTTAGCATCAAAACTGCACTCAGAGAAATACTAAAGGGAGTTCTTCTGATAAAAGGAAAATTATTCCCAGTAGAAATACAGAATGCAGAAAGAAAACCCAGAAAAAAAAGGGTACATAAAAATGAATATTGACTTGCAAAACAATAATACAAATGTACATGCCTCTAAGCTAGAATGTCCACTCCTAGGAATTTCCATAGATAGACTGTGTGTCTGCTCCATTTCCACCCCAGATCCATTTTCTACTCTTCCATGCCCATCTTTGTCCTTGGAGGGAAGGTGACAACCCTGGTCATCTAATGCCCTTTCCTACCGGCATCTGTGGTTGGATTTGGCTAATGGGGGTGCTGGCGGGAGATTGCAGTGCAGGAAGAGAGCGCAGCAGACGTATTTCTTCCATGGAAGACTTTAGCAAAAGTCTATTATGTGTTTGTGCAAATATGAATATCTCCTCAAGAATATACAAAAATATGATATTATTGGTTGATCTTTTTTTTACACTACTTAAATTTTGTTTTACCCTGTGGATGCACTACTTTTTAAAAGATCCTTTTAACATCTTTTATAAAAGAAAATCCTTACTAGAGTCAAAAATCACCTTTAAACATTTGGCAAATCAGCTTCCTTGTCCTGTCTCACCTGGTCTCACTCTCGGAAATACACTATCAGCCAAACCAAACCTCACACTTAAGCAGTACTTCAGAGGAATTAAAGAAATCAAGAGAGGCAAACAAAAGACCCAGATTTCATGACCTTCGCCAAATTTCTCTGTAACTTTCCTCTGTATCAGTGGAGATAAGACTGGAGGTTGATATTGGGTTCTGGAGGGGACAGAAGGGCAGGAACCATCTATTTCCCTTCCTCTCCCACCCAGTCCGGCCCTTGAGTGTCACTTAACCTGTCACGACTGCTTCTACATTGTATAAACTTCTGGTCACCCCAGTCACTGGTGACTGAGTGAGGCTGAACACAAGACTAAGCTCCCTCTAAGACAGCTAAGGGGTTACCAAGTAGTCACCTCACCAAATAGCACAAAGCCTAAAGCAGATGGTTTCTATGTCATCTTTATCCTTCCAAAAAAAAAAAAAAAACCAGGGCTGCTTCCGTGAAAATAACATAACATGTCTTTGTCTACTGAAGACTGTGGGTCTCATGGCTGGCCACGTTTCCCCCTTTGCCTTGGTTGTCAGGAAACTCAGACATGAATTTGCTTCCCACCTTGAAAATGTAAGTGCAGCCCTTGTCACACCCACATCTGCACGCTGATTCTCTGTGCTTTATAGTTCTATTAAATTATTTTCTTCCTTTGCGTGCATGCATGCTAAGTCACTCAGACATGTCTGACTCTTTGCAACCCTATGGACTTAGCTTGCCAGACTCCTCTGTCCATGGGATTTCCCAGGCAAGGATAGTGGAGTGGGTTGCCCTGCCCTCCTCAGGGGATCTTCCTGACCCAGGGATCAAACCTGCTTCTCTTATGTCTAGCGCCACCTGGGAAGCCCTTTTATTCCTTTAGCTATTTTATTTCTGTACTTTTTAAATTGTTCTGTGTTTTATATATATATGTGTGTGTGTGTATATATATATATATCCAGAGCCAACTGTGATGCTTTTTAGAATGAAGTAAGTTTAATCCACAAGTGAAAACAGGGACTAATTGACCACATTGCTCAGCTGATTCACATCATCTGAGGGAAGGACTGCAAACTTACTTATTTTTAATCAGTAAATACATATTGAGCACAGCCTACCACCTACCGGGCACTATTCTAGCACCAAGGATGTGGCAAAGAATAAAACAAAAGACCTGCCCTCATGGAATTTCCATTCTAGGGGGAGAAATAGACAATAAACACATAAAAAGTAAACATATAACAAAGTGGTCAAAACAGGCCTCTCTGATTATGGGACACTATTGACGAGGAGGGCACGTTAACTTCTCTCCCTTCCACTTGCCACTGTCCTCATTTATTCTACCCTAGTCTTCTCTGGGTGAACACAATAAATGTCAATAACTACTTCTTAAAGTCTATTACATCCTCCACATTAAGCCAGATCAGAATAGGTTAAACTCCTGATAAAGTTCATTTTTCAGTTTGACACTTGAAGTCCCTCAAGGTCTGGCTTCAAATCCTGCCTCACTCCAAATGCACAGTTCCCCAAATATGTCCCAGACTTGCCACCTCCATGCCCCTGCTCATGCCATTTCTTCTGTCATCCTTCAGGATCCAGTTCAAACATCACCTACTCAGGGCAGCCATCTGCAGAGCCCCAAGTAGAATTATCCAGCCTTTCCTTTGAAGTCCCAGACATTGTTCAGATATCTATCACATACCTCCAGCCGTCACCTAGTGGTCAATTGCATATCTGCATGTATGTCTATTTCCTACAGGATTATGAGTCTCCAGAAGATCTTGCATATAGTGGGCATTCAGGAACTGTCAAAATTAATAACAAATGTTGGTGAAAATGTGGGGAGGGAAAAAGGAAAGTAGTACACTGTTGGCAGGGCTATAAATTGGCATAGTCACTATGGAGAACAGTATGGAGGTTCCTCAAAAATGTAAAATATGGGACTTTGCTGGCAGTCCAGTGGTTAGGACTCCACACTTACACTGCTGAGGGCCTGGGTTCAATCCCTGGCTAGGGAATTAAGATTCTACAGATTTCATGGCTCAGTCCAAAAAAAAAAATTTTTTTTAATAGACCTGTCATGTGACCCAGCAATCCCACCTCTGTGTATATCCAAAGGAAATGAAAACACTAATTTGAAAAGATATCTGCACCACTATGTTAACTACAGCATTATTTAAATAGCTAAGACATAAAAGCAACATGTGTGCATTGATAGATAAATGGATAAGGAAATAAAATATTATTCAGTCATAAAAAAGGAGATTCTGCCAGTTGTAACATCATGAATGGACCTTGGAGGTATTCAGTTCAGTTCAGTTGCTCAGTTGTGTCTGACTCTTTGCAACCCCATGAATCGCAGCATGCCAGGCCTCCCTGTCCATCACCAACTCCCAGAGTTCACTCAGACTCACGTCCAGTCAGTCGGTGATGCCATCCAGCCATCTCATCCTTGGTCGTCCCCTTCTCCTCCTGCCCCCAATCCCTCCAAGCATCAGAGTCTTTTCCAATGAGTCAGTTCTTCGCATAAAGTGGCCAAAGTATTGGAGTTTCAGCTTTAGCATCAGTCCTTCCAATGAACACCCAGGGTTGATCTCCTTTAGAATGGACTGGTTGGATCTCCTTGCAGTCCAAGGGACTCTCAAGAGTCTTCTCCAACACCACAGTTCAAAAGCATCAGTTCTTTGGCACTCAGCTATCTTCACAGTCCAACTCTAACATCCATACATGACCACTGGAAAAACCATAGCCTTGACTAGATGGACCTTAGTCGGCAAGTAATGTCTCTGCTTTTGAATATGCTATCTAGGTTGGTCATAACTTTCCTTCCAAAGAGTAAACGTCTTTTAATTTCATGGCTGCAGTCACCATCTGCAGTGATTTTGGAGCCCCCAAAATAAAGTCTGACACTGTTTCCACTGTTTCCCCATCTATTTCCCGTGAAGTGATGGGACCAGATGCCATGATCTTCGTTTTCTGAATGTTGAGCTTTAAGCCAAGTTTTTCACTCTCCTCTTTCACTTTCATCAAGAGGCTTTTTAGTTCTTCTTCACTTTCTGCCATAAGGGTGGTGTCATCTGCATATCTGAGGTTATTGATATTTCTCCTGGCAATCTTGATTTCAGCTTGTGCTTCTTCCAGCCCAGTGTTTCTCATGATGTAGTCTGCATATAAGTTAAATAAGCAGGGTGACAATAGACAGCCTTGACGTACTCCTTTTCCTATTTGGAACCAGTCTGTTGTTCCATGTCCAGTTCTAACTGTTGCTTCCTGACCTGTATATAGGTTTCTCAAGAGAAGGTGTTACCTTAAGTGAAATGTTCAGTTCAGTTCAGTTCAGTTGCTCAGTCATGTCCGACTCTTTGTGAAGTTGCTCAGTCATGTGTGACTCTTTACAACCCATGGACACCAGGCTCCTCCATCCATGGGATTTTCTAGGCAAAAGTACTGGAGTGGGTTGCCATTTCCTTCTTCACAGAATCTTCCCAACCCAGGGATCGAACCCAGGTCTCCCTCATTGTAGACAGACGCTTTACCGTCTGAGCCACCAGGGAAGTCCGTCCGACTCTTTGCAACCCCATGAATCCCAGCACGCCAGGCCTCCCTCTCCATCACCAACTGCTGGAGTTCACTCAGACTCATGTCCATAGAGTCAGTGATGCCATCCAGCCATCTCATCCTCTGTTGTCCCCTTCTCCTCCTTCCCTCAATCTCTCCTAGCATCAGGGTCTTTTCCAATGAGTCAACTCTTCGCATGAGGTGGCCAAAGTACTAGAGTTTCAGCTTCAACATCAGTCTTCCAATGAACACCCAGGACTGATCTCCTTTAGGATGGACTGGTTGGATCTCCTTGCAGTCCAAGGGACTCTCAAGAGTCTTCTTCAGCACCACAGTTCAAAAGCATCAATTCTTCGGCGCTCAGCTTTCTTCACAGTCCAACTCTCACATCCATACATGACTACTGGAAAAACCATAGCCTTGACTAGACGGACCTTTGTTGGCAAAGTAGTATCTCTGCTTTTCAATATGCTATCTAGGTTCCTTCCAAAGAGTAAGTGTCTTTTAATTTCATGGCTGCAATCACCATCTGCAGTGATTTTGTTGGAGAAAGACAAATACTGTATGGTTTCACTTCCATGTGGAATAGCAAAACAAAACAGAAACAAATTAACTGATACAGAGAACACATTGGTGGTTACCAGAGGTAGGGGGTGTGGGGATGGGCAAAATGGGTAAAGTGATCAAAATAAAATAAGTCCTGCAGATGGAGTGTATAGATAGCATGGTGAATTAATAATACCATATTATATATTTGAAAGTTGCCAAAAGAGAAGATCTTATCATTTCTCATCACAAAGAAAAAAGTTTGCAACTATGTGTGGTGATGGATGTTAATTAGACTTACTTTGGCAATCATTTCACCATACAATCACATACCAAATCATGTTGTACATCTGAAACTAATATAATGTTACATGTTAATTATATCTCAATAAAAATTATAAAATTGGGCTGGAATGAGTGAATTGAACTCAGATGACCATTTTATCTATTACTGTGGTCAAGAATCCCTTAGAAGAAATGGAGTAGTCATTGTAATCAATAAAGGAGTCTGAAATGCAGTACTTGGATGCAATCTCAAAAATGACAAAATGATCTCTGTTCGTTTCCAAGGCAAACCATTCTATATCACGGTGATCCAAGTCTATGCCCCAACCAGTAATGCTGAAGAGGCTGAAGTTGAACAGTTCTATGAAGACCTACAAGACCTTTTTGAACTAATACCCCCAAAAAATGTCCTTTTCATTACAGGGAACTGGATGCAAAAGTAGGAAGTCAAGAAACACCTTGAGTAACAGGCAAATTTGGCCTTGGAGTACAGAATGAAGCAGGGAAAAGGCTAACAGAGTTTTGCCAAGAGAACACATTGGTCATAGCAAACACCCTCTTCCAACAAGACAAGAGAAGACTCTCCACATGGACATCACCAGATGGTCAACACTGAAATTAGATTGATTATATTCTTTGCAGCTGAAGATGGGGAAGCTCTATACAGTCAGCAAAAACAAGACTGGAAGCTGACTGTGACTCAGATCATGAACAAAGACAGGGATCAAGACCATCCCCAAGAAAAAGAAATGCAAAAAAGGCAAAATGCTTGTTTGAGGAGTCCTTACAAATAGCTGTGAAAAGAAGAGAAGCAAAAAGCAAAGGAGAAAAGGAAAGATATACCTATTTGAATGCAGAGTTCCAAAGAATAGCAAGGAGGGATAAGAAAGTCTTCCTCAGTGATCAATGCAAAGAAATAGAGGAAAACGATATGAGAAAGACTAGAGATCCCTTCAAGAAAATTAGAGATACCAAGGGAATATTTCATGCCAAGATGGGCACAATAAAGGACAGAAATGGTATAGACCTAACAGAAGCAGAAAATATTAAGAAGAGGTGGCAAGAATACACAGAGGAACCATACAAAAAAGGTCTTCATGACCCAGATAACAACAATGGTGTGATCACTCACCTAGAGCCAGACATCCTGGAATGTGAAGTCAAGTAGGCCTTAGCAAGCATCACTACGAACAAAGCTAGTAGAGGTGATGGAATTCCAGTTGTGCTATTTCCAATCCTGAAAGCTGATGCTGTGAAAGTGCTGCACTCAATATGCCAGCAAATTTGGAAAACTCAGTAGTGGCCTAGGACTGGAAAGGGTAAGTTTTCATTCCAATCCCTAAGAAAAGCAATGCCAAAGAATGCTCAAACTACCGCACAATTGCACTCATCTCACATACTAGTAAAGTAATGCTCAAAATTCTCCAAGCCAGGCTTCAAGAATACATAAATTTGATATTCCAGATGTTCAAGCTGGTTTTAGAAAAGGCAGAGGAACCAGAGATCAAATTGCCAACATCTGTTGCATCATCAAGAAATTAAGAGAGTTTCAGAAAAACATCTGCTTTATTGACTATGCCAATGCCTTTGACCATGTGGATCAAAACAGACTGTGGAAAATTCTTAAAGACATGGGAATACCAGACCACCTGACCTGCCTCTTGAGAAATCTGTATGCAGGTCAGGAACCAACAGTTAGAACAGGACGTGGAACAACAGACTGGTTCCAATAGGAAAAGGAGTACATCAAGGCTGTATATTGTCACCCTGCTTATTTATCCTATATGCAGAGTACATCATGAGAAACGTTGGACTGGAAGAAACACAAGCTGGAATCAGGACTGCCGGGAGAGATATCAATAACCTCAGATATGCAGATGACACCACCCTTATGGCAGAAAGTGAAGAACTAAAGAGCCTCTTGATGAAAGTGAAAGAGAAGAGTGAAAAAGTTGGCTTAAAGCTCAACATTCAGAAAAGATCATGGCATCCGGTCCCATCACTTCTTGGGAAATAGATGGGGAAACAGTGGAAACAGTGTCAGACTTTATTTTTATGGGCTCCAAAATCATTACAGATTGTGACTGCAGCCACGAAATTAAAAGACACTTACTCCTTGGAAGGAAAGTTATGACCAACGTAGACAGCATATTCAAAAGCAGAGACATTACTTTGCCAACAAAGGTCCATCTATTTAAGGCTACGGTTTTTCCAGTGGTCATATATAGATGTGAGAATGGGATGATAAAGAAAGCTGAGTGATGAAGGATTGATGCTTTTGAACTGTGGTATTGGAGAAGACTCTTGAGAGTCCCTTGGATTGCAAGGAGATCCAACCAGTCCATCTTAAAGGAGATTAGTCCTGAGTGTTCATTGGAAGGACTGATGCTGAAGCTGAAACTCCAATACTTTGGCCACCTCATGCTAGGAGCTGACTCATTAGAAAAGTCCCTGTTGCTGGGAAAGATTGAAGGCGGAGGAGAAGGGGACAACAGAGGATGAGATGGCTGGATGGCATCACCGACTTGATGGACATGAGTTTGAGTGAACTCCAGGAAGTGGTGATAGACAGGGAGGCCTGGCGAGCTGCAGTGCATGGTGTCACAAAGAGTCAGACATAACTGAGTGACTTAAAAATTATAACTTTGCAGCTCACATATATTATCTCTTTTCATCCTTACCTTAACCCTGCTGCTGCTGCTGCTGCTTAGTCACATCAGTCGTGTCCAACTCTGTGCGACCCCATAGACAGAAGCCCACCAGGCTCCCCCATCCCTGGGATTCTCCAACCAAGAACACTGGAGTGGGTTGCCATTTCCTTCTCCAATGCATGAAAGTGAAGTCGCTCAGTCGTGTCCAACTCTTCGGGACCCCATGGACTGTAGCCTATCAGGCTCCTTTGTCCATGGGATTTTCCAGGCAAGAGTACTGGAGTGGGTTGCCATTTTCTTCTCCCTACAAAACAATAAAGGCATGTATTTTCCTATTTGTCAGTTAAGGGAACTGAGGGTCAGATAGGCTAAGGGATTGCATGGCTAGTAAGTGCAGAGCTAAGTCTAGAAAACTGAATCCAGTTCTTGGACCACCTAGGCTGGCGCAAAAACTTTGCCAAGAGGCAAGAGCTTCAAACCACAACAGAAATCCAAATATGGCCCCAAATAACAGTGAAAACGTACCAACATAAAAACAAAGAAGCACTGAAATCTGAGCTGACCTCCAGCAGCCGTGTTAGGAGGCTATACCCATGGGAAGGAAGCTAGAAATAGAAACCCCTGTACTGCTGAGTCATAGGAACAAGATTAAAGTCTTATCCGTTGCAGGAATATGCCTGCCTCATAATAGGATGACTTGGTTTGCCCAGGACTCCAGTGTTAAAACAGAAAACATCCCCAGGAAGCCTGGACAAGTTGGTTCCCTGCATAGAAGACTCTCTGTTTTGGGGAAAAAAAATAGTGATCACTTCAGTGAGCGTACTTTAGAATCCATCTCTTAAGACTGCTTCCAAGCTAGCTTATAACCCAGGCATAATCTTGGTATTTTAGTGACACCTTGATTTTGAACAAAACTGGTACTACCTCAATGAAATCTGAATCACTGTCATGTTTTTTCAAAAACTTACAACCCCTTTAAAGATTCTTCAAGAATAAGGTTATCTAAAGGCAGTTTCCAAGACTTAGAAAGGCATTTCTTGAAAAAGATGTTCTAAAACATTCAGAGAATCCATAAGGATGTCCAAGTGTCTCTTCCAAATGGCTCATTTATTTGAATGTGTGTCTCTGGAATAGTTATTTATTTAAATTAAAAAAAAATCTGTTTTATTAGCTTATCGCCAATCCTCATAAATACTTAGTAGATATGAAAAGACTTTCCAGTTACATTCAATTATTAAAGCAATAAATAAAGACAGTGGGTCACCAAAGGCTCAATCACTTTGCTGGTGTCCCGTGAATGCCAGTATTTTAATATGCACATTCATCCATTTACACTGGAGAAAGACCAGAGCTCCTTTCAGAGGCAACCTTAGAAAGGAAGGGCTTTGGCCAAAATCATTCATCATGACTGGTCTGTCTGACCACAGTCAAAGCCAATGCTTTGTGTGTTTTCTCAAGGGAAAGAATGGATCTTGATTAAAGCCGCGACTCATAGGTAAATGCAAATCTTTGAGCCATTTGCTTTTTCATTTGCAGGCTTCAGTTTCACAGATCTTGCATTTCAAAGCAGGGGTTCTTAGATTTAGACAACACTTTCATGTATTGAAACCTGTAATTAATGCCAGAGAGCTTAACTTCTAAAGGAACCTTTATACATTTGAATGCTATTCTGCCTTCCTTGATGGGAGAAGGCAATGGCATCCCACTCCAATACTCTCGCCTGGAAAATCCCATGGACTGAGGAGCTGTAGTCCATGGGGTCGCTAAGAGTCGGACACGACTGAGCGACTTCACTTTCACTTTCCTTTCATGCATTGGAGAAGGAACTGGCAACCCACTCCAGTGTTCTTGCCTGGAGAATCCCAGGGTAGGGGAGCCTGGTGGGCTGCTGTCTCTGGGGTCGCACAGAGTCGGACACGACTGCAACGACTTAGCAGCCTTCCTTGATATTACAGAAGCCCATGTTTTTTTAGTAGTTTGGTTGTAAACTATACATGGAGTGTCAGCTACAAATTGGCACTTGCCCAGAGCACTTGCCAGCAACGGAACAACAACGAGAGCATTCGCCCTCTGCCTCTGCAGAGACTGAGCCCTGTGCCGCTGCAACCGCTGACCTTCAACACCCGCTGAGAGGAATTCAGGGTGCAGAGTGAGGCGCTGTGTGCTCCAGGAATACTGACGGGACAGGTCTTCAGGCAGATATTTTCAGGAATGATTTCGTGATCCCAATCCTTGCATCTCTTCATATCTAGAAAATCACTACTTCGTTTCATGGTGACATCAGCTTCTCATGACTAGCAGAAAACCTTTTGCAAAATAAGTGCTTAATTGCATTGAACTCCCCTTTCACCAAAAACTTATACGTTGAACTTCCCCCACTCCCTTTTGGAGCTATCTGAGGTGCTACAATCTCCCGGGCTGCTGTCCTTATTTTGCTCCAAATAAAACTTAACTGTCAATTCTCACACTGTGCATCTCTTTTTAGAAAGCCCAATAAATAAGTGGAGGAAAGCTTCTATAATGAGCCACCAAGTAAATAAATCCACTGATGGGCGACTTTTAAGAATGGCTATTTATTGAGTGTTCATTGTGTGCCAGGCACAATTCTAAGAGACGAAGATCATGGCATCTGGCCCCATCACTTCATGGGAAATAGATGGGGAAACAGTAGAAACAGTGTCAGACTGTTTTTTGGGGCTCCAAAATCACTGCAGATGGTGACTGCAGCCATGAAATTAAAAGGCGCTTACTCCTTGGAAGAAAAGTTATGACCAACCTAGATAGTATATTCAAAAGCAGAGACATTACTTTGCCGACTAAGGTCCGTCTAGTCAAGGCTATGGTTTTTCCTGTGGTCATGTATGGATGTGAGAGTTGGACTGTGAAGAAGGCTGAGCGCCGAAGAATTGATGCTTTTGAACTGTGGTGTTGGAGAAGACTCTTGAGAGTCCCTTGGACTGCAAGGAGATCCAACCAGTCCATTCTGAAGGAGATCAGCCCTGGGATTTCTTTGGAAGGAATGATGCTAAAACTGAAGCTCCAGTACTTTGGCCACCTTTCTCCTTGCTATTCTTTGGAACTCCAGGATAGGTTGCTCGACTTCACTGTAAACAGTGTAAAACTGTTTTTACACTGAAAAATCTAGAACAATGGAAAAACTGTAAACAATAGTATTTTGATAATAAAGTTGGTTGTATATAGTTCTAGTGTGGGGGGGCTGTGGAATTCTCCTAGAAAAATGATTATTTTGAAATTTTTTTTATGATATTGGCATATTCTGTGAAGAAAAGTATAGTGAATGTGCCTGCTGTATATTCTATGTTGGAGCCCGATACAGCTTCAGATTCTCCTTCTGTTAGGCTGAAGGGGGTTCAGTTAGTTTCTGCTAGAGTGGAGATAAGTCGTATTATGGCTAGGGGTCATGATGGGAAGATTATTTGTAAATGTCCTTGAGATGAGGGTTGAGAGAGTAAAGGATCTGTTAATTTTATGTCATTGTCTTTGGCTGTGCTGGGTTCATTGCTGCATGTGGGCTTTCTCTAGTTGCAGCGAGTGGGGGCGACTCTTCGTTGTGGTGTATGGGCTTCTCTCCGTGGCGACTTCTCTTGTTGTGGAGCACAGCCCCTGGAGCACACGGACTTCCGCAATTGTGGTGCACACAGGCTTGGTTGCTCTGCAGTACGTGGATCCTCCCGGACCAGGGATCCTCTGCATTGGCAGGCAGATTCTTAACACCGAACCACCAGGGAAGTCCCAGGATACATTTATTAGAAGGACTGACAGAAGAATCGCTAGCATTACTGCACATGAAATTATTGGTGCAGTTGCTCGCAGAGCTCCATTCAGTGCACATTTTGCATTGGAAGCTCATCGGGATCAGTGTCTAGGCTCAAGCCTAGACAGTTAGGCTTGACGTATCTAATATAAATATCAGTAACACTCCTCTAAGTTTTTGTTAATGAGAGGGTAAGGTACAGGCTGCCCACTCCAGTATTCTTGCCTAGAGAATTTCATGGACAGAGGAGCCTGGTGGGCTACACTCATGGGGTCACAAAGAGTTGGACACGACTGAGCAACCGACAGTACTTTCATGAGATACAGGTCAGGGAATTCGCATGGTTAGAGCTAAGATTAGGGATGAAGTGGGTGTGATAAATATGGAAATGGAAGATGTAGCTGGTCATGGTGATCCTTTAATGAATAATTTGACTACATCAGCAATAGGTCGTAATAGGCCATATGGTACAACATTATTTGGTCCATTTCAAAGTTGTATGTAGCCTAGAACTTTTCATTCAATTAATGTGAGAAATCCCATGGCTAGAAGAATAGGGATAACAAGTATTAAGTTTACTCATTATAAAGTAAACATTTATAAACGCATTATAAAAATTATAAACATTTTGTTAGGGAGAGGATTTGAACCTCTGGCTATAAAGGTTTAACCTTTGTGCAGTTACCCAGCTATTCTTGGGTAAGGTTTCGTATATATTAATTAAATTAAGATTATATCATTAATTAGTTTTAAGACACTTTTTAAATGTAGACCTTATTTCTCATGTCCTTTCACACTGTGAAAAATATATAGTAAATAGAAACTGACCTGGATTATTCTGGTCTGAGCTCAGATTACATAGGACTTTAATCATTTAACAAATGGATCTTTAATAGTGAGTATACTATTGGGAAGTCCTGGTCCAGCATTGAGATGGTTAACCATTTATGACAAATACATTGTTGATATGAATAGGACTAAATAGGACTGCACTGCTATCCCTAGGGTAACTTGTTCCATTGATCAATTTCTGGATCAATGAATGATATCAGGAACCCAAGGGAGAGGAAGGAGATGAGCTCAGTGAGCAACAGGATGGAGGAGGGAGGAGCAAGAGGAGGCAGGCCAACAAGATTGGCCCTGCTGCAGGGGCAGCCTCAGCAGCAGGTGGGAGGCTGGAGGAGTGCTAGTGGTGGTGGCGGTGGCCGTGGGCTGGCAACCTGGGGCAGAGTCAGCTGTGGCTGCTGTGGCAGTGGCAGTGGCAGCAGCCACGGGGACTTGGAGCTGAGAGGAGCTGCTGCTCGAAGCAGCATGTCCTTCCCAGGGTCAGGGTCTTTTCCAGTGAGTCGGTTCTTCCCATCAGGTGGCCAGAGTATTGGCGCTTCAGCTCCACCATCAGTCTTTCCAGTGAATATTCAGGACTGATTTCCTTTAGGATTGACTGGTTTGATCGCCTTGCAGTCCAAGGGACTCTCGAGAGTCTTCTCCAGCACCATGATTTGAAGGCATCAGTTCTTAGGCACCCAAGCTTCTTTATGGTTCAACTGTCACATCTGTACATGACTACTGGAAAAACCAAAGCTTTGACTATATGGACCTTTGTCAGCAAAGTGGTATCTCTGCTTTTTTAATATGCTGTCTAGGTTTGTCATAGCTTTCATTCCAAGAAGCGAATGTCTTTTAATTTCATGATTGCAGTCACAGTTTGCAGTGATTTAGGAGCCCAAGAAAGTAAAGTCTGTCAGTTTCCACTTTTCCCCCTTCTATTTGCCATGAAGTGATGGGACTGGATGTTTGTGATCTTAGTTTTTTTTAATGTTGAATTTGAAGCCAGCTTTTTCACCCTCTTCCATCACCCTCATCAAGAGGCTCTTTAGTTCCTCTTCACTTTCTGCCATTAGAGTGGTAGTATCTGCATATCTGAGGTTGTTGATATTTCTCCCAGCAATCTTGATTCTGGCTTGTGATTCATCCAGCCCAGAATTATCACATTAGCTTGGGAAGTTTAATACAGAGATGCTTCTTTAGACTCTTTAGTATATCATTGGGCTTCCCTAGTACTCTGATGGTAAAGCATCCATCTGCAATGCAGGAAACCCAAGCTCAGCCGCAGGTCAGGAAGATCCCTTGGAGAAGGAAATGGCAACCCACTCCAGTATTCTTGCCTGGAGAATTCCAAGGACAGAGGAGCCTGGCGGGCTATAGTCCATGGGGTCTCAGAGTCGGACACGATTGAGTGACTAACACACACATACAGTGTATCATTAATTAATTATGTATTCTGCTGTATAACCTATTGTTCTTGATGGTAGATTCATTTTGGAAAAATTCACTTGTGTGTGTGATTTGGGAAATCACAGAAATATATACAGAGTATATTAGAACATAGACTTTGGAGTGAGATGTATCTTGGTTCCCATATTTTATCATATATGATTCTTCATCTCTGACAACAGAAATGGTAATATCTTGTTTTAAAGGATTGTTTTGAAATTTAAGTCAGCTAACATATATCTTCAGTATAGTACCCATTCAATAAATGTTATTACTTAAATTTTGTTTAATAGAAGTCAGTTTAGAGAGATATTAATCTAGAGTATTTGAACATTTTCTGTGGTCAAATGTTAATATTCAAGACAAAAATAAACTTTGTATATTTATGGAGTCGGTGGTAAAAAATGAAATGCCATTTTCATTTTCTTCCCATATCAGTCTTTTCATTAATAGACATTTAATACCAGCCACTAGATACATGTGATTATTTAAAGTTTTAATGGACTATTTTATAGAGCAGTTTTAGGTTTACAGAAAAATTACACTGAAAATACAGAGTTTCCATGTGTGCCTTCCCCCACGGTTACACAGTTACTTCATCTTACGTTAGTTTGGTGTGTTTGTTATCACTGATATGCCAGTATTTACAGATTATTAGCTGAAGTCCATAGTTTATGTTCCAGCTGACTCTCTGTGTTGTATAGTTCTGTGGGTGAGATTGTCTTTTTTCACTTAGCAATGTATGTTTAAGTTCTTGTGTGTCTCTCCATAGCTTGATAGCTCGTTTATTGCTAAATAATACTCTGTTGTCTGGATAACTTTTGATTTTAATTAATTAAAATCAAAGTTTACTTCCTCAGTAGTACCAACAGCTACTTGGGGCTAGTGGCTTCCATACTGGAAAATGCAGATACAGCACATTTCCATCATCTCAAAAATTTCTACTGAAGAATGCTGGTATCAACCAAAGTCCAATTCTCCGATTATCTTCACTGTCACAGAGAACTCACCTGTTAGCACAGCCTCAGTTTCTCCTTATGCCTACATTTTTAGTGCTTTGGCTTATGCTGCAAACCTAAACTTGACATAATTTAAAATCCTTTACTCCCCCAAAGAATTAGCCTTTCCAGATGCTGCCCATTATAATATGGTTTCCCATCAGGGCATCATCTTTTACTCCATTCATCCTGTCCCTAAAATCTGGAGTCATCTTTTTCTTTCTTATTTTTTCTCTACACCTTTTGAATATTTATCAAAGGTAAGCAGCTCTCAGAGCTAATAACTGGCGGAGTTTAGATCAGAATGTAGAACTCCTTTTTCTAGTTCTTTCTTGGGATCTCCACTAGTTGGGGCTGCTTTTCCAATAATTTTAAAGTTGCAGTAATTTTGAAGAGTTTATTGGCAACTATATGATTTATATTATAAATCAAGACTATAAAGGCTATAGGTATAGATTTAATAGTGAGGTACTCACTCTTTTAAACATTAGAACTTGAAGGAATTTATCTTATTTCACTCTATAATTCAGTTATGATGGAAAAATATTTCTTCCTCTATGCGTGACCCACTTTGCATAATAAAAATTAATTTCCCTCACTAATATTTGGCTGGTAAGGGTGAATAGAATTTAACTGAACATCGTTGCCATCCAAAATTCTGTATTTATGCTTGTATTCTATTCAAATACTTTGTGAAGTCCAATTTGGTTACCACATGAACTTGTATCTTCCTAAACATTTTTTAAATTACCATGTTAAAGTTTCCAGAGCTTGAAAATGGAGAGCTTTGTTTCGGTCTCCTTGCGTTTCTTTCAGGGTAAGCTGTACCTCTCCTTTGCTGAAAATGGCATACTCTGTATGGTCTTGATTTGACCTTCTCTGTATACTGGTTGTGCTGTGCTGTGCTTAGTCGTCCAGTCGTGTCTGACTCTTTGCAGCCCCGTGGACTGTAGCCACCGGGCTCTCCTGTCCATGGGGATTGTTGGGCAAGAATACTGACGTGCATTGCCATTCCCTCCTCCAGGGGATCGTCCCAATCCAGGGATCGAAACCAGGTCTCCTGCACTGCAGGCAGAATCTTTACCATCTGAGCCACGAGGGAAGCTCAAGAATACTGCAGTGGGTAGCCTATCCCTTCTCCAGGGGAACTTCCTGACCTAGGAATCGAACTGGGGTCTCCAGCATTGCAGGTGGATTCTTTACCAACTGAGTATTGGTTCAGTTCAGTTCAGTCGCTGAGTCATGTCCGACTCTTTGCGACCCCATGAACTGCAGCACGCCAGGCCTCCCTGTGCATCACCAACTCCCGGAGTTCACTCAGACTCGCGTCCATCGAGCTGGTGATGCCATCCAGCCATCTCATCCTCTGTCGTCCCTTTCTCCTCCTGCCCCCAATCCCTCCCAGCATCAGAGTCTTTTCCAATGAGTCAGCTCTTCACATGAGGTGGCCAAAGTACTGGAATTTCAGCTTTGGCATCATTCCTTCCAAAGATCTCCTTTAGAATGGATGGGTTGGATCTCCTTGCTGTCCAAGGGACTCTCAAGAGTGTTCTCCAACACCACAGTTCAATAGCATGCTTAAAAGTTCATTTTTATGGAGACATTCTGTTAAAGAGTAGTAGTCTTGAATGTTTTAAGTATTGTATTTAAAAAAAAATCCTGAATTTTAACCTTCATTTTGAAATGGTTTCCCTATAACTACTACTCTTAAAACCCATGTTTTATATGTCAGTTTTTGCATTAATTACTATTTTGATTAAAACTGTCACTCTTTGCTCGAATGTAGCCTATCTTTAATTTATTAAAAACTTAAAAAAAAGATATCAATAAATACGCTGCTGCCGCTACTGCTGCTAAGTCGCTTCAGTCGTGTCTGACTCTGTGTGACCCCATAGACGGCAGCTCACCAGGCTCCCCCATCTCTGGGATTCTCCAGGCAAGAATACTGGAGTAGGTTGGCATTTCCTTCTCCAGTGCATAAAGTGAAAAGTCAAAGTGAAGTCACTCAGTCGTTTCCGACTCTTAGCGACCTCATGAACTGTAGCCTACCAGGCTCCTCTGTCCATGGGATTTTCCAGGCAAGAGTACTGGAGTGGGGTGCCGTTGCCTTGCAAATAATATATATTAATAAAAAAATATATCAATAATATATTTTGACTAGTAAGTCTAGATTTTAATCACTCAGAGGCTTTTCTGTTTTCCAAGGTCACCCCAACCAAAACCATCAACCTATATGAAAATTTTGTTATCCCTTGGTGGTTTAATTAGTGTCTTGGGGTGAATTAATTGAAACTCCATAGGATCATCTCATCATATTTTGTTATACCTGTCTCTTCATGGGAAGGTCAGTTTCACTGATTGAAAGTAAAAGACAGTAAAACCCTCGTGTGGCTATTCATCCAAATCCTTACTTAGAGAACGAACGATGACGCTACCTTTGCATTCTGCATTGTCAGGATACCTCAGCTGTTTAACAGTCACCACTGGGCAGGCAGTGCCTCTAATACTAGTTATGCTAGAGGTGATGGATTTTTGGTAAACAAGTGGGGTTTGTATTTGCTGAGTTCCTTTTTCTCTTTAAGAAATCTGCTAGAGTGCATGCCTGTGTTGGGTTAACAATGTACTTAGTATGTATTTTGATGTTGAATTGTGTTTATTTGCTGTTAACTATCAGTAATTGACATAAGCTTATACAAGGAGAAATAGTTCTTGCTACTCATGTTAACATTATTGCTTCTTTTGGCTAATAGATCAGTCCAGTGTAAAACTAGGAGTTGATATGCTTATTGTTGATAGTAAGATAAAGTCATTACTGAGCTGAATGACTTCTTAATTGGTGACTGCTTTTATGCCAGCTATGATGTTATTTTTACTCTCTAGATAAGGTCGTACCCATTTCTAAAAAGCTGTACCTTTGTAAAAGTTGAAACATAATTTTTTGTAATTTTTAAAGTTGAAATAAGTTTCTTTTCTTGGATAATCGGGTATCATCAGGCTTGTGAGGCTTGTCACCTCTCCTGTCCATTTTGTAGCATAGATGAGTTTGTTCTTTAAAAAATTTTTTTATTTGTTTATTTTATTTTTGGCTGTGTTAAGTCTTCGTTGCTCTGTGTGGACTTTCTCTAATTGCATTGAGCAGGGGCTACTCTTCGTTGCGGAGCACAGGCTGCAGTAATTGCACCACGCAGACTAAGTAGTTGTAGCTCGTGGGCTCTAGAGCACGGGCTCAGCAGTTGTGGCACACGGGCAGAGTTGCTTCACAGCATGTGGAATCTTCCCAGAACAGGATCAAACCCGTGTCCCCTGCATTGGCAGGTGGATTCTTATCCACTGCATCATGAGGGAAGTCCAATGAGTTTATTCTAATAAACCCTTTATAAGCAGCTCATTTGGTTTTGAGATATTTACTAATAACTTCCCTTTGTTATGGAGAAGGAAATGGCAACCCACTCCAGTACTCTTGCCTGGAAAATTCCATAGACCTAGAGGAGCCTGGTAGGCTTCAGTCCATGGGGTTGCAAAGAGTTGGACGTGACTGAGCAACTTCACTTCACTTCTCTTTGTTACTATTTACTAGTTAAATCCTTATGCAGAGGTAGAAGAATAACCTTTGCTTTTATTACTTTAATGCTTCTTTAAAAGCCCACTATGGGGCTTCCCTGGTGGCTCAGACAGTAAAGAATCTGCCTGTAATGCAGGAGGCCTGGGTTTGATACCTGAGTTGGGAGGATCCCCTGGAGAAGGGAATGGCAACCCACTCCAGTATTCTTGCCTGGAAAATTCCATGGACAGAGGAGCCTGGCAAGCTACAGTCCATGGAGTTGCAAAGAGTCGGGCATGCTGAGTGGCTAACATACAGTGCTTCTTCCTTATTTCCTTATGGTCCTTGCTCTATAGTGCCAAAGGTTGTTTTAAATTTTTCTCTACTACTTTGCATGTTGAGTGAATGATTCAGTTTGCTTGTGGTTTTGTGTGTGTGTGTGTGTGTGTGTGTGTATAAGAACTGATTTTGTATATTTTATATCCTACAACTTAGTTTGTCTAACATTTTTTGGTATATTTTTTAGAGTTTTCTATGTATAATGGCATGTGTGTTAGTTGCTCAGTCATGTCCAACTCTTTGTGACCCCATGGACTGTAGCCCCACAGGCTCCTCTGCCATGGAATTCTCCAGGCAAGAATTCTGGAGTGGATTGACATTCCCTTCTCCAGGGGATCTTTCCGACCCAGGGATTGGACCCCGGTCTCTGTCATTGCAGGAGTTTGTCTGAGCCACCAAGGAAGCTCTTTGTAGCATGTCATCTGCAAATAAAGACATTTTACTTTTTCTAAGGCAGATAGATGGGGAAACGGTGGAAACAGTGGCTGACTTTATTTTTCTGGGCTCCAAAATCACTGCAGATGGTGATTGCAGCCATGAAATTAAAAGACACTTACTCCTTGAAAGTTATGACCAACCTAGACAGCATATTGAAAAGCAGAGACATTACTTTGCCAACAATGGTCCGTCTAGTCAAGGCTATGGTTTTTCCAGTAGTCATGTATGGATGTGAGAGTTGGACTATAAAGAAAGCTCAGTGCCAAAGAATTGAAGCTTTTGAATTGTGGTGTTGGAGAAGACTCTTGAGAGTCCCTTGGACTGCAAGGAGATCCAACCAGTGCATCCTAAAGGAGATCAATCCTGGGTGTTCATTGGAGGGCCTGATGTAGAAGCTGAAAGTCCAATACTTTGGCCATCTGATGGAAAGAGCTGACTCATTTGAGAAGATCTTGATGCTGGGAAAGATTGAGGGCAGGAGGAGAAGGGGATGACAGAGGATGAGATGGTTGGTGGCATCACCGACACAATGGACATGGGTTTGGTGGACTCCGGGAGTTGGTGATGGACAGGGAGGCCGGGCATGCTGCAGTTCATGGGGTCGCAAAGAGTTGGACACGACTGAGCAACTGAACTGAAACTGATTTGGATGCTTTTTATTTATTTTTCCTTGTGTGATGGCCTGGTTAGGATTTGCAGTACTCGATTGAATAAAAGTGATCAGAGTGGGTATCCTCGTCTTATTCTTGATCTTGGAAGATAAACTTTCAACTTTCACCATTGAGTGTGATCTTAGCTGTGGGCTTGCCACATACAGCATTTATTATGTTGAGTTTCAGTCATTCTATATCCAGTTAATTGAGAGTTTCTATTATGAATGGATGTTGAATTTTGTCCAGTACTGTTTTCTGCATTACTGAGATGGTCATATTTATCTTTGATTCTGTTAACATTGTATATCACATTGATTTGTGGGTGTTGAACTATGCTTTTTGTAATCCCTGAAATAAATCCCACTTGATCATGCTCTATGTTCCCATTAATGTGGTTGAATATTGAATATTGTTGAATTTTTAGAGGATTTTTGCTTGTGTTTTCATCTGGGATACTGGCCTATAATTTTCTTGTACTGTTCTTTCTGGTTTTGGTATCAAGGTAATTCTGGTCTAGTAGAATGTTTACAAGTATTCTCTTCTTTTTTTCTTTAAAGAGTTGGATAAAAGTTGGTATTCTTAAATGTTTAGAAGAATACACCAACAAAGTCATCTGGTCTGGACTTTTATTGTTGAAAGGTTCTGATTACTGATGCAGTCTCCTTACTAGTAATTGCCTTGTCATATCTTCTATTTCTTCATGATTCAGTCTAGGAAGGTTTTATGTTTCAATGAATACGTGCACTTATTCTAAATTGTTTGATTTGTTGGCATATAATTGTACATAACAGTCTCTTAAGGGAACTCCCTGGCGGTCCATTGGTTAGGACTCTGTACTGAACAGGTTTTCTATTCCCCATCAGGGAACTAAGATCCCACAAAGCCACACAGCATAACCAAAAGAAAAGCACTTATGATCTCTGCATTTCTGTGATATCTGTTGTGAACTTTGACCTTTCATTTCTAATTGTGAGTCCTCTCTTTTTCTCTTGGGTGGGTATGGTTACAGATTTGCATGTTTTGTTTATCTTTTCAAAAACCAGGTTTCAGTTTCATCGATCGTTTGTCATTTTAATCTCCATTTTTATTTGTTTCTGCTCTGATCTTTGTTATTTCCTTCCTTTCACTAATTTCTTCTTTTTCTAAATTTCTTGAAGTGGAAAGTTGTTTATTGTACTGAGATGTTTCTTAATGTAGGCATTTCTCACTTAATCTCTCCTATAAATGCTTTTGCTGCATTTTCATTTGTCTCATGACATTTTTGTTTCTCTTAATTTTTTTGATTGCTTGATTGTTCAGTAACATGTTGTTTAATCTCCACATATCTGTGAATTCTACAGTTTTTTCCTTATAATTGGTTTCTAGTCTCATACTTCTTTGGTTGGAAAATATGCTTGATATAATTTCAGTCCTCTTAAATTTGTTGAGACTTGTTTTGTGTGATCTATCTCGAATAATGTTCCATGTATACTTGAAGAATGTGTATTCTGCTGCTGTTGGATGGAATGTTCTTAAATGTCTGCCAAGTTTATCTGGTCTAACATGTCAGTTAGGTCTAGTGTTTTCTTATTGATTTTCTCTCTAGATGATCTATCCATTGATGAAAGTGTAGTCAATAAACAGAAGTCCCTACTGCTATAGTATTGCTATTTCTCCCTTTAGGTCTGTTAATACTTGTTTGATATAGTTAGGTTTTTCTTAGTTGCATAAGTAGTTACAAATGTTATGTCCTGTTGTTGGACTGGCCCCTTTATAGTTACATGATGATCTTCTCTGACTCTTATTACAAAATTTGTCTTAAGGTCTATTTAACTATAGCTGCCTTAGCTTTGGGGGGTATACTTTTTTTTTTTTAATAATTTTTATTTTTTTAGTTTGTTTTGCTTTACAATACTGTATTCGTTTTGCTACACATTGACATGGATCAGCCACGAG
>SJXQ01003721.1:234241-250948 GCA_006408695.1 Aepyceros melampus | reverse complement strand
AGGCTACCCACTCCAATATTCTGGCCTGGAGAATTCCATGGACTGTACAGTCCATGGGGCTGCAGAGCTGGACATGACAGAGTGACTTTCACTTTCACTTTCAACTCAGAGAAAGCTTCTTGTATTTGCTACCTTCTTTCACAGCCTGCTGTAAGGTGAAGGCCTATTTTGAGATCAGTTCAGTTCAGTCGCTCAGTCATGTCCTGCTCTTTGCAACCCCGTGGACTGCAGCGCACCAGGCTTCCCTGTCCATCACCAACTTCCAGAGCTTACTAAAACTCATTTCCATCGAGTTGGTGGTGCCATCCAACTATCTCATCCTCTGTCGTCCCCTTCTCCTCCCACCTTCAATCTTTTCCAGCATCAAGGTCTTTTCCAATGAGTCAGTTCTTCACATCAGGTGGCCAAAGTATTGGAGTTTCAGTTTCAGCATCATTCCTACAGTCGCTCAGTCATGTCCTGCTCTTTGCAACCCCGTGGACTGCAGCGCACCAGGCTTCCCTGTCCATCACCAACTTCCAGAGCTTACTAAAACTCATTTCCATCGAGTTGGTGGTGCCATCCAACTATCTCATCCTCTGTCGTCCCCTTCTCCTCCCACCTTCAATCTTTTCCAGCATCAAGGTCTTTTCCAATGAGTCAGTTCTTCACATCAGGTGGCCAAAGTATTGGAGTTTCAGTTTCAGCATCATTCCTTCCAGTGAATATTCAGGACTGATTTCCTTTATGATTGACTGGTTTTATCTCCTTTTAGTCCAAGGGACTCTCAAGAGTCTTCTCCAACACCACAGTTCAAAAGCATCAATTCTTCAGTATTCAGCTTCCTTTATAGTCCAATTCTCATATCTGCACATGACTACTGGAAAAACCATAGCTTTGACTAGATGGATCTTTGTTGCCAATATGCTTTTTTTTTAATATGCTGTTAGGTTGGTCATAGCTTTTCTTCTAAGAAGCAAGTACCTTTTAATTTCATGGCTGCAGTCACCATCTGAAGTGATTTTGGAGCCTAAGAAAATAAAGTCTGTCACTGTTTCCATTGTTTCCCCATGTGTTTCCCATGAAGTGATGGGACTGGATGCCATGATCCTCGTTTTTTAAATATTGAGTTTCAAGCCAGCTTTTTCACTCTCCTCTTTCACTTTCATCAAGTGACTCTTTAGTTCCTCTTTGCTTTCTGTCATAAGAGTGGTGTCATCTGTGTATCTGAGGTTATTAATATTTCTCCCGGCAATCTTGATTCCAGCTTGTGCTTCATCCAGCCCAGCATTTCTCATGATGTACTCTGGATATAAATTAAATAAGCAGGATGACAATATACAGCCTTGACATACTCTTTTCCCAAATTGGAGCCAGTCTGTTGTTCCATGTCCAGTTCTAACTGTTGCTTCTTGACCTGCTTACACATTTCTCAGGAGGCAGGTCAGGTGAGTCAGGAATACCAGAGGTCTGGTATTCCTCTTTCTTGAAGAATTTTTCACAGTCTTTTGTGATCCACACAGTAAATGATTTGGCATAGTCAATAAAGCAGAAGTAGATGTTTTTCTGGAACTCTTGCTTTATCGATGATCCAGCGGATGTTGGCAATTTGATCTCTGGTTCTTCTGCCTTTTCTAACTCCAGCTTGAACATCTGGAATTTCATGGTTCATGTACTGTTGAAGCCTGGCTTGGAGAATCTTGAGCATTACTTTGCTGGTGTGTGAGATGAATGCAATTGTGCGGTAGTTTGAGCATTCTTTGGTATTGCCTTTCTTTGGGATTGGAATGAAAACTGACGTTTTCCAGTCCTGTGGCCACTGATGAGTTTTCCAAATTTGCTGGCATAGTGAGTGCAGCACTTTCACAGCATCATCTTGTAGGATTGAAATAGCTCAATTGAAATTCCATCACCTCCACTAGCTTTGTTCGTAGTAATGCTTCCTAAGGCCCATTTGACTTCACATTCCGGATATCTGGCTCTAGGTGAGTGATCACACCATCATGATTATCTGGGTCATGAAGATCTATTTTGTATAGCTCTTCTGTGTATTCTTGCCGCCTCTTGTTAATATCTTCTGCTTTTGTTAAGTCCATACCATTTCTATCCTTTATTGTGCCATTCTTTGCAAGAAATGTTCCTTTGCTCTCTCTAATTTTCTTGAAGAGGTCTTTAGTCTTTCCCATTCTATTATTTTCCGCTATGTCTTTGCACCTATCACTGAGGAAGGCTTTCTTATCTCTCTGTAAGCAGATTGCAAAAGTCTTAACCAAACCACGGATTTTCTGGTATCTCCTATTTCTTCGTTTTCCATTTTTCAAAAGGATTTCACTACCAATTATTTGAGAGAGAACAAAGTTGGAGCTAGTTAGGCCTAGAGTAAAATCTTTATTGTATTAGCTTAGAAATAACCTTGTGGACTCCTCAGAAGTCACAAGAAAATACCTTGTGTGTTTGCAAAGGCAAACCTGAAATTCTTTGCAATAAGAACTTTTGGGGAGAGACCCATAGAGTCTAAGCAGTGATCGGCAACCTTTAAATTCTTGCTAGAGGTTCAATCTTCAGATGGGAAGCATGTGTAATTTTTAACTACAGATATTACTAGGCCAGTCCAGTGACCAGCCAGCATCCTCTCCCTGCCTGTCTTTCCACACTATAAGAACTCCTAGTCTGAAATCCTAAGATTGAAGTGAACAGGATATCAGTAACTATTTTACCTCCTTTTAGTCCCACTTCAGATGGTGCGGCCGCAGTAATTTTGGCTAGTGAAGCATTTGTACAGAAGCATGACCTGAAATCCAAAGCTGTGGAAATTTTGGCTCAAGAGATGGTGACTGATATGCCAAGCTCATTTGAAGACAAAGACATGATTAAACTGGTGTGTCTGAGGTTCTGTTTTATTAATCAGTTGAGGGATTTCTTTTTAAAAGTTTAAAGTGATGTCGTGTCATCAGCTCTGAAAGTTTATTTACTTGAAAAAAATTGGTCTAGAAATTTAGTATTGTAACCCATCATTTAAGAATCTAAGGGAAAATCACTTATGAGAACATATGAACTTTTAATTAACTAGTGTTCTATTTTTAAAAATTTGGAATGATTATATATGCCCAGAACCCCAGTGTTATAGAATTAAAAAAAAAATAAAATAAAAACAAGGATGTTTTGAGGAACTTTTTGACCCTTAGCACTTTAAAAATTCTGACTGCAGATTGAGTACAAAATGGAGGAAGTAAAAAAAATGAGAATTCTGACCTAGAACTCTAGGTTGAATATTTGAAGATACATACATATATACATATAAAATATGCATTATGTACACACATGTATGTAGGTAAGCATAGGGTTTACATTAGAGTTTATAAAATGACTTTATAGTAGTGCTTTGAATTTTAAAATGTTTCTGTAAATTCCCCAAGATAGAGTGTGGTAGAGGTAGAACTTAGTTTTTTCTAATTGCAGTACATTTTCCATTATATCACAATTTTATTGCTTGGAAAAGAGTTGAGTTTGCATGTTAAAGGGTATTAAGAGCGTGAATATTCAAAAAATGATTTGAATCCTACATGATCTTCTATTGATAAAAGAAGATTGTTTATTTTCATGTAGAAATTCACCCATATTTTTCAGTGAATCATAGTAGTCTCTTGATAAATCTCTTCAGTTTACCACAACTGTATATTGTGGTTTGACAGAGTTTTTTAACAGCGCTGGATATGGCATGAGGAATTATAAATCCTTTTTATATATCTGATTTAAAATTCTATTCTTTATAGTACAGAATTTAATGTGTATGTCCATTGTCTCTCCTGGATATTTTATTTGGACTTTCTGTATAATATAGAATTAACTGAGAGTTAAACATTTATGGAAAATCCTTAACTGTAAAGGTTATATGTATATTAATCTTTTATAATCCTTACATGAAAGTCCAAGTTTTGATACCTTTAATGTATTTATATATGATTTTGGTTTTAGGTTGGTTTTGATATGAGTAAAGAAGCTGCCAGAAGGTGTATGAGAAATCTGGGCTGAGACCAAGTGATATTGATGTAATAGAACTTCACGATTGCTTTTCTTCCAATGAACTTATTACTTACGAAGCCCTGGGACTGTGTCCAGAAGGTAATATCTCTGATGAAATGCAGATTAACTTACTACGTTTCACTGAGAAAATTTCACTTTCATCATCGAAACAAAATAATTCACTAATTGCTTTTCCTTCTGTGTTGGCTCGGCCACACTGTTCTAAGTGAATGTAAGCTCTCTTAATGCTGGACTTTTAGAATTGTAGTTTTGGACAGTACCAAATGAGATAACAGAATATATAAATGATTTAATTTATATAAATCAAGGGTACTTGTAATACACTGTTAGTAAAAAAAAAAAAGATAGAAAAATCATTTATGTAGTTATAGGTATTTCAGATGTGTTTGACCAAAGACCTGTAGAAGGAAAAATGAGAAGGCTAGTTGGTGGGATCTGGAGATTTTTTTTCTTTTCATTTCTAAAGCGGTTATATCATTTTCTACTAGCAGTATGTGAGATTTTACTTGCTTCATCTTATCAACACTTGGTGTGGTCAGTTTTTAAAATTTGAACCATTCAAGAGACTATATACTGATGTTTTAATTTTTATTTTAATTTGCTTATCCCTGATTACTAATGATGTTGAGCGTCTTTTCTTGTGTTTATTGATATTTCATGTATCTTTTGTGAAGTGTTTGTACAGATCTTTTGCCCTTTGATTATTGGGTTAGTTTTCTTCTTTATTATGTTGTAAAATTTATATAAGTGTATATTCTGGATATAAGTAATGTGTCTGATATATGTGGGCTGTGAACTTTTTCTCCCAGTCTGTGGCTTGTCTATTGTTTTATTTTTTTATTTTTGGCTGTTCTAGGTCTTTATTACTGCACTTGATGCCTTTTTATTAATGATGTCTCTTGCAGGACAAATTTTAAAAGTTTTGATTATCAGTTACATATATTTTAATCAATTTTAAAAGATTTATTTATTTTTAATTGAAGGATAATTGTTTATATAATTTTATTGTTTTCTGTCAAACATCAACATGAATCAGCCATAGGTGTACATATATCTCCTCCCTCTTGAACCTCCCTCCCATCTCCCTCCTCATCCCACCCCTCTAGGTTGATATAGAGCCCCTATTTGAGTTCCCTGAGACATATAGCAGATTCTCATGGGCTATCTATTTTACATATGGTAAGGTAAGTTTCCATGTTACTCTCTCCATGCATCTCACCCTCTCCTCCCCTCTCCCTGTGTTGATAAATCTGTTTTCTATGTCTGTTTCTCCATTGCTGCCTTGCAAATAAATTCAGTGGTACCATCTTTCTAGATTTCACATATATGCATTATTATACAATATTTATCCTTCTCTTTCTGAATTACTTCACTCTGTATAATAGGCTCTAGGTTCATCCACCAATTAGAACTGACTCAAATGCATTCCTTTTTATGGGTGAGTAGTATTCCATTGTGTATATGTACCGGGCTTCCCTGGTGGCTCAGAGGTTAAAGCGTCTGCCTGCAAGGTGGGAGACGCAACTTCCTTATCCATTCATCTGTTAATGGACATCTAGGTTGCTTCTGTGTTCTAGTTATAATAAATAGTGCTGCAGTGAACATTGGGTACCTGTGTCTTTTTCAATTTTGATTTCTTCTGGGTATATGCCTATGAGTGGGATTGCTGGGTCATATGGTGGTTTTATTCCTAGTTTCCTAAGGAATCTCCATACCATCTGCCAAAGTGACTGTATCAGTTTATATTTCCACCAACAATGCAAGAGGGTTCCCTCTTCACACTCTTCAGCATTTATTGTTTGTAGACTTTTTGATGATGGCCATTCTATCTGGTCAGAGAGGCAGTGGCACCCCACTCCAGTACTCCTGCCTGGAAAATCCCATGGACAGAGGAGCCTGGAGGCCTGCAGTCCATGGGGTCGCTGAGGGTCATACACGACTGAGCGACTTCACTTTCCCTTTCATGCGCTAGAGAAGGAAATGGCAACCCACTCCAGTACTCTTGCCTGGAGATCCCAGGGATGGGGGAGCCTGGTGGGCTGCCATCTCTGGGGTTGCAAAGGGTCAGACACGACTGAAGTGACTTAGCAGCATTCTGTCTGGTGTGAGGTGATATCCCATTGTAGTTTTGATTTGCATTTCTCAAATAATGAGTGATGTTGAGCATCTTTTCATGTGTTTGTTAGCCATCTGTATGTCTTCTTTAGAGAAATGTCTGTTTAGGTCTTTCTCCACTTTTCAATTAGGTTGTTTGTTTTCCTGGTACTGAGTTTTATGAGCTGCTTGTATATTTTGAAAATTAATCCTTTATCCATTGTTTCACTTGCTATTATTTTCTCCCATTCCGAAGATTGTCTTTTCATCTTGCTTATAGTTTCCTTTGCTGTGCAAAAGCTTTTGAATTTAAGCAAGTCCCACTTCTTTACTTTTGTTTTTATTTCCATTACTCTAGGAGGTGGGTCATAGAGGATCTTGCTTTGATTTATGTTGAGTGTTCTGCGTATGTTTTCCTCTAAGGGTTTTATAGTTTCTGTTCTTACATTTAGGTGTTTAATCCATTTTGAGTTTATCTTTGTGTATGGTGTTAGGAAGTGTTCTAATTTCAGTCTTTCACATGTAGCTGTCCAATTTTCTCAGCAACATTTATTGAAGAGGATGTCTTTGCCCCATTGTATATTCTTGCCTCCTTTGTCAAAAGTAAGGTACTTATAGGTGCATGAGTTTACTTCTGGGATTTCTAACTTGTTCCATTGGTCTATATTTCTGTTCTTATGCCAGTACCATACTGTCTTGATGACTGTAGCTTTGTAGTATAATCTGAAATCAGGAAGGTTGATTCCTCCAGCTCCATTCTTCTTTCTCAAGATTGCTTTGGCTATTTGAGATCTTTTGTGTTTCCATATGAATTGTGAAATTTTTTGTTCTAGTTCTGTGAAAAATGCCATTGGGAATTTGATCGGGATCACATTGAATCTATAGATTGCGTAGTATAGTCATTTTCACAATATTGATTCTTCCTACCCAGGAATGTGGAATCTCTCCATCTGTTTATGTCGTCTTTGATTTCCTTCGTCAGTGTCTTATAATTTTCTGTGTACAGTTCTTTTGTCTCCTTAGGTAGGTTTATTCCTAGATATTTTATTCTTTTGTTGCAATGGTGAATGGGATTGATTCCTTAATTTTTTTTTCTTATTTTTCATTGTTAATATATGGTAATGCAAGTAATTTCTGTGTATTGATTTTGTATCCTGTGACTTTGCTAAATTCACTTTAATCAATTTTTTAATGGTTCAGGCTTTTTATAGTCTAAGAAACTTGTCTACCCCAAGGTTGTAAAGATTGTCTTCTGTTTTTATTCTAGGGTTTCTATAGTTTTCAATTTTACTTTGAGGTATATGATCTATTTTGAGTCAGTTCTTATGTTTGGTATAAGATAAAGGTTGGAAGGAATGATGCTGAAGCTGAAACTCTAGTACTTTGGCTACCTCATGTGAAGAGTTGACTCATTGGAAAAGACTCTGATGCTGGGAGGGATTGGGGGCAGGAGGAGAAGGGGATGACAGAGGATGAGATGGCTGGATGGCATCACTGACTCGATGGACGTGAGTCTGAGTGAACTCTGGGAGATGGTGATGGACAGGGAGGCCTGGCGTGCTGCAATTCATGGGGTCGCAAAGAGTCGGACATGACTAATCGACTGAACTGAACTGAACTGAAAGGTTGATACTGTTCTTTTTATTCCTATACTCATATTCAGCACCATTTATTGGAATGACTTTCTCTCCATTGAATTGCTTTGGCACCTTTGTCAAAAATTGCCATATACATGAGGATCCATTTTTGGATTCTGTCTTCTGTTCCATTGATCTCCATGTCTATCTTTCACCAATATAAAATTATTTTTGGCTACTGTGTTTATTCTACTCTACTATATTAGATAGGATAAGTTCTCCACCTTTGTTCTTTTTAGAAATTATTTTGCTTATTTTAAGTCCTTTGCATCACCATGTACATATCAGAATTAATTTGTCAATTTCTATAAAGTAAAAAGCTTGCTGAATTTTCGTTGTGATTTTATTGAGTCTTGCATCTGGTCCCATCACTTCATAACAAATAGATGGGAAACAATGGATTTTCTTGGGTTCCAAAATCACTGTAGATGGTGACTGCAGCCGTGAATTTAAAAGATGCTTGCTCCTTGGAAGAAAAGCTATGACCAACCTAGACAGCATATTAAAAAGCAGAGATATTACTTTTCCAACAAAGGTCTGTCTAGTCAAAGCTGTGGTTTTTCCAGTAGTCATATATGGATGTGAGAGCTGGACAATAAAAAAGGCTGAGTGCCAAAGAAATGATGCTTTTGAACTGTGGTGTTGGAGAAGACTCTTGAGATTCCTTGGACTGCAAGGAGATCAAACCAGTCAATCCTAAGGAAGTCAGTCCTGAATATTTATTAAAAGGACTAATGCTGAAGTCCAACACCTTGATTACATGCAAAGAACTAACTCATTGGAAAAGACCTTGATGCTGGGGAAGACTGAAGGCAGGAGGATAAGGGGACAACAGAAGATGAGATGGCTAGATGGCATCACTGACTTGATGGACATGAGTTTGAGCAAGCTCTGGGAGTTGGTGATAGACAGGGAAGCCTGATGTGCTGCAGTCCATGGGGTCACAGAGTCAGACACGACTGAGCGACTAAACTGAACTGAGCTAGATTCATTTAGAGAGAACTGTCATCTTAACTGTTAACTCTTCTAAACCATTATATGTGTGTATCTCCTGTAGCTTCTAACAGGATGCTTCTTGTTTTCAGTATAGGTCTTTTGTTAGGTTTATTCCTTGGAGTTAAAATTCCAATGATTTTTGGTGTAATTTTAACCTTCATTTTCCAGTATTTGCTGATAGTATGAAAGAATGCAATTGATTTTAAAAAAGCTTGAAAACTGTGACTTTGCTAAATCCACTTATTCTAGTAGTTATTTGCCAGATTATGAGTGATTTTTCTATGTAAACAATCATGCCATTTGCCAATGACAGTTTACATCTTCCTTTCTGCTATTTTTATTTTTTCTTACCTATTGCAATGACTGTGAGCTTTAGTATCATACTGAATAAAAGTAGTGAAAGTGGACATCATTACCTTGGTCCTGATCTCAGGGGATACAATTTAATCTTTCACCATTATGTATGTTAGCCACAGTTTTTTTTTTGTTGTTGTTTTATTTTTGTTTTTGGCTGTTGTTGATGCCATTTATCATGTTGAGAAGGTTACCTACTGTTCTTAGTTTGCTGAGTTTTTTTTTTTTTAATCATGAAGGGGTGTTGGATTTAAAAAATTCTTCTACATCTATTAAAATGATCATATGGGTTTTTTCCTTTATTTTGTTGATGTGAATTACATTGATTTCAAATGTTAAATTAACCTTGTGTTTCTGGGATTAATCTTACTTGGTCATATTATTTAACCTTTTAATATACTGTTAGATTCAGTTTAGCATTTTGTAAATAATATTTGCTTATATATTCATGAAGTATATTTATCTATAGTTTTCTTCTTTTCTAAGTTGTTTTATGCTGATCTCTGAAAATAAATTGAGCAGTGATCACTCATTCTGTATTTTCTAAAATTGTTAGTGTAAGATTAATGTTAGTTCTTCTTTGACTATTTTGTAGAATTTACTGGTATAATCAAGTATTTAAAGTTTTCTTTGGCAGTATGTTTTCAACAATAAATTAATATTTATTAATAGAGATAGACATATTTATATTTTTGTTTCTTCCTGTGTCTATTAATTTTGGCAAGATACATTTTTTCAAAAAAGCTGTTTTCATTTAAGTAGTCAGATTTGTCAGCTGAAGTTGTTCAGAGTGTTCTGTTTTTATCCTTTTAATTTCTATAGAATCCATGGTTACTTTTTTTTATTCCTGATGTTGATGTTTTTTGTTCTTTCTCCTTTTTTTCCCTTCATCTGCCTACCTAGAGTTTTGCCACTTTTGTTGAGCTTTAGAAAGATTTGGCTTTTGACTTTGTTGTTGTCTTTTTTCCCCTCTATTTCACTGATCTCTACTTTTCATTATTTCTCTCCTTTAATTTACTTGGGTTTACTTTGACTTTTTAAAGTTTCTTACGAAGGATAATTTATTTTAGATCTTTCTCCATTTCTAATGTAGTATGTAAAGCTGTATGTTTTTCTCTGAGCATTATGTTAGCTGCATTCCACAGATATTTTAAATTTTTTATTTATTTTAATTGGAGGCTAATTATAATATTGTAGTGGTTTTTGCCATACATTGACATGAATCAGTCATGGGTGTACATGTGTCCTCCATCCTGAACCCCTCTAACCTCCCTCCACATCCCATCCCTCAGGGTCATCCCATCGCCCCAGTCCTGAGCACCCTGTCTCATGCATTGAACCTGACTGGCAATCCATTTCACATATAGTAATATACATGTTTCAATGCTTTTCTCTCAAATCATCCCACTCTCGCCTTCTCCCACAGAATCCAAAAGTCTGTTCTTTACATCTGTGTCTCTTTTGCTATCTCGCATATACGGTCATCATTACCATCTTTCTAACTTGCACATATATGCGTTAATATACTGTATTGGTGTTTTTCTTTCTGGCTTACTTCACTCTATATAATAGGCTCCAGTTTCATCCATCTCATTAGAACTGTTTCAAATGCTTTCTTTTTTATAGCTGAGTAATACTCCATCGTGTATATGTACCACCGCTTTCTTATCCATTCCTCTGCTGAAGGACACCTAGGTTGCTTCCATGTCCTGGCTATTGTAAACAAGGATGCAAGGAACGTTGGGGCACACGTGTCTCTTTCAGTTCTGGTTTCCTCGGTGTGTATGCCCAGCAGTGGGATTGCTGGGTCGTATGGCAGTTCTGTTTCCAGTTTTTTAGGGAATCTCCACACTGTTCTCTATAGTGGCTACACTAGTTTACATTCCCACCAACAGTGTTAAGAGGGCTCCCTTTTCTCCAGACCCTCTCTAGCATTTATTGTTTCTACAAAAAGTCCACAGGTTTTTAATATCCATTGTCATTTAGTTCAAAATATTTAAAATGTCTGTTTAATAATCTAATTTTGTCTTTGACCTGTAAACATTTAGAGATGAGTTGTTTAGTATCTAAGGATTTTGAATTTTCATAGGTATCTTATTGCTTTCTATTGTAATTTTGTTGTAGTCAGAGATTATGCTTTATTTGGTTTTGATCCTTTTAAACTAATTGAAATTTATTTTATGGCTCAGCACATGGTATATATTGGTGAACTTACATGTACTTGAAAAATAATGGTGATTTCGAGATTGTTAGATGTAGTGTTCTATATATGTCAGTTAAATCAAGATGATTGATAGAACTTTTCAGATCTTCTATGTCTCCACTAATTTATTAGACATGCTCTATCACTTGCTGAGAGAGGGGTGTTAGAATCTCATACTATAGTTTTACTACAATTGTAGAGCTATCTCTTTTTAAAATTTTATCAATTTTTGCTTTTTTTATTTTGAGGCTCTGTTATTTATGGGTTTTAAAAGTCTTCCTGATGAGGTTTTTTTTTTTTTCATTATCGAGTATTCTACTTTATCTCTGGTTATATTCTTTGTCTAGAAGTCTCTTTTATCTGACTAACATAGCCATGCCAGCCTTCTTATGCAGCATCCAGAGAAAAAGCTGTGCAGCAGCAAAGACCCAGCACAACCAAAAATAAATATATAAACAAATGATTGTGTGTATGTTAGTCACTTAGTCATGTCCGACTCTTTGTGACCCCATGGACTCTGGCCTACTATGCTCCTCTCTCCATGGAATTCTCCAGGCAAGAATACTGGAGTGGGTTGCTGTTTCCTTCTCGAGGGAATCTCCCCAACCCAGGGATCAAACTCGGGTTTCCTGCACTTGGCAGATTCTTTACAGTCTGAACTACCATCAAAAGCTATTAGATGCCTCTGGTAGCATCACCATGGCCATTATCATCATTATTTGGACACAGTTCACCTCTCATTATGAGAAATATCATCTGGAAGAATATTTTATACTATGCATGCATTATTGTTTACTCCTTAACCACCTGGATGAATGACCACAGAATTGATAAAAATGTTGAGGCTGCCAAGCATGTGATTAATATTTTTTCCTTTAAGCTTACATTATGCTTAACAGTGTTTTCAGCCATTTTATTTCATGAAAGTGCTCTTTTTTTTCTCTCTCTCCCCTCTCCTCACTGTTGTTTACTAAGAATGTTTATATAGCATGTAATGTACAGTTGAAAATGGAAATGAATACATTTTGGCAAAATTCTGAATTTTTAAACATAGTATTATCTTATTGTATCTATTCCAGTGTTTTTCTTATGGTTCTCTGAATCTCTGTTATATTAAGAGCAATTTTGGAAGCAGAGAGCTCTTAGGAACTAATAGGAGCTTTGTTTCATGCAGGAAATGTTCTGAAAATATAAGCCTTTATTACCCAATATTTATTACCTCACTTTTAGAAGTGCTTATGTCAATTCGATGTTAGTTTGAGCCATCAAGAACTGTTTGGTCCAAGAAATTCTTGGCTATACATGTTAAAAAAAACAAACAAACATCATTTATCCCAATATTATTTTTTACATTTATGAATATTATTTTTCCTTCTGTAGGTCAAGGTGGAAAACTGGTTGATAGAGGAGATAATACTTATGGAGGAAAGTGGGTTATAAATCCTAGTGGTGGATTAATTTCAAAGGGGCACCCACTTGGAGCTACAGGTAATGATACACATAGATTTCATAATTTTTAAATCATTTTTGGCATAAGTGTGAATGATTTGGTCATTGATTTAAGTGAATGATTTTATTCTCTGAATTTGGTATGCAGTGTTTTAAATGACTGTTTAACTACAATATTTTCAAGTTTTGTTAAGTATAGTATAGTTCAAAAATCTTGATTAATTGTTGAGAATTTGAATTAGTTGAAACTCTGAGTTCAACAAAAAGCATTTTTAAGTCTGATTATTCTAAAATAGGTGTACAACTTAATTAACAGATGTTTCCAAATAGGGATACTGCTAGATCTGCTAGATAGGATCATCTGAAATAAGCACATTATTTACGTATAGTTGCATATGTGGTTGGTGTTGTATAGAAATGTTTTTGTCTTGAGAAACTGGGTCTAGAAGTTATAAGAATTTTACTGTGGATCTACTGCTAACTGGCCATGTGACTTTTTTGAATAATTTTCAATTGTTAATGATTAGTCAGTCACTCTGACTCTTAGTTTCCTTAATTGTGAAATGAAGAAATTGTACAAAGTGGTTTCCAAAATAGCTTAGCACTAAAATTCTGAGATTTATTTTATGAAGATAGGTAAGTTTTGTATTTTTCTATATTGTCTTATGTATTAAGTAAAATTGTATAAATTATCAGAAATTCCAAAATAGAGAAGAATTAGAATTTATAGTGTATTTATTTCAGCAATTGATTTTGGTTTATTTCTATTTATCACTGAAATTAGGTAATCTTATAAACTAGTAACAAAAATGAGTATGCATAGATAGAGTCTAAGAGAGAAATAGGTAGACAGGCACATACAATTGTAGTATAATGTGCCACTTACTCTTTGTTTTCTATTCTTTCTGTTCTTTGCTTGTTTTCTCTCTTTGATACTATCTTGTTATTAACTGAATAGTTTTTAGTATTTTATTTTATCTCTTCTATTGAATTGTTTCCTTTTCTCATTTTTTTAGTGTTTGCTCTAGAATTTACAACATGCATCTTGAATTTACCATGGTCTACCTTCAAATAATGTAATAAAATATCACTTATAGAAAATTTTCTAACAGCATATTTCCATATACCCTGATACTCTGTGCTATTTTTGTCATAGATTTACTTCTGAATGTTTTATAAACCCCACACTATACTATTACTATTATTATTGCTTTAAATAGTTTAATATGTTTAAAATATCTTTAAAAGTAATCTAAAAACAAGGTAAAGGAGAGTGATGTTACTAAGAGTGGCAGAATAACAATATCTGAAAATACTCTCTGTTACTAAATTACTAAGAACACTTGCAAAAATTGTCAAGATCAACTTTTTCAGTTGATTAATTAATCAAAGGCTTACAATAATCTGGAGCAACATTTATTAAAAAGAAGTCAACAGCTCTATATAAGAACAGCAACTTTGTGGCACTTTTTTACTTGCTCTGATATCAGTCCTTTTCTCCAGCTCCATGGTAGCCTTGCAAACAAGAGCCTGCAGTCATGGTGAAAACTAGCAGATTAACCAGCACTGGAGAAGTCAAAATTGAGTTGAAGTTCTTTCAAAGCCCTATACTTAGAGGCTTGTCATTATTTGACCTGTCCGGAAGTTCTCTGGTAAACCAGTCTCAAAAAGCTTGTCTTTGTGTAACCCAAAGAGAACATGCCCAATGCAAACAGTATTTTCCTCAAAGTGATTTGTCAAAAACAATCAGCAACAACTGTTTAACAATGTAGTCGCTTAAGATGTCAAAAACAGATGGAGCAAACAACAAATTAAGCACCCCCACCCTCCAAAGAAAGCTTAGAAGGAAAAGCTGGTGAATGAGTTGTCCATTTTGTTGTTGTTCAGTTGTGTCCAACTTTTTGTGACCTCATGGACTGCAGTATGCCAGGCTTCCCTGTACTTCACTATCTCTTGGAGTTTGCTCAGACTCATTTCCATTGACTCAGTGATGCCATCCAACCATCTCATCTTCTGTTGCTCCTTTCTCTTCATGCCCTCAATCTTTCCCAGCATCAAGGTTGTTTCCAGTGAGTCAGCACTTGGCATCAGGTGGCCAAAGTATTGGAGCCTCAGCTTCAGCATCAGTCCTTCCAATGAGTATTCATGATTGACTTCCTTTATGATTGATTGGTTTGATCTCCTTGTAGTCCAAGGGACTCTCAAGACTCTTCTCCAGTACTATAGTTTGAAACCATAAATTCTTTGGCGCTCAGCCTTCTTTATCATCCCATTCTTACATCCATACATGATTACTGGAAAAACCATAGCTTTGACTATATGGACCTTTGTTGGCAAAGTGATGTCTCTACATTTTTTTAAATTTATTTTTTTATTGAAGGATAATTGCTTTACAGAATTTTGTTGTTTTCTGTCAAACCTCAAGACGAATCAGCCATAGGTATACATATATCCCCTCCCTATTGAATCTCTCTCCCAATCTCTCCCCATCTCGACCCTATAGATTGATACAGAGCCCCTGTTTGAGTTTCCTGAGCCAAACAGCAAATTCCCATTGGCTATCTTTTTTACATATGGTAATGTAAGTTTCTATGTTACTCTTTCCATACATCTCACCCTCTCCTCCCTTCTCCTCATGTCCATAAGTCTATTCTCTATGTCTGTTTCTCCATTGCTGCCCTATAAATAAATTCTTCAGTACCATTTTTCTAGGTTCCTTATATGTGTGTTAGAATACAATATTTATCTTTCTCTTTCTGACTCACTTCACTCTGTATAATAGGTTCTGGGTTCATCCACCTCATCAGAACTGACTCAAATGCGTTCCTTTTTATGGCTGAGTAATATTGCATTGTGTATATCTACCACAACTTCTTTATCCATTCATCTGTTGATCAACATCTAGGTTGCTTCCATGTTCTAGCTATTGTAAATAGTGCTGCAATAAACAATGGGATACATGTGTCTTTTTCAACCCTGGTTTCCTCAGGGTATATGCCTAGGAGTGGGATTACTGGGTCATATGGTGGGTTTTATTCCTAGTTTTTTAAGGAATCTTCATACCATCTTCCATAGTAACTATATCAATTTACATTCCCACCAGCAGTGCGAGAGGGTTCCCTTTTCTCCATACCCTCTCTAGCATTTATTGTTTGTAGGCTTTTTGATGATGGCCATTCTGACTCATGTGAGGTGACATCTCATGATATCTCATTGTGGTTTTGATTTGCACTTATTGAATAATGAGTGATATTGAGCATCTTTTATATGTTTGTTAGCCATCTGTATGCCTTCTTTGGAGAAATGTCTATTTAGGTCTTTTCCCCACTTTTTGATTAGGTTGTTTGTTTTCCTGGTACTGAGTTGTATGAGCTGCTTGTATATTTTGAAAATTAATCCTTTATCCGTTGTTCACTTGCTGTTATTTTCTCCCATTCCGAAGATTGTCTTTTCATCTTGCTTATAGTTTCCTTTGCTGTGCAAAAGCTTTTGAATTTAAGCAAGTCCCACTTCTTTACTTTTGTTTTTATTTCCATTACTCTAGGAGGTGGGTCATAGAGGATCTTGCTTTGATTTATGTTGAGTGTTCTGCGTATGTTTTCCTCTAAGGGTTTTATAGTTTCTGTTCTTACATTTAGGTGTTTAATCCATTTTGAGTTTATCTTTGTGTATGGTGTTAGGAAGTGTTCTAATTTCAGTCTTTCACATGTAGCTGTCCAATTTTCCCAGCACCATTTATTGAAGAGGATGTCTTTGCCCCATTGTATATTCTTGCCTCTTTTGTGAAAAATAAGGTACCCATAGGTGCATGGGTTTACTTCTGGGATTTCTAACTTGTTCCATTGGTCTATATTTCTGTTCTTATGCCAGTACCATACTGTCTTGATGACTGTAGCTTTGTAGTATAATCTGAAGTCAGGAAGGTTGATTCCTCCAGCTCCATTCTTCTTT
>SJXQ01003721.1:166082-232728 GCA_006408695.1 Aepyceros melampus | reverse complement strand
GACTTCCTACTTTTGCATTCCAGTCCCCTATAATGAAAAGGACATCTTTTTTGGGTATTAGTTCTAAAAGGTCTTGTAGGTCTTCATAAAACCGTTCAACTTCAGCTTCTTCAGCATTACTGGTTGGGGCATAGATTTGGATAATTGTGATATTGAATGGTTTGCCTTGGAGATGAACAGAGATCATTCTGTCATTTTTGAGATTGCATCCAAGTACTGCATTTTGGACTCTTTTGTTGACCATGATGGCTACTCCATTTCTTCTGAGGGATTCCTGCCCACAGTAGTAGATATAATAGTCATCTGAGTTAAATTCACCCATTCCAGTGTTTTTCTCACCGACTCCGTCTCCACCTTCTAATCACCCTGGATCCACCGGGGCTGGACCCCGGCACATTTCCCTATGACTTCCCTGGTAGTCCAGTGGTTAAGACTCTGCACTTTCACTGTAGGGGCATGAGTTCGATCCCTAGGCAGGGAACTAAGATCTTGCATGTCACAGGGCCAACCATGAGTGTGTGTGTGCGCGCGTGCACACACACACACACACACACACACACACACATTTCCAGCCTCAGTCTGTACTTGTAGGATCTACCATCTATTGAGATTTTCTTGGGCAGTGTGTCATCTAAGATGATCTAAGAATAATTTTTTTAAACAATAACATCTCTTAATTATTAAAAAAAAACTTATAAAAAATGTTGAATGAAAATGCCCAATTCTGATGAAGCTGGGGTGAAATAGGCATATTCATCTAGGGCTGCAGCAGCTCAGGTTGATACAAAATAGACTTGAAAGGCCAGAATCTCATGAAAAACAATGCAGAATAGTTTTGTATTGTATTACTCCCAGAATATATGCTTAATAGTTTGAGTTCCTTGACAGTAAATTAATATGTGTGTGTGCATGTGCTCAGTCGGGGCTGACTCTTTGTGACCCCATGGACTGTAGCCCGCCAGGCTCTTCTCTTCATGGAATTTTCCAGGCAAGAATACTGGAGTGAATTGCTGTTTCTTCCTGCAGGGAATCTTCATGACCCAGGGATCAAACCCATGTCTCATGCATCTCCTGCATTGGCAGGCAGATTCTTTACTACTAATGCCACCTGGGAAGGACAAATTAATATGTACAGGACCAGTTCAGTTCAGTCGCTCAGTCATGTCCGATTCTTTGCAACCCCATGAATTGCAGCACGCCAGGCCTCCCTGTCCATCACCAACTCCCGGAGTTCACTCAAACTCATGTCCATCGAGTCGGTGATGCCATCCAGCCATCTCATCCTCTGTTGTCCCCTTCTCCTCCTGCCGACTATGGTTTTTCCAGTGGTCATGTATGGATGTGAGAGTTGGACTATGAAGAAAGCTGAGTGCCGAAGAATTGATGCTTTTGAACTGTGGTGTTGGAGAAGACTCTTGAGAGTCCCTTGGACTGCAAGAAGATCCAACCAGTCCATCCTAAAGGAGATCAGCCCTAGGTGTTCATTGGAAAGACTGAGGCTGAAGGTGAACTCCAATACTTTGGCCACCTCATGCGAAGAGTTGCCTCGTTGGAAAAGACCCTGATGTACAGGATAACAAACTACAAAAATGTTCAGGTTGGGCTTACAGCCTTTTGTGAGGTGTCTCTTCTGAGGAGTCCAGAGAATTATCTCACCACTTCAGCTTTTCCAGCCAATCTGAGCGTCCTATATGAAATCCCTTTCTACCCAGAGCAACTGGAACACTCAGAGGGGTTTCAGTTCCTTGTGCAAAACCCTAACCACTGAATGGGTTTGATAACATAGCCCAAAGGAGCAGTGTAATAGACTCAACCAGATGAAAATAGCATTACTGCTTACTGCTGTGAGTTTTTCTCTTACTGCTGTGAGTTCATTTCATTTCAGTCATTCAGCTGTGTGTGACTCTGTGAACCCATGGACCGCAGCATGCCAGGCCTCCCTGTCCATCACCAACTCCTGGAGTTTACCCAAACTCATGTCCGTTGAGTTGGTGATGCCATCCAACCGTCTCATCCTCTGTTGTCCCCTTCTCCTCCTGCCTTCAATCTTTCCCAGCATCAGGGTCTTTTCAAATGAGTCAGCTCTTTGCATCAGGTGGCCAAAGTATTGGAGTTTCAGCTTCAACATCAGTCTTTCCAATAAACACTCAGGACTGGTCTCCTTTAGGATGGACTGGTTGGATCTACTTGCAGTCCAAGGTATTCTCAAGAGTCTTCTCCAACACCATAGTTCAAAAGCATCAATTCTTCGGCACTCAGCTTTCTTCACAGTCCAACTCTCACATCCATACATGACCACAGAAAAAACCATAGCCTTGACTAGATGGACCTTTGTCGGCAAAGTAATGTCTCTGCTTTTGAATATACTATCTAGGTTGGTCATAACTTTTCTTCCAAGGAGTAAGCGCCTTTTAATTTCATGGCTGCAATCACCATCTGCAGTGATTTTGGAGCCCCTAAAAATAAAGTCAGCCACTGTTTCCCCATCTATTTCCCATGAAGTGATGGGACCAGATACCATAATCTTAGTTTTCTGAATGTTGAGCTTTAAGCCAACTTTTCCACTCTCCTTTTTCACTTTCATCAAGAGGCTCTTTAGTTCTCCACTTTGTGTCACAAGGGTGATGTCATCTGCATATCTGAGGTATTGATATTTCTCCCAGCAATCTTGATTGCAGCTTGTGCTTCATCCAGCCCAGCGTTTCTCATGATGTACTCTGCATAGAAGTTAAATAAACAGGGTGACAATATACAGCCTTGCCGTACTCCTTTTCCTATTTGGAACCAGTCTGTTGTTCCATGTCCAGTTCTAACTGTTGCTTCCTGACCTGCATACAGGTTTCTCAAGAGGCAGGTCAACCTAAATCCCTCTTAATACTAAAAAGCTATTTACTTCTTGTCGATCCCTTGCTGAATAGCTACAATGTGGAGCTCCAAATCAAGTGTCAGGAATTAACATCTCTGCTAGAGAAAGGTGCATCTTAGGCCAGACTGGTGGTGCCTGGGACCTAACCATGGGCCTCTCTACCCCACAGGATGGGGTTTGAAAGGCCCTCATGATGAGTCCCTGGGAGAAGTGTTGTGCAGTTGGATGATGCACTTGGTCACATTAGACTCAAAGCTAGCATCTGTCTGGTGGACACTGCTGCTAAGTCTCTTCATACCTACAGTGGGTGATCATCCATTAACAAATCACGTTATTGTTCTACTCTAACCACCTGTCATAAAATATTCAGAGCTAAAAATGAGTTTCAGTTTAAATGGTCACTGGGGCTTTAGTCTGGGCTTCCCAGGTGGCACCAGTGATAAAGAACCTGCCTGCCAGTGCAGGAGACATAGGGATGCCGATTTGATCCCTGAGTCACTAAGATCCCCTGGAGGAGGGCATGGCAGTCCACTCCAATATTCCTGTCTGGAGAATCCCATGGACAGAGGAGCCTGGCAGGCTGCAGTCCATAGGGACGCAAAGGGTTGGACGCAACTGAAGCGACTTGGCACGCACACACACATGCAGGCCTTTAGTGCCGTTCTGTGGTGAGCTCAGGTTTTACCATAGTTTTGCATAGGCTAGATGTGGACCACAGATGGAAGAGTTCCCGGAGAAGCACCAAAGTGGCCCGCCTGACACTGAAGGTGGGGGCCTAGGTGGTGCAGGAATACGCGATGGAGGAGTGCCCAGAGCCCTCCGTAGGGCTAGTCCTGTCCCTAGCCTGACACTGACTCTGTGAGAGACCCAGAGCCCTCCATAGAGCTAATCCTATCCCAAGCCTGACACTGACTCTGTGAGAGGTCCAGAGTCCTTCATATGGCTAGTCCTGTCCCTAGACTGACGCTGACTCTGTGAGAGGCCCAGAGCCCTCTGTAGGGCTTGTCCTGTGCCTAGCCTGACACTGACTCTTTGAGAGGCCACCTAAGGCTTGCTTGGTGGCAGATTAGAGTATCTATCCTCCCAGAGGTGTTTGCACCCTTATCAAGAGATATACTTCTGAGAGACTTCCCTGGTGGCTCAGATGGTAAAGAATCTGCTGGCAATGCGGGAAACCCAGGTTCAATCTCTGGGTTGGGAAGATCCCCTGGAGAAGGAAATGGCAACCCACTCCAGTATTCTTGTCCTTGGAGAATCCCAAAGACAGAGGAACCTGGCAGGCTACAGTCCATGGGGTCCTAAAGAGTCAGACACAACTGAGCTGCTAACATTTTCACTTTCACATGAATAAAGAAGATGAGAATAGATTTTGTTAGAGCATTGGAGGCCTTGGTTATCTTGAATTAAAGAGGCTTCTAAGGGAGAACCTGGGTGTTCCAAATGTGAGAATCCCAGTTTTGCACAGAGCCTTCCTCACAGTCCCCCACTCATCCTCTCCTTTTCACCTATTTCCCTTATTCTCTCACCTCCTTTCCTGGCAAGCCAGTGCTCCGTGTTGACAGGAAGCCTCTGCCCCTTGCTATGAGAACTCTCTAGAGTCCTCCCCAAGTGTGCTTGTCATGTGGCAGCTGACTTCTCTGGAGCAAGGAATGCCAGAGAGACAGCATGGAGGAGTCCCCTTTTCTTTTTATTTCCCAATCTCGTATACACCATAATTTCTGCTGCAGTCTATTTAATGGAAATGAGTTGTTAGATTTAGCGTACAACCTAAAGGGAGGTGAGTTGGGTGCCACCTTTGAAGGAAAGAGTATCAAAACATTTGTAACATATTTTGCTTAAGCTGTGGGATGAGCCATTGTCACCGCCCTTTGCAGTTCAATCCATCAGCAGGTCCTATCGCTCTCCATTTAAAATATATCTCAAACTTGAGCATATTTTTCCATTTTATTAAGGTATGATTCATACACAGAAAAATGTACCCTTTTGTGGATATAGTGCTGCAAGTTTTGACAAACATATAAAGTCATATAATTAACACCACAATAAAGAGAACAGTTCTGTTAACTGTTAAATTTCCCCCATGACGCTCAATGGGAAATCCAGGAAGGTCCTACTGGGCTTTCTGATGCTAATGGAAATAGGCAGTCTGTCTTCATGGTAGCTGAATCTTCTGGAAACTCCCTGGGAAGAGGGGGTATTGATATTTTTCAAGAGGCTCTCCTTTAGGCAGATAAGATTTCTTTCTGTATCTTTTATAGCTTAAAATTTTCACTTTACCAACTGTGAGGGGCCCAGTGGCTCCACACCTCTCACCCTCCAGAAGGCTAGACTGGCTTCCTTATTTAGCATACTCTAGGCTGTGTTCAAAAGCATCAATTCTTTGGCGCTCAGCCTTCTTCACAGTCCAACTCTCACATCCATACATGACCACTGGAAAAACCATAGCCTTGACTAGATGGACAGGGAGGCCTGGCGTGCTGCGATTCATGGGGTCGCAAAGAGTCGGACACGACTGAGCGACTGAGCTGAACTGAACTGAGGCTGTGTTCTGAGAGAAGAAGCTACAAGTGTCCTGAGATCGAGGCTCTGAGATACATACTGAGTGAGACAGGAGGGAAGGGGGTGGGGTACAACCCTTAAAGAATGACATAGTTGTTGAGATAAACTGACTATGACGAAAGCTGGTTAGAACAAATTAGTCTAAGGTGGCAGAAGATTCGATGTCCAGTGGTCCTTGAGCCTCAAGCTCACTGTAAGATGTTATGCTGCAAGAGCACACCCACAGGCACCATGGCAGTTCCGAGGTGTACTATCAAAGGCCAAAAAGTGAGTGGCAGCCCAATTCTGGAGCTCCCTGTCTCTTCCCCAAAATAGTTGCAGCAATCTTCCTACTCGTTAGCCTGAGAAATTACCCAGCCCTTAAAAACTAACCACCCCATGCATCAGGGCCACGCTCGCCCTCTGAGATGGAACGCATTCTGCCTGTGGAATGCATCTCTCTCTGCTTCCACGCCACTGTGGCTCACTCCAGAAGCCAGGACCCTCACTTGGCATCCATGCCAGGGACTCATTTAAGACCTAGGACATGACCATCCTCGTTCCCCATTTTCTTGCAACATCTCTACAAAGAGGAAGAAGGTGAGCCTCTCTCCTTCCCCACTTTTCCTTTGGTTATAAAAATGTAGGCAACTTAGTTCTTGAGCCTTTCTGCCTGCCCGTTTCTATTCCTCACAAGTGCAGTATATTAATAAGTCTACACAAATTAGCTAGTAAACCACCACCACTGCTTCTTCCCTATCACTTTACCCCTCACTGAATCCCTTTTGCACTGAGACATAACAAACTGGAGCTTCATTCAGTCCTGGGACAAGTTGTGCAGTTTCAATACAGTAGCCATTCTGCTGTATTCTACTGGTCTAAGCAAGACGCATGGAACAACAGACTGGTTCCAAATAGGAAAAGGAGTACGTCAAGGCTGTATATTGTCACCCTGCTTATTTAACTTATATGCAGAGTACATCATGAGAAACACTGGACTGGAAGAAACACAAGCTGGAATCAAGATTGCTGGGAGAAATATCAATAACCTCAGATATGCAGATGACACCACCCTTATGGCAGAAAGTGAAGAGGAGCTAAAAAGCCTCTTGTTGAAAGTGAGAGAGGAGAGTGAAAAAGTTGGCTTAAAGCTCAACATTCAGAAAACGAAGATCATGGCATCTGGCCCCATCACTTCATGGGAAATAGATGGGGTAACAGTAGAAACAGTGTCAGACTTTGTTTTTTTGGGCTCCAAAATCACTGCAGATGGTGACTGCAGCCATGAAATTAAAAGACGCTTACTCCTTGGAAGAAAAGTTATGACCATCACCCTTATGGCAGAAAGTGAGGAGGAGCTAAAAAGCCTCTTGTTGAAAGTGAAAGAGGAGAGTGAAAAAGTTGGCTTAAAGCTCAACATTCAGAAAACGAAGATCATGGCATCTGGCCCCATCACTTCATGGGAAATAGATGGGGAAACAGTAGAGACAGTGTCAGACTTTGTTTTTTTGGGCTCCAAAATCACTGCAGATGGTGACTGCAGCCATGAAATTAAAAGGTGCTTACTCCTTGGAAGAAAAGTTATGACCAACCTAGATAGTATATTCAAAAGCAGAGACATTACTTTGCCGACTAAGGTCTGTCTAGTCAAGGCTATGGTTTTTCCTGTGGTCATGTATGTGAGAGTTGGACTGTGAAGAAGGCTGAGTGCCGAAGAATTGATGCTTTTGAACTGTGGTGTTGGAGAAGACTCTTGAGAGTCCCTTGGACTGCAAGGAGATCCAACCAGTCCATTCTGAGGGAGATCAACCCTGGGATTTCTTTGGAAGGAATGATGCTAAAACTGAAGTTCCAGTACTTTGGCCACCTTATGCGAAGAGTTGACTCATTGGAAAAGACCCTGATGCTGGGAGGGATTGGGGACAGGAGGAGAAAGGGACGACCGAGGATGAGATGGCTGGATGGCATCATGGACTCAATGGACATGAGTCTGAGTGAACTCCGGGAGTTGGTGATGGACAGGGAGGCCTGGCGTACTGCGATTCATGGGGTCGCAAAGAGTTGGACACGACTGTGCGACTGAACTGAACTGAACTGATTGGTATGTCTTTTTAGTTTTGAAGTCTCTGAATCAAGAGGAACTGCATCCAGGTATCCTTGCTTGCATTCACAAATGATGCAAATCACATGATATTAGACTTGAACCTGATGCTGTAAGTGAAAGATAATTTTGGAAGTTCTGGGAAGGTTGAGGATACTTTGTGTGTGGGAAGAATGAAATAATTATAACCAGAGGGTGGATGGGGTAAAAGGGGAGAATAAAAAATGGTAGAAGAGGAGAATAAAAAAGCCACAGTATTTTTCAGCATTTCCCATAAAGAAGTAGAGTCTATTTTTCCACTTCTTGCATCTGGACTTGGCTATTTGACTTGCTTTGGCTAAGGGACATTAGAAAGTGAAAGTGAAGTCGCTCATTCATGTCCGACTCTTTGCCACCCCATAGACTGTAGCCTATCAGGCTCCTCTGTCCATGGGATTTTCCAGGCAAGAGTGCTGGAGTGGATTGCCATTTCCTTCTCCAGGGGATCTTCCCGACCCGAAATCGAACCCGAGTCTCCCACATTGCAACCAGATGCTTTACCATCTGAGCCACCAGGGAAGCCCTAAGGGACATTAGTAGGTATAATAGAAACAGAGGTTTGGGATGAGTGTGAACATTTGAGCTTGCTTTCCTGCTGCTTTTCTAATATAGTCATCATGTGTAAGTTTTGGCTAGTCTTCTAGATGATGAAAGCTATGTGGCCTGATGCCCCCACTAACTTAGGCAACAGCCAGACATATGAATGAGACCATCTGGGATGAGACAGTCCCCAGCCAATCTGTTAAGTGACTGCACATGCATGAATGATCCAGGACTTGGTAAGGAGAATTATACAGCAGAATCCTCAGCTAAATACAATGATTTCTTTTTTTCCATTGAAGTATATTTTTGTTGTTTAGTCCCTAAGTCATGTCTGAATAGTTGATTCATAATGTGTTACCGTCAGGTGTAGAACAGACTGATTCAATTATACATATATAAATCCCTGTGCTATAGAGTAAATCCATGTTGGTTGTCTATTTTATATAAAATGGTATATGTGTGTATGGTAATCCCAAACTCCTAATTTATCCCTATGTCTCTTTCCCCTTTGGTAACCATAAGTTTGTCTTCTGTGTCTATGGGTCTATTTCTGTTTTGTAAATAACTTCATTTGCATCATTTTCTATTTAGATTACACTTGTAAGTGATATCATATGCCATTTGTCATTCCTCTATCTAGCTTACTTAGTATGTTTCTTTATTTTTATGTATATTGCTGCGAATGGCATTATTCCATTCTTTTTATGGCTGAATAGTATTCTATTGTATATATATATGTATATCTTGTTTATCCATTCATCTGTAATTGGACATTTAGGTTGTTTCCATGTCTTGGCTATTGTAAACAGTGCTGCTTTAACATTGGGGTGCATGGATCTTTATGAGTTCAGAGTATTCTCTAAATATGTGCCCAGGAGTGGCTTTGCAGGATCATATGACAATGCTATTTTTAGTTTTTTAAGGAGCCTCCATACTGTTGCTATAGTGGCTGCACTAATTTATATTCCCACTAACAATGTAAGAGGGTTCCCTTTTCTCCACACCCTCTCTATTTGTCATTTGATGATGGCCATTCTGACTCATGTGAGATGATACATCATTGTAATTTTGACTTGCATTTCTTTATTAATTAATTATACTAAGCATTTTTTCATATGTCTATTGGCCATCTGTATGTCTCCTTTGGAGAAATGTCCCTTAAGTCTTCTGCCCATTTTTTGACTGGGTTGTTTGTTATTTTTGTTATTGAGTTGTATGAGCTATTTGTATATTTTGGAAATTAAGTCCTTGTTGATTGTATCATTTGCAAATATTTCTTCCAGCCTGTAGGTTGTCTTTTGTTTTGTTAATGGGTTTCCTTTACTGTACAAAAGCTCATAAAGTTGATTAGATTCCATTTGTTTATTTTTGCTTTCAGTGATCATTTCTAAGTTCCTAAATTTTTGGTGTGGTTCATTACATAGAAAATTAAATGCTGTGTGTCCTATTGTGTAGAAAAAAATCATACAAATTATTTTAGTGAAATAAAACTTTATTATATATTTTAAGTAAAAGTTGTTTAATTTTGGTCAGGACTGGCAAAACTTAATGCCAGTAATATCTGGCATGATTTTTCAGGCTGACTCTTATGACCAGAGTTCAAAATACATGTAGTCCTAGGATGAAAATGAAACACAAATATCATTAAGCTGGTTTAATAGCAATAACAGGCAACTTCTAAGGGATTAAGAATGATTATTCGACTACTCTTAATACACCAAAATAATAAATTTGAATATGATATGAATTTGTTTCCCTTAGAGAACAACTAATTTCACCTTGCTTTATTTTCCTCTGTATTTTTTCATTCATGTATACTCGATACAGAAAAATATAGAAATACCAAAGAGAAAAATTTATAATTTTAATTCTCCAAGATCTGCCATTAATATTTTGTTTTAAATTCCTTCCAGGTACATAATTAGTATTATAATATGCTTATATCCTACTTTTTTCATTTATAATATACACTGAATATTCACATCATTGAGCATTTAAGTTATTAACATTCTACTTCATAGATAGTTTATAATGTGATTAATAAATCTCATAACTTACATTTTAGATTTTAACATTTTTCACTTATTAGAGTGAATTTTTCAACATAGAGTATACATTTCTGTTTACTAGTGTACACAGAATTGTCTGTTGTTTTTTAGTCACTAAGTTGTGTCCAGCTCTTTTGTGACCCATGGACTATAGCCTGCTAGGCTTCTCTGTCCATGGAATTTCTGCAAGAATAGTGGAGTGAGTTGCCATTTCCTTCTCCAGGGGATATTCCTAACCCAAGGATTGAACTTGCATCTCAAGCAGCTTCTGCATTGTAGGTGGATTCTTTACCATTGTACCATGAGGGGAGCCCTACATAATTGTCTGCATCTGTTCATTTTTTGGAAGAAAGCAATATATATGAAAAATATCAACATTATAATTTTTAATGGATATTTTCAGTTTGTCCCCCTAAAGTTGTATGTATAGCTCTTGAGTTTCTTATTCCTGTACCCTGATTGGGAGAAGAAATTAAAAGAGATATTTCATTGTTGTTTATTTCTTTACTTCATATGTTTTAAAAATGTTTTCATATAGTTACTGGTTATCTGTATTCTCTTATTAATAGCTGTATTAATTAGTTTTTAATATTCTATATCCATTTCATTTGAGATTTGATTTTTTCTCACTTAAGTAAATTTTTTATTAATATAATGATATTATTTCTATGAATCATATATTTTAGCTACTTTATTATCTGCTGTTGAAAGTTTAATATTATGATTTGTCTTGAGGTACAGAAGTTTAAGATCTGGATAAGGAAATGGCAACCTACTCCAGTATTCTTACCTGGAAAATTCCATGGTCAAGGAGCCTGGTGGGCTACACTCTATGGGTTGCAAAGAGCTGGACATGACTGAGCAATTGAGCACACATGCAGAGAAGTTAAGATATTATAATTTAGCAGTCTTTTACTCTGTGACTTAATTGCTTGAAAGTTCTTTTCTATCTAGAAAACACATGTGAATGCTATTTGTTCATTTATCTATGATCAGTAATTCAATACTTCTTTCCTTATGGTCTCTTGGGTTTGTTCTATTCTTTTACTAACCTTTTATATAGATACTAGGTTCATTAATTTTTCACTTTTTTCTCTTCTTCAAAAGTATTTATAGCTATATTACTCTTTTTAACATTTTTAGTTGCATTCTAAAAATTTTAAAATGTAATATTATTCAATTTAATGTATTTTAAAATTTTTATTGTGTTACTTTTTATCCCTGACTTATTTACATGTTTTTCTGTACAAAATATTTTAAAATGTGTATCTTCATCAACATCTAATTTACTGTTACTTGCTTAGACATTAAGATCCAATTACCCATTCTCTGAAACATGTTGAGACTTCCTTCTTGACCTACTATGAGAAAAATTTTTATAAAAAATTGTTTGTTGAAAATATATTATCTATTTGCTTGATACAGAGTTCTACATACATTCTTTAAATCAAGCTTCTTAATTTTTTTGTTCAAAGTTAAATAACTTTACTAAGGTTCTGTCTTCTAAAATGAGTAAAAATTAAAAACTGTGTGAATTTTCTACTATAATGATGAGTTTCTCACTAACTATATAACATGTTTCTCTAAAGAGGTTTATATTAGGTACACAGAACCCTAGAATTTTTGTATCCTCTGAGTAAAACTTTTATCATTATGTAGTTACCCTCTGTCTTCCCCTAATAGTGTTTTTTGTCCTAACATCTATTTTTTTTCTGATAGCGACCTTGCTTTATTAGCTTACTTATGGTTAACATTTTTCTGTTAATTTATCCCATTTTTTCTTTCTTTCAATTTTTTTGTCTTTATTTTAGGTCTGTCTCCTATATATAGCTTCTGACTCAAATTGAACCATATCTATTCTTTTACTTGCAATATTTGGCCATTTACATTTATTGTAGGTTTTATAAGATATTGTGTGGTGGTGGTGGTTTAGTTGCTAAGTTGTGTCCAACTCTTGCGACCCCATGGACTGTATGTAGCCTGCCAGACTCCTCTGTCCATGGAATTCTCCAGGCAAGAATACTGCAGTGGGTTGCCATTTCCTTCTCCAGGGGATCTTCCCAACCCAAGAATTGAACCTGGGTCTCCTGCATTGCTGGCAGATTCTTTACCAACTGAGCTACAAGGGAAGCCCAAGATATTATATAGAATATATTTAATTGACATATTGATATACCTGAATAGGTAGCTCTTTTCTACCGTTTTAATTTCCTGTTTCTATTTGTCCCACTTTGTCTATGCTTTATTCTTCTTGCTCTTTCCCCTAAATAGATCCTTTCACTCATTTGTTTACTTCTTGTATTTTATTCCTATTTCTCCTTTGTACTAGTTTGCAGTTTATAAAGTCCTTTCATTTTTTCAGTGGTTGTCCATGAATTAACATGCATACTTAACTCACCTCCTGAACAATACAAAGACCTTATGACATTGTAATTCTAGTAATTTCTCACAGTTTATTTACTTTTGTTGCCTATTATTTTAATGTTGCTTTTTTTGATCTCACAAATTAGACATTTGCTACTATTGTTTTTTATGAGACACAATTGACATAAAATACTGTATTAGTTTCAGATATATAACATAATGATTTGATATTTGTATACACTGCAAAATGATCACTGCAGTAAGTTCAGTTATGATCTACCACCATATAAAGTTACAACATTTTTTCTTGTAAACAGAACTTTTAAAATGTATTATATTAATACTTTTCAAATATGCAATACAATATTATTAGAGTCATCAAGCTATATATCATATCCACTTATTTATTTTATAAGTAGAAAGTTTTTACATCTTGATTCTTTCCCCCTATTTTCCCTGTTCTCCAATCTCTTCTATTAGTTTAATGTGGTTCAGTTTTGTTTTGTCTTTTATATTCCACATACAAGTGAAATCATGTGATATTTATCTTTCTTGTTCTGACTTATTTCAGTATTTTTTATGACTAAATAGTAGTCTATCATAAGTGTACCACATCTTTGTCCATTCATCAATTGATGGATATTTACATTTTACGTTATATTTACATTATATTTTCCATAACTTGGCTACTTTAAATAATGCTGCAATGAATATGAGGGTGCAAATATCTTTTCAAGGTAAAGTTTTTATTTTGTTAGGGTAAATACCCAGAAGTAGAATTTCTGAATCATATGGAAGTTATATTTTTAGTTTCTTGAGGTACCTGCATACTGTTTAACATAGTAGTTGAACCAGTTTACATTATCACAAATAGTGTACACAGATTCCTTTTTATCCAAATGCTTGCCAACACTTGTTATTCTTGTCTTTTAGATAACAGTGATTCAAACAGATGTGAGGTGACATCTCATTAAAGTTTTAATTTATATTTCCCTGATAATTAGTGATGTTGAGCATCTTTTCATGTGTCTCTGGCCATGTGCATGTCTTCTTTGGGAAAATGTCTATTCAGATTCTCTGCCCATTTAAAAATTATATTGTTAGTGTATTCTTTACTACTGAGTTGTGTGAGTTCTAATTATATTTTGGATATTAACTTTTATTGGATATAAATTTGTAGACATCTTCTCTCATTCAGTAAGTTGCCTTTTCATTTTGATGATGGTGTCCTTGCTGTTCAGTAGCTTTTTAGTCTGATGTAGTTTCATGTGTTGTTTTTTTAATTTATTATTAATTGGATGATAAGTGCTTTACAGTGTTGTGCTGGTGTCTGCTGTACAACAACATCAATCATCTATAAGTATACAGCTTTAGCATCATTCCTTCCAAAGAAATCCCAGGGTTGATCTCCTTCAGAATGGACTGGTTGGATCTCCTTGCAGTCCAAGGGACTCTCAAGAGTCTTCTCCAACACCACAGTTCAAAAGCATCAATTCTTTGGCTCTCAGCTTTCTTCATAGTCCAACTCTCACATCCATACATGACCACAGGAAAAACCATAGCCTTGACTAGACGGAGCTTAGTCGGCAAAGGAATGTCTCTGCTTTTGAATCTACTATCTAGGTTGGTCATAACTTTTCTTCCAAGGAGTAAACGTCTTTTAATTTCATGGCTGCAGTCACCATCTGCAGTGATATTGGAGCCCAGAAAAATAAAGTCTGACACTGTTTCCCCATCTATTTCGCATGAAGTGATGGGACCGGATGCCATGATCTTCGTTTTCTGAATGTTGAGCTTTAAGCCAACTTTTTCACTCTCCTCTCTCACTTTCATCAAGAGTCTTTTTAGCTCTTCTTCACTTTCTGCCATAAGGGTGGTGTCATCTGCATATCTGAGGTGATTGATATTTCTCCCACCAATCTTGATTCCAGCTTGTGTTTCTTCCAGTCCCGTGTTTCTCATGATGTACTCTGCATATAAGTTAAATAAGCAGGGTGACAACATACAGCCTTGGCGTACTCCTTTTCCTATTTGGAACCAGTCTGTTGTTCCATGTCCAGTTCTAGCTGTTGCTTCCTGACCTGCATACAGATTTCTCAAGAGGCAGGTCAGGTGGTCTGGTATTCCCATCTCTTTCAGAATTGTCCACAGTTTATTGTGATCCACACAGTCAAAGGCTTTGGCATAGTCAATCAAGCAGAAATAGATGTTTTTCTGGAACTCTTTTGCTTTTTTCATGATCCAGCGGATGTTGGCAATTTGATCTCTGGTTCCTCTGCCTTTTCTAATACCAGCTTGAACATCTGGAAGTTCACGGTTCATGTATTGCTAAAGCATGGCTTGAAGAATTTTGAGCGTTACTTTACCAGCATGTGAGATGAGTGCAATTGTGCGGTAGTTTGAGCATTCTTTGGCATTGCCTTTCTTTGGAATTGGAATGAAAACACCTTTTCCAGTCCTGTGGCCACTGCTGAGTTTTCCAAATTTGTTGGCATATTGAGTACAGCACTTTCACAGCATCATCTTTCAGGATTTGAAACAGCTCAACTGGAATTCCATCACCTCCACTAGCTTTGTTCATAGTGATGCTTTCTAAGGCCCACTTGACTTCACATTCCAGGATGTCTGGCTCTGGGTGAGTGATTGCACCATCATGATTATCTGAGTTGTGAAGATCTTTTTTGTACAGTTTTTCTGTGTATTCTTGCCACTTCTTCTTAGTATCTTCTGCTTCTTTTAGGTCCATACCATTTCTGTCCTTTATCGAGCCCATAGACTCTTGAGAGTCCCTTGGACTACAAGGAGATCCAACCAGTCCATTCTGAAGGAGATCAGCCCTGGGATTTCTTTGGAAGGAATGATGTGAAAGCTGAAACTCCAGTACTTTGGCCACCACATGTGAAGAGTTGACTCATTGGAAAAGACTCTGATGCTGGGAGGGATTGGGGGCAGGAGGAGAAGGGGACGACAGAGGATGAGATGGCTGGATGGCATCACTGACTCGATGGATGTGAGTCTGAGTGAACTCCGGGAGTTGGTGATGGACAGGGAGGCCTGACATGCTGCGATTCATGGGGTCGCAAAGAGTCGGACACGACTAAGCGACTGAACTGAACTGAACTGATACATATATTCCTTGCCTTTTGAGCTTCCCTCAAATATATACTATCTATCTATCTATCTATCTATCTACCTATCTATATATAGTATATATTAACAATACATGTTTTTCTCTTTCTGACTTACTTCACTCCATTGAACAGGCTTTAGGTTCATCTACTTCACTTCAACTGACTCAAATTTCTTTTTGTGGCTGAGTAATATTCCATTGTGTGTGTGTGTTTGTGTGTACAACTTCTTTATCCATGCATGTATCAATCGACATTCAGGTTGCTTCTTTGTCATAGCTATTGTTAATAGTGGTGCTATGAACATTGGGGTACATGTGTCTTTTTGAATTATGGTTTTCTCAGGCTAAATACCCAGTAGTGGGACTGCTGGGTCAGCACTGCTTATTATTAGAGAATTGCAAGTCAAAACTACCATGAGGTATCATCTCACACCAGTCAAAATGGCCATCATAAAAAAATCTATAAATAGCAAATGCTGGAGAGGGTGTGGAGAAAAGAGAAAACTCTTGCACTGTTGGTAGAAATGTAAATTGATAAAGCCACTATTCAAAACAGTATGGAGTTCCTTAAAAAAAACAAGAAATAAAGCCACATGTTTATTTTGCTTTTGTTGCCCTTGCCTTTGGAGTCAGATCCAAAAATTCCTCATTTATAACAATATCAAGGAGTTCATCACCTGTGTTTTCTTGTAGGATTTTTATGGTCTCTGTTCTTATATTTAATTTTTTAAAACATTTTAAGTTGATTTTGGTGAATGGTATAAGACAGTAGTCTATTTTTTTTTTTTGCATTTGTCTATTCAGGTTTATTAACATTTATTGAAGAGCCAATACTTTCCCCATTGTATATTCTTGGCTACTTTGTCATAAATCAATCATATATGCATGCATTATTTCTGAGGTTACTATGCTTTTTCATTATCTATGTGTCTGTTTTTATACAAATGTCATACTAGTTTGATTATTATGACTTTTTAATATCATTTGAAATCAGGGAGCATGATGCCCACAGTGTTGTACATCATTCTCAAGATTGTTTTGACTTTCAGTATTTTTTGTGGTTCCACATATATTTTAGGATTATTTGTTCTATTTACTTTAGGAAATATGGACCAGTGAAAGTGAAAGAGGAGACTAAAAAAAACTTCAACATTCAGAAAACGAAGATCATGGCATCTGGTCCCATCAATTCATGGCAAATAGATGGGGAAACAACGGAAACAGTGATGGACTATTTTTTTAGGCCCCAAAATCACTGCAGATGATGATTGCAGCCATGAAATTAAAAGACATTTGCTCCTTGGAAGAACAGCTATGACCAACCTAGACAGCATATTAAGTCCATATAGTGAAAGCTATGGGTTTTCCAGTAGTCATGTATAGATGTGAGAGTTGAACTAAAGAAAGCTGAGCACCAAAGAATTGATACTTTTGAACTGTGGTGTTGGAGAAGACTCTTGAGAGTCCCTTGGACTGCAAGGAGATCCAACCAGTCCATTCTAAAAGAAATGAACCCTGAATATTCACTGGAAGGGCTGATGCTGAAGCTGGAACTCCAATACTTTGGCCACCTGATGCAAAGAGCGACTCATTGGAAAAGACCCTGATGCTGGGAAAGATTGAAGGCAGGAGGAGAATGGGATGACCGAGGATGAGATGGCTGGATGGCCTCACTGACTTGATGCACATTAATTCATGCAAACTCTGGAAGCTGGTGATGTTCAGGGAAGTCTGGCGTTACTCAGTCCATGGGGTTTCAAAGAGTTGGACATGACTGAATGACTGAACTGAACTAATTCTTCCAACCCATGAACATGTAATATCTTTCCATTTATTTATTTGTCCTCTTCAGTTGTTCATCAGTGTCTTATAGTTTTCAGTGTACAGTTCTTTCATTTTTTGGTAAATTTATTCCTAGTTATTTTATTCTTTTTGATTTTCTTGTAAATGAGATTGTTTTCTTAAGTTCTTTTTCTGATAGTTCATTTCTAGCATATAAAAACAACAGATTTTTATGTATTGATTTTGTAACCTGCAACTTTACTGAATTTATTTATTAGTTCTAATGGTTTTTTTTGCAGAGTATAAAAATGTACTGTGTTCATTCAGTCTTCTGAGTTTAGTGATCATTTCTATGGACCATTATTTTGAGCTCTTTATTAGGTAAGTTATTTATCTCCGTTTCATTAAATTTTATTTTCTGATGTTTTATCTTATTCTTTCATTTGGAGTGTATTTCTCTGTTTCTTCATTTTGTTTGACTCTGTGTTATGTTAGGTAAAGCAGCTATCTCTCCCAATCTTGAAGGAATGGTCTTGTATAGGAGATGAACCTTATCATTTACCTAACCCTTGCTCTTAGTTATCTCTCAAACTTTTGTGATTATTTAAGCACCCAGATTTGTTGTTGATAGGTCCCAGTGGTTGAAATCAAGACTTTCAGTGTTCAAAGGAGGAGTCTGTCATGACCTAGTTACAGGCTCACTGGATGCCGTATCCTCAAGCAGCAGTTTTTAGGGTAAGTAAATATATTCAGTTCTTTGAGAGTATAGTCACAAACCCTGCTGGACTCCAAACCAAGTAATTTGGATGTATCCTTTGGTGACATTGCAGATACTGGGACTCTATATGAATGTGTAACCTGCTTCCTAGTAAGTCCCTTGAGCTGAAGCAAGACTGAAAGAGAATATAAAAATAGAACCCCCCAGCCTATGTTCCCTGAGAACAACTTCATAGCCTCTAGATGTATGGTAAACCTGAAACCTGCCCCTCAAGCTGAGGCTCCCATGTTCTATGTAAAGAAGCCTTTTTCATAGGAAGACTAGGGCTATGTTTTAGCCTCCTGTCTATGTCATGGTCTGGCCATGGTAGCCTGTGAAGAACTATCTCTCAGACTGTTTCAGTCACTTGGGGCCCAGAAGCCCAAGCACCCACCAGAGTCAGGTGATCAAGGGATATCCCCCTGTGTTGACTGTATATATCTGTTGGCTTTAGCAGGACCTCAGATGAGCTTGGAGCCAAGGCATGCCTGCTGGCTTTAACAAGGCTGCTGGCAGAATATGACCACCAGCACTAGCACAGTAGCAAAACTGGCACCTACTAGTGCTGGCCCTTCAATGTAGAATGAGAACACAAAAGCATAAAATGCTAGCAACTTTATCTGGAAGGTCCCACAGGCCCTCTTCCCTCTAGAAAATGCTTTAAGATTAGCTAGTGAACCCCCTTCACTAGCTAATATCATTTAGATGTTTTTCAAACTGCAGCTTATGTGCTCTCTTGGGGTGAATCTGAACATAAGCCCTTTAAGAGAGGAATCTCTGTTCCCTGCAGCACTTTGAATGTCCTGAACCTTGGCCTATTGGTTTCCAAGGCCAGATGTTTGAGGGCTCATTTCTCCAGTGTGGGTCCCAAGACTTAGAGTGCCTGAAGTAGGGCACCAACCCTTTGCTTCTAGGGATAAGCTCTGTATTTGTGAGAGCCCTCCCAATTGTGTGTCTCCACACCAGATGTGCATTTTTTTGGTGAGAACACATCTCTATTTCTCCATCCTATATTGATCTTTTTATCCTTCATCATTGAAGTGTTGTTTAGCTAGTTTTCAGCCTTTTTTTCAAAAGGAAATATTCCATGACATGTGTGTGTGCTCAGTTGCTTCAGTCATGTATGATTCTTTCATCTGCTGCATTGCAGACAAATTCTTTACCTCTGAGCTACTGGGGAAGCCACGAATTACTCCATATGTAGGAGTTAATTTGATGTGCCCATGGGAGGAGGTGAATTCAAGTGGTTCTTACACTGCCGTCTTGAACCTCTTCTGCTATTTATTTGTAAAAACACATTTACATTCACAAATATAGTTAGCATTTTATTTGCTTGTATTATTGAATTTCAGATGACTATTCTCAGATTAGATCCCTTCTTCCTGAATTCTTCCCTTTAGAAATGATCTATGTGAGTAAAAAATGTGCTTTAAAAAAAAAACTTATTTATTTTGCTCTTCTCCTTGAGATATTCTTGAAGAAAATTGTAATTGAGAGTTAAAATTGTTTTCTAAATAAGTACTTTGAAAATATTATTCTATTCTCTCTGGCTTCCACTCTTTCTATTAAGAAGGCAATTGTCAGTCTTGTTTGTAGTAGATTTTTCTTTTCTTTCTGGTTACTTATTTTTCTTTACTGTTTGGCTACTTCACTGTGATAATATAGGTGTTAATTTTTAATTATATTACTTAAGATATGTTGTCCTTTTTGCCTCACTGAATTCGTGTTTCTTTTGGAAATTTTTTTTTAGCAGTTATTATTCCCTATCCTATCTTGAATCTCTTGACTTTCATATTTCCTTGTCTCTGTAGGTTATTATGAATAATTTCCTCAACTATATATCCCAGTTCACTATTTTTTTCCTCATCTACGTTTGATCTGCTATCTAATCTGTTTATTTTTCTCTTTCTCCAAATTATTTAATACTGTATGACACATCCCTGCATACTTCTTCTGCCATTTCCTGTTATTTCATAGTATTTGGAGAATGAAGATAGTTGCTATATTCATTTTCTCCTAAGACCCAATGAAATCAAGAATGACAAATTCTTTTTAAATATTTCTACATATCTGTGGTCTCCAAATGAGCAATGATTACCTTTTTCAATGAACGTTTAAAAAAGTTCTTATTATAAAATTTTAAATTCTTGGTGTATGTATGTGGTCAGTCACTCAGTTATGTCTGACTCTTTGCAACCCCATGGACTGTAGACTATCAGACTCCTCAGTCCATGGGATTTCCCAGGCAAGAATATTGGAGTGGATTGCCATTTCCTCCTCCAGAGGATCTTGCTGATTCAGGGACTGAACTCGAGTCTCCTGCATTGGCAAATGGATTCTTACCACTGAAAAAATAACAGTAAATTACATTGAATGAAACATTGTATTCTTATTTTCAGTGACTTATTCTTATTTTTCATTAGGGCAAAGAAATTCAACTCTAATGATCACATTTCCAGGACATTCTAGCTTTTATTTCCTTTGCAGTGTGAACACTCAATCCATGATGTAATTTGGGGACCTAGGACTAGACCAAAAGCACAGATTGCAATTGATCTAGGTGATTTGAGGAGAAATAATAGCAAAAGTATAGTGATAATCTCAGAAAATTAATGTGCAGCTAAAATAGAATGAAAATAGACTCACAATGAGGAAACTTGCTCCAAGCGTCAATGCTTTTATTCTAACATCAAGATCAAATGGAAACTGGATCCCAAACTTATTGGTATTGGTGAAAAGTTCTCTCATAAATCCAATCCACTGATTTGAAATCTTACCAATAATCATTTCTTCATCCAGGGACAATAACTAAAATAAAAAAATATTTTTAATCTTAGATTAAAACCCCTGAAATAAAAACAACAGGCATTCCTACATCAATTTTAGTAATTATATATGACCCATATGAGTTATAATATAATAATGATGTACCCTGAAATAAAAAGAAGATTCAATAGGATCAGAAGATAGCCTCTAAAAACATGTACAGACAATGTCTACCTAAAGGAAAAATTTCAAATTGATTGGATACAAGTGATTTTATGTATATGTGTGTATACATACATACATTATGTTTTATATAAAATGCATATTATATAAAATTATTTTAATATATATAATTTGCTTAAATTTGATGGAGAATCCATTTAATTGTGAAATGAAAACCACTAGCTTTTCAGCTCTTCTACACAGCTAACTCTTTCCTAAGAGATCCTAATTTTCTGAATCCCTCTGCAATTTCCTCATGCCCTTTTTTTCCTTTACTCATTTAGACTCCCTAGAGTACAACTTCTCGTACCAACTAATGTTATTTCTCAACATAAGAGATACTCATGTAAATATAAAACAATACGTCCATGATAAATTCCACTGCTTATTTTGTAATGAATGCCAGAAGGGAAGGAAGTGTGATATGATGGAGTATAATAGGGAGATAAAGGCAGACTGAAAGAACTGGAGGGAAGATTTTAGATAAAACCTCTTAGGCAAAGCATTATTTGAGCTGAGATTTGGAGGACTGGCAGGAATAGGGAAATTCCTAGTGACAGAGGAATAGGGAAAATGAGAGCCTCCTAGAGAGAGTCAGCTATATGTTAAAAGGCTCTGATTTAGGGGGGAACATAGCTGGAGCAAAATGAGTATAGGAGATAGTGGTAGAAAATGAGTAAGAAAAGAGAGACATGGAGGACTAGGTCTGCCTAGCCTTGTAAGTAATGCTAAGGAAATTGGGGAACAGAAATATGGAAGAGTTTTACATGATTATGTCAAACATCCAGTTTTTCCAGAACTCTGAACACATCTTTCCCTATTACCCTCAGCAAAATATCTTATTGCTTCCATTGAGGAGAAAATAGGAGCAACTGGACAGGAACTTACTAAACTCGCAGACACCAGCCTAGAAAGTTATTCTATCTGTACGAACACTCCCTGCTTCCTTTCTAGTGTGATGAATGAGCCATTTCTACACCTGTTCCAGACCAGTTCCCTACATGCCTTAGGTTCCATACCAAGTAAGAGACAAAGTTAATCACATATTCAGTTTCTGTTGTTTCTCCACATTTTTCCTCCAATTTGGCTTCTTTCCTTTAAAATCAAAGCGTACTAAGGAAATATCTTTCATAAATATACCTCCCGGTCCACTCTGTGCCCTGACCTATCTGGACTGTCAGGAGACAGGTCATATAGATGCAGAGTTAGTTCCTGTTTTATCTAAAGTTTGATGTTTGTTTATAATAGACTTTTGCATTAATTTTGATGTTAAAAATATATTCAAATATCATTTATCTTAATTGCCAGGTTTTTTGGTACCCCTTGTAACTTTTTACCTGAGATAAACATCTTATTTGCCACACCTTAGCCCTGCTCTATAACTAGCTGCTCCTTTACATGTCTCCTTTTTTTCATAACCAAAAGTATTAAAAGATTTGCCCACATTTGTGCACAAGATGACTTTCTCACAGAATCATTACCTCCCTTTCTTGTTCCTTACTCTTGGAGGTTACCTACAAGTGCCAACTATAAAATGGCTTTGTTTCAAATTTAGAAGGAATAGGAAGTATATTAAATACCTTAGAGAAAGTTCTTAAGACAGTAGAATAAAGTAGAATTTACTGTACCATAATGTGAGATAAAATACTGGTATTATTAAAAAATGAGGCAAGGTAGCTTTACCTTCCAGAGTTTTAAGCACAGAATACCCTGTTCCACTGGTTTTCAACTTGAAATAGAAAAATAAGAGTCCTGTATGCTAATTTTATTAAAATTTCAAATAAACCATTATTATTATAATTAATTTTTAAGTATGCCTTCTTTAATCAGTGCATGCAAGTACCAATCAGAATTAGCATCACTAAACTGAATTGACATACTTCTAGTGGAAGAAGAATCTCAGGTAGTATTTTAACTAGCTGTGTCCAAATTTCTGATTATACATTTCAGATATTAAAACAAGCAAAAATATCCTTGATAAAAGGCTGACAAGCAGTACTTTTTTCAAATAGAATATCTTATCATACCAAGACAATATTCTCTGTTGCTTAGGAATCTACAGATTTAAACAACTGTAGTGGGTTAGTTCTATTAACTATATTTAGTAGTTTACTTCCTAAATTATTATCTGAATGTTGGCCATTTTCTGAGAAGTAAATCAGTAAGCACATAAAACATTAACAAAATTATTCATAGCAATTTCAGAATTTTATTAAAATTAGCATAAATATATTATTTATAATTAATGCTGTATTATGTCATTATCTGTTGAAATAAAGGTAATTTTCAAATATTAAATACAAAGCTTCTTGTTTGATAGTTAAACACTTAAAATATAGATTAAAAGATGCCTTATAAGCTTCACAAACTGTAGGGCTTAATTAAGCAAAGAAATTATGAATTAGGAATTCAATTTAAAAATTAGGCAAATAGGTATAGTAATAATTATAACATGTTTTAATTTTGTTTTAATCACCTTAATTAACTATCTGCATTAGAAAAGTATCAAATTATTAACTAATTTGAGCATGATATTCTAAAACATAATGAATTACTCACATTAAAATTTAGATCTTTGAGACAGCTAGAAACCACACATGGCCCTCTGATTTTCATTAAATTCTCCTTATTTTCATTTTTTATTTTAAACATTGGCAAAAATGGGTGATAGTATTGATAAACATATCCAATTATTTCTCCAGGAGGAGCCTCAACTTTTAGCTACAAAATATTAAAAAACATATAGTATTAATCAAATTAGATATATTTGATTTGTAAATAAGACTATATTTACTTATATACCACCTTTTACTTAAGTTTTTGTATATGTGAACAGAACTCTTGAGTTTTAGGCATGCCCTATATTTGGGGACTGATGCAGGAGTGAGAGGGCTTTTTAGGTGGTGGTATGGTAAAGAACCCAACTGTTAACGCAGGAGATGCAAGAGATATAGGTTCAATCCCTGAGTCAGGAAGATCCCCTGGAGGAGGGCATGGCAATCCACTCCAGTATTCTTGCCTGGAGAATCCCACGGACAGAAGAGCCTGATGAGCTATACAGTTCATAAGGTTGCAAGGAGTCGGACATGACTGAAGCAACTTAGCCTACATGCATGGAAGTGAAAAAAGAAGAATTTGGATGTTGAAATCCCTGAATTGAGATCTGATGCTGCTGCTCACTAACCACATGAAACATGTACAGAGCACTCACCCTCTGAAATTAATTTTCCACTTGGAAAAGAGAGATGATAATAATAGTTGGTGCTTATGAGGATCACTTTTTAAATTTTTATGCCTATTAGATATGCCTTAAAAGTGCAAATCACACCAAAACTGTTTATTATCCAATATGCCAAGAACTTCTGTACCTTTATGACAATACAAATATGACTTCATTGAAGTTCTTTATGCTCATTGTGATTTAAAATACAGTTCATTAAAATCAACAGAGACTAGTTGAATAAATTATGGCATATCATCCATAAAATGGCTTATTATGCAACCATTTGTGAGACTGAGGAAGTTCTATACATACCAATATAATCTTCAAGTTAAAAAACTGTAGAAAAATATCTACTGTGTTACAAACACACTTCAAACAGACACACACACATATATGTGAGTATAGATAGATAGATAGATAAGCATAAGTACATTTCATGCAAAGATGGGTTCTATAAAGGACAGAAATGGTATGGACCTAACAGAAGCAGAGGTTATTAAGAAGAGGTGGCAAGAATACACAGAAGAACTGTACAAAAAAGAGCTTCACAAGATAATCACGATGGTGTGATCACTCACCTAGAGACAGACATCCTGGAACGTGAAGTCAAGTGGGCCTTAGAAAGCATCACTATGAACAAAGCTAGTGGAGGTTATGGAATTCCAGTGGAGCTATTTCAAATCCTGAAAGATGATGCTGTGAAAGTACTGCACTCAATATGCCAGCACATTTGGAAAACTCAGCAGTGGCCACAGGACTGGAAAAGGTCAGTTTTCATTGCAATCCCAAAGAAAGGCAATGCCAAAGAATGCTCAAACTACTGCACAATTGCACTCATCTCACATGCTAGTAAAGTAATGCTCAAAATTCTCCAAGCCAGGCTTCAGCAGTACATGAACCATGAATTTCCAGATGTTCAAGCTGGTTTTAGAAAAGGCAGAGGAATCAGAGATCAAATTGCCAACATCCGCTGGATCATGGAAAAAGCAAGAGAGTTCCAGAAAAACATCTATTTCTGCTTGATTGACTATGCCAAAGCCTTTGACTGTGTGATTCAGCAGTACATGAACCATGAATTTCCAGATGTTCAAGCTGGTTTTAGAAAAGGCAGAGGAATCAGAGATCAAATTGCCAACATCCGCTGGATCATGGAAAAAGCAAGAGAGTTCCAGAAAAACATCTATTTCTGCTTGTTGACTATGCCAAAGCCTTTGACTGTGTGGATCACAATAAACTGTGGAAAATTCTGAAAGAGATGGGGATACCAGACCACTTGATCTGCCTCTTGAGAAATCTGTATGCAGGTCAGGAAGCAACAGTTAGAACTGGACATGGAACAACAGACTGGTTCAAAATAGGAAAAGGAGTACATCAAGGGTGTATATAAGGTCCATCTAGTCAAGGCTATGGTTTTTCCTGTGGTCATGTATGGATGTGAGAGTTGTACTGTGAAGAAGGCTGAGCGCAGAAGAATTGATGCTTTTGAACTGTGGTGTTGGAGAAGACTCTTGAGAGTCCCTTGGACTGCAAGGAGATCCAACCAGTCCATTCTGAGGGAGATCAACCCTGGGATTTCTTTGGAAGGAATGATGCTAAAACTGAAACTCCAGTACTTTGGTCACCTTATGCGAAGAGTTGACTCATTGGAAAAGACCTTGATGCTGGGAAGGATTGGGGGCAGGAGGAGAAAGGGACGACAGAGGATGAGATGGCTGGATGGCATCACTGACTCAATGGACATGAGTTTGAGTGAACTCCGGCAGTTGGTGATGGACAGGCAGGCCTGCCAATCTGTGATTCATGGGGTCGCAAAGAGTCAGACAGACTGAGCAACTGAACTGAAGTGAACTGATGCGTCTATTATACAAATATTCATAGAATAATTCTTTAACTCTTAGTAGCAGCTGCTTCTGAAAAAGAATAAAGCAGACACGGGAACTAAGAGTTTGACAGGCATTATTTTTCCTGAATATATTTCTGCTAGCTTTCTTTCTTTCTCCCACCTTCTCTCTTTCTTCTTTCCTCTTTAACTTCCTTTTTATATATACATATGTATTTATTATTCTTTCAAAAATAAATGAAGACCTTAAGTGAAGATGGTGGTAGTGGTGATATAGTTTATGAATCTTCTCAAAATTTTCATAGAAAGGACACAGTAAGTATGATTGCTAAACCAAACAAAACCACTGTGAAATTCTTTATCAACATAGATGGAAAACTATAGTCTCACATCTCAAAATACAAGTAGATATAGTAAAACAAGTGACAGCAGCAAGGTAACTCCTGAGATCCAAGGAATCCAGGTACCACTAACCGGTATTCATCACAAAGAGAAACAGATTCCCCTCAGAAGATAAGTAGCCTGCAATTAAAATAAATAAATAAATAAATAAAAAGAAAATAGTATAAACAGAGGGAGAAGCACTTTACAAACATATCCGGATAACTGTTGTCATGGGAGGTGTTTGATTTGGCAAGAATCAATAAGAAAAAAAAAAATCTCAAAGGACCAAGCTGAGAAACATAACTGAAAACGGGATGCGACAGTACAACCCCTACTGCCTCCATCGTCAGTACAAGAAGACAGTGGGAGGACTCACTGGGGCTGATGTCTAGACATAAGAACTTTTTACAGTGTCATCCATCCAAGATTCCCTTTCATAACAGAGACTAGAATAAAAGCTGCATAAGACAGGAAGATCTAGGTTAAAGAAAGAGAAGTTCAGGTGAAGGTGGAAGAGGTGTAAAAAGAAGGTAAATCTCAAAAGGAACCAAGAAATCATATTCCTAACATTACACAATCAAACAGAAGGAAAATTCCTAGAATTCTACCCTCCTATTAGAATCTCTTAAAGTGATTCTGAAGATAAAAACGACATGACTCAACATCTGGAAAAAGGGAATGGCACTGGTTGAGAGTTCCTTGATTTTTTGTGGCTTTTTATTTGAGGTCTGGCCCCAGTAAGTGCTGTACAAGGTTATGAAGACTTTTTAAAAGTTCCTATTTTAAGGAGGTAGGAGAAATTGTGGAAGAAATAAAAGATTAGAGGAAAAAAATCAAACAGGAAATGGACCAAAAAAGAGAAAACAAAACCAAAACTAAAGTTCCTTAAGCTAAACATGAAAAAGAAAACACAATTTACCACTGTTTGAAATGAAAAGGGAGCTATTACTACATAATCTGCAAACTTAAAAGGAAAGTAAAGAATATATTAAAAACCTCATGCCAATTAAAATCAGTAGCTTCTATAGACAAATCCTTTGAAAGAAACAAATTATAAAAATGGACTTAAGAAAAAGAAAACCCGATTATCTCTCTATATATTGTTTTGAATATAAGTCTAAAATCCTTCACACACCCACTCTTACAGACTGAAATAGCTTCACTAAAGACACCACCCTTATGGCAGAAAGTGAAGAAGAACTAAAGAGCCTCTTGATGAAGTTGAAAGAGGAGAGTGAAAAAGTTGGCTTAAAGCTCAACATTCAGAAAATGAAGATCATGGCATCCGGTCCCATCACTTCCTGGCAAATAGATGGGGAAACAGTGGAAAGAGTGTCAGACTTTATTTTTCTGGGCTCCAAAATCACTGCAAATGGTGACTGCAGCCATGAAATTAAAAGACACTTACTCTTTGGAAGGAAAGTTATGACCAACCTAGACAGCATATTAAAAAGCAGAGACATTACTTTGCCAACCAAGGCCCGTATAGTCAAGGCTATGGTTTTTCCAGTGGTTATGTATGGGATGTAAGAGTTGGACTGTGAAGAAAGCTGAGTGCCAAAGAATTGATGCTTTTGAACTGTGGTGTTGGAGAAGACTCTTGAGAGTCCCTTGGACTGAAAGGAGATCCAACCAGTCCATCCTAAAGGAGATCTGTCCTGGGTGTTCATTGGAAGGACTGATGTTGAAGCTGAAACTCCAGTCCTTTGGCGACCTGATGCAAAGAGCTGACTCATTGGAAAAGACCCTGATGCTGGGAAAGATTGAGGGCAGGAGAAGGGGACAACAGAGGATAAGATGGTTGGATGGCATCACTGACTCAATGGACATGGGTTTGGGTGGAGTCTGGGAGTTGGTGATGGACAGGAGGGCCTGGCATGCTGCAGTTCATGGGGTTGCAAAGAGTCGGACATGACTGAGCAACTAAACTGAACTGAAAGAACATAATAAAATATTTAAATAAGATAATAATACAAATCCTACACAAGCTTTTTCAGAAAAAAATAAGGAATAGTTCCAACTTTCTTTATGAAACAACATTATCCTGATTCCAAAGCCACACAAAAACTTAAAGGAATAATACAGGCATATATATCATATACATAAACACCAACTATTAGCAAAGTGAATCCAGAAATATATAAAAAGAATAACAAATGTGTACAAGTGCAATTTACCTCAAGAATGTCATTGATTTAACATTTAAAAAGATCATTTGATGCAGTTTACATAGTCACAGATTAAAAGAGAAAAGTCATATAATCAAATGAGTAGATGTGGAAAAATATTTGACAAAATACAAAATTTATTTATGATATAAACTCAAAAAACTAGGAATAAATGAGAGCTTCCTCAACCTAAGAAAGTATATGAAACAAATTTTTTTATATGTAAAAAAACTACAGAAGAATGTCATACTTAATGATAAAGATTAGATCTTAAAAATCAGTACAAAAGGCAAGACTATCCTTTCTTAGTTATGTTCAGTATTATAATAGTATTCTTAACTAGAAAGTTGACAATAAATAAATGTGACTTTTATACATATACACATATAAATAAAAAGCATACAGATAAGAAAAGCAGGAGTAAAACTTTATTTTCTTATTATGTAGTTGGAGAAAACCTTCAGTTCAGTTCAGTCGCGCAGAAGTGTCTGACTCTTTGTGACCCCATGAATTGAAGCACGCCAGGCCTCCCTGTCCATCACCATCTCCTGGAGTTCACTCATATTCACGTCCATTGAGTCAGTGATGCCATCCAGCCATCTCATCCTCTGTCATCCCCTTCTCCTCCTGCCCCCAATCCCTCCCAGCATCAGAGTCTTTTCCAATGAGGCAACTCTTTGCATTAGGTGGCTAAAGTACTGGAGTTTCAGCTTTTGCATCATTCCTTCCAAAGAAATCCCAGGGCTGATCTCATTCAGAATGGAGGAGAAAACCTTAAGGAAGATGTAAATCCCTGATAGAATTCATAAGTGATTTTTCTCTGTCAAAGGGTAAGGGATCAATAATCAAGGCTCAATTGTTTTTCTATGTGTGAGCAACACATATGAAAATTTAATTTGAATACATTTTTAATTGTCTTTTCCTTGTAGCTCAGCTGGTAAAGAGTCTGCCTGCAGTGTGGGAGACCGGGGTTCGATTCCTGGGTTGAGAAGATCCCTCAGCGAAGGGAAAGGCTACCCACTCCAGTATTCTGTCCTGGAGAATTCCATGGACTTTATTGTCCATGGGCTCGCGAAGAGTCGGACACGACTGAGCGACTTTCACTTAATTTTATCTAAAAATATGAAATATTTTCATTTAGTCCTAATAGGGTACTTATAAGACTATATACTGAAAATAACTACCAGGAGTTATTAAAGAAGACCTAAATCTAAGGAAAAATATACCATAGTCATCAAGCAAAGATACCGTACTAATAAAAATCACTTCCTGAACTTCCCTGCTGGCACAGTGGATAAGAATCTGCCTGCCAATGTAGGGGAGACTGGTTCAGTCTCTCATCCAGGAAGATTCCATATGCTGTGGAGCAACTAAGCCCATGTGCCACAACTACTGAGCCTGCATGCTGCAACTACTAAAACCCATGAGTCTAGAGCCTGTGTTATGCAACAAAAGAAGCCACTGCAATGAGATGCCCATGCACCACAACTAAAGAGTAGCCCTTGCTCTACACAACTAGAGAAAGCCCACACACAGCAACTAAGATCCAGCATAACCAAAAATTAAAATAAATAAATAAGTAAAACAAATCATGCTCAGTGGATCAGTTTTGTCCAACTGTTTGTGACCCTTGGGCTGTACCCCTCCAAGCTCCTCTGTCCATGGAATGTTCCAGGCAAGAATATTGGAGTGGGTTGCAATTTCCTACTCCAGGGAATCTTCCTGACCCAGGGTTTGAAACTGTTGTTCCTGTACCTTCTTCATTCTTTGCCATTGAGCCCACCTGAGGAGCCAAATAAACCACTATTTCCCAAAATTAACAAATAGATTCAATGCCATCCAAATCACTATCTTGGTATGAAGTTTCAAGTAATATAAAATATTCTTTTGAAACATATTAAAAAGCAACATCTTAATAGAATCAAACTATTTTTAAAAAGCAAACTAAAATTAGAATGCTCATACTGGCTAATATTAAGACGTTAAAACTAGGTACTCAGTACAATGTAGTATTGGGATAAGGGTACATATCTGTATATAGCTATATGTATAAATCAGTGTAAATCCTGGGAGTTAGTGAAGGACAAGGAAGCCTGGCATGCTGCAGTCCATGGGGTCACAAAGAATTGAACACAACTTAGTGACTAAACAATAACAACAACAACAGATCAGTGGAACTGTGGAAGATTCCAGAAAAAGGTACACACATATATTGACAATTTATTTTCAAAGATATAAAAGACAATTCTATGGTAAGGGTAGTCTTTTTTCAAAACATAGTGTTCAAACAATTGGACATTAATAAAAAAGAAATCTCAGCTCTTCCCTCACAGGTATAAAAAATTAACTTCAAATGAAACTAGACCTAAATATATAATTTCTGGAAGAAATATAAGGAAGTCTTTGCTATTTTGTGATAGGCAATTGTTTTTTTAGGTAAGTTTTTAAAGGCATGGACCATAACAGAATATATATGATAAATTAGAGTTTATCAAAATTGAAACCTTCCTTTTTTCCAAGGTGTGATAAAATGAAAAGCCAAGCCATAATCCTGGGTACAATATTGGCAATACATATATCTGAGAAAAGGCTTATATTCACACTATCTAAAGAATGCTTATAACTCAGTAAGATGAATTGGCTTATTTTAGGAAGGGCAAAAGATTTAAATACTATATATTTAGTAGCTAATAAATACACACAGGGAAATGCAATATGGAGAATAGTATAGAGGTTCCTTAGAAAACTAAAAACAGCTACCCTATGATCTTGCAGTTCCACTCCTGGGTATATATCTGGAGATGAACATTATCCAAAAGGATACATGCACCCTAGTGTTCATTGTAGCACTCTTTACAATAGCCAAGACAAGGAAGCAACCTAAATGCCCATAAACAGAGGAATAAAGAAGATGTGGTACATATATACAATTGATATTGCTCAGCCATTAAAAAGAATGAAATAATGCCATTTGCAGCAACATGGATGGTCCTAGAGAGTGTCATATTGAGTGAAGTCAGGCAGAGAAGGAGAAATATCTTATGGCACTCCTTATATGTGGAATCTAAAAAGAAATGATATAAAAAAACTTACAAAACAGAAAGAGACTCACTTAGAAAATGACTTATGGTTGCCAGGGGGAAGGGATAGTTAGCATTTTGGATAGGTCATATGCATACTGCTGCTGCTGCTGCTAAGTCGCTTCAATCATGTCCAACTCTGTGCGACAGCATAGACAGCAGCCCACCAGCCTCCTCTGTCCCTAGGATTTTCCAGGCAAGAATACTGGAGTGGGTTGCCATTTCCTCCTCCAATGCATACATGCATGCTAAATCGCTTCAGTCATGTTCGACTCTGTGCAACCCTATGGGCAGCAGCCCACCAGGCTCTTCTGTTCACGAAATTCTCTAGGCAAGAATACTGGAGTGGATTGCCATTTCCTTCTCCACATGTACACACTACACACTGCTATATTTTAAATGGGTAACCAACAAGGGCCTATTGCATACCACATGAAATTCTGCTCAATGTTATATGCCAGCCTGGATGGGAGAGAGATTTAGGGGAGAATAGATACATGTATATAAATGGCTGAGTCCCTTCACTATTTATCTTAAACTGCCACAAAATTGTTAACCGGCTATATCCCAATACAAAATAAGATGTTCAGCCAAAGATGGAGAAGCTCTATACAATCAGCAAAAACAAGACTGGGAGCTGACTGTGGCTCAGATCATGAACTCCTTATTGCCAAATTCAGACTTAAATTGAAGAAAGTAGGGAAAACCGCTAGACCATTCAGGTATGACCTAAATCAAATCCCTTATGATTATACAGTGGAAGTGAGAAATAGATATAAGGGATTAGATCTGATAGATAGAGTGCCTGATGAACTATGGAATGAGGTTCGTGACATTGTACAGGAGACAGGGATCAAGACCATCCCCATGGCAAACAAATGCAAAAAAAGCAAAATGGCTGTCTGGGGAGGCCTTACAAATAGCTGTGAAAAGAAGAGAGGTGAAAAGCAAAGGAGAAAAGGAAAGATATAAGCATCTGAATGCAGAGTTCCAAAGAATAGCAAGAAGAGATAAGAAAGCCTTCTTCAGCGATCAATGCAAAGAAATAGAGGAGAAGAACAGAATGGGAAAGACTAGAGATCTCTTCAAGAAAATTAGAGATACCAAGGGAACATTTCATGCAAATGGGGAAGCCTTACAAATAGCTGTGAAAAGAAGAGAAGCAAAAAGCAAGGGAGAAAAGGAAAGATATAAGCATCTGAATGCAGAGTTCCAGAGAATAGCAAGAAGAGATAAGAAAGCCTTCTTCAGTGATCCATGCAAAGAAATAGAGGAAAAGAACAGAATGAGAAAGACTAGAGATCTCTTCAAGAAAATCAGAGATACCAAGGGAACATTTCATGCAAAGATGGGTTCAATAAAAGACAGAAATAGTACGTGGCTTTAATATATTATTAAAATTCCAACCATGTGTTTCTCTGTGTTTACAATGAATTCTTTCAGTAACACATTTTGTAAACATTGTATGAAAAAAGGATCTCTGACATATTTTGTTTTGTAATGATTTCAAAATCATATCAATTTCTCCTTTCTTACAGGTGCTGCATAAATATTTAGTGTTCTCTTTTACTTTTGAGTTGCACATTTTTTCTACCACTACTGAATGGCCCTTCAATTTGATTCCTTAAATTCTGTTATATAGCTCCACCACTTCTCCCAAGTGAACCCTGCCAATATTCTATTAATGTATCTCTGTTGCTCCCAACCTCTTGGAATATCTATCATTATCTGTACTCTAATTACAAAGAAGTCTGTAACAAGCCTTAAGCCCAAGGAAACAAATGACTGTACACCATAAAAAAGGAACTAAGAGGATAAAGGAAAACCTAACAGGTGAAGACAAGAATGCATGCCCCTGAATATTTAAAGTTCTTTTGTTCCTTAAGGAAGCTGACAAGGATAGTGTACTGCAATTCTTTCAGTATTAGCAGAGAAATTTAGGACATGTAAAGATAATTAAAACTTAAAGCAGCTGAAAGGAAAGTTGCAATCACATATCCTTTCATGGAACTGAAGAAAAAGTGTTATGGGGAAAAAAGAAAGAAAAGACCAGTGTTATAAATGCTGGTTTCTAGAAAGACCAATATAGAACAGTATTTAGTGAATGACCTTGGCTCTCTCCAGGGTCTTGTAACTTTCCTATAATCTGAAAAACTTGTATTCAGTATTTGTATTTGTCGAATTTTGCATCTTTATTTTTTGGGGCTCCAAAATCATTGCAGATGGTGATTGCAGCCATGAAATTAAAAGACACTTATTCCTTGGAAGGAAAGTTATGACCAACCTTGACAGCATATGAAAAGCAGAGATATTACTTTGCCAACAAAGGTCCATCTAGTCAAGGCTATGATTTTTCCAGTGGCCATGTATGGATGTGAAAGTTGGACTGTGAAGAAAGCTGAGCACCAAAGAATTGGTGCTTTTGAACTGTGGTGTTGGAGAAGACTCTTGAGAGTCCCCTGGACTGCAAGGAGATCCAACCAGTCCATTCTAAAGGAGATCTGTCCTGAATATTCATTGGAAGGACTGATGCTAAAGCTGAAACTCCAATACTTTGGCCAGCTAATGAGAAGAGTTGACTCATTAGAACAGACTCTGATGGTGGCAGGGATTGGGAGCAGGAGGAGAAGGGGACAACAGAGCATAAGGTAGCTGGATGGCATCACTGACTCGATGGACATGAGTTTGGGTGAACTCCGGGAATTGGTGATGGACAGGGAGGCCTGGTGTGCTCCAGTTCATGGGGTCACAAAGAGTTGGACATAACTGAGTGACTGAACTGAACTGAATATTGCATCTCCTTGTTTTATGATGTCATTCTCAAAAGAGATGAGACAACCCAGCACTTCCTTTAAGATGTTCACATATGTCACCTGGATATGAAAAATGCTTCAGCTATTCTATGGAGGCTGTCATGAGACCTTGTAGAAATGAGGTGGCATTCTTCTTTATCCCAGATTAAAGAAATCTATTATCCATCTAGCATATCTGTCCACCTAGATATTGAATCCTGTCACAGTGCACAAGTTGTAACCAAAATAAAGACAATATTTTCCTTTAGGGCTCTCATCCTTATCTTCTGATGGAAAAGAAAAAAGAACGAAAAAGAAAAAAAAACCCTGCAGAGAAGCACTATGAAATTTCTAGGGAAGAAATAACTTTGTTCTATGATAGTGTGATTTAAAAATTGTGTTTATCAGGAAATTCAACACACTTAAGGTATGTAATTATTATATTGTGAAACTGGAAAACAGTTCAGAGAAAGATAGATATGAACTCATGGTCAAGATACTAGGGACAAAGTAGAATGAACTTATGGTTGTTGAGGGGAAGTTTGGAGAGAAGGGACAGGTAGGGAGTTTGGAACTGACAACTGACATGTACCCACTGCTATATTTAAAATGGATAGCAACGGGAATGTACTGTATAGCACAGGGAATTCTGCCAGAGTTATGTGGCAGCCTGGATGGGAGGGGAGCTTAGGGGAGAACGGATACATGTATATGTATGGCTGAGTCCCTTCACTGTTCATCTGAAACTATCACAACATTGTTAATCAGCTATATACCTCAATCCAAACTAAACAATTTCTTTTCTTTTTTTTTTTTAATACTAAGGACAAAATAAACTCAGGAATCATAGAAAATTACTGAACAGTTACCAGCAACTTTTTAATCATCAGTAACAGGTGCTATTGATCTTCTTCCTTCAGATGTGTAACTGAATGCCTATGTGTTATTCTTAGGGCTCAAGAATACAGAATGAACAAAGAATTGGGCTTAGAAAATGTCTCTGAGTACACACTCAAGGAAAGTAGTTACACGTGTTTCTCTGGACATAGTGCCTGAGACAGAGATTGCTTTGCTAGTGATATAAAGCAATTCTTTCAAAAGAAACCTGAAAAGGAGTGAGGAAGCCTGAGAAAGAAGCTAGACAGAGAGGTGTCTTCAGGTGAAACCTAACCTCAGTCTGATCCTGTGGCAATTTCTCAGCTATAAAGAGAGTTGGGCTTTTGTACCCCTCATACCAGTCTCTGGATACTGGATGTAATGGAGGGTGGTCACACCTTGCATGTGTTTCCAGGCAAGACAGCTTTCATTTTCTAAGGGTACTCCTTCATAGAAGGTAGCAGGAGAAAGCTGTTAGTGGCAACAGATATATTAACTGAGTAAAAGGAATTCTAAGAACCTGTACATGGTACTGACTGTGCTTGCTATTGTAAATGACAAAGGATGGAAAATACATTGTGAATGTGTATAAGGAAGTTTATTGTTTTGGATTTGAGAAAAGACATGGGAAATACACTCCATTTCATTAGTGCTCAGGATCCCAAGGGTGAATGAGGAATTGAGTCTAATAATGCATCTACCAGAGTATCCCTCGCCAGTGCGTGCCCAAACATAGTCTGGATGATCAGTCTTTGGACATGCTTGCCTGGAAAGGGGGTATACCTGCTGATTTATAAGGATTTTCAACTCATGTTTTATCATCTTGCAGGGACATAGTCCTATGTGTTCCTGCATACCGTTTAGCAAAAATTTTATATGACAACATTTTTAGGATATTCAGTATCCTAGAACTGATACTTATATTTAAGTACTCTAGTGAAATGAAATTCTAGTAAAATGAAAATGCTATGTCACGGTTAGTTATTGTGAATTTTTGTGGGATCTTGATTCAACAAAGTGTCCTATAACTTTGCTGGTCTCCAGTGGGAAGTAAATACTTTTAGGAACAGACTGAGAACCATACACAGAGAGGATATTATTAAATACAGTGGATATTGAATGAGTTTTTCCAGGGTGAGTTAACTTCTTTTTGCTGTGACCATGTACCTGTAGAAGCTATGGAATCTCTATCTTGTGCCAACATTTTTATTTAGAAAGGAAATAACAATTTCTGATTGCTCCTATAGTATGGTTACCTTTGAGGCTGGTAGCTTCCCAAGTGGAAGTGGTTATTTTGAAGTCAGCAGCTTGTGACTTTTTAATTTGGTAGGGGACTCATCTGATCTTGTGAGGAGTAGCAGCCCTTTGGTGGCTCAGCCCTGTAATTTTTGTTGAAAAAGTCATCTAGAATGCATTTTATTTTCATTGGTTGAACCCTGACAGATCAACTTTTAAATTGAAATTTAGTGATTCCTAGATGTAGAATGTAGAGGTGGTTTAGTTCTTCTACCTCATAGAGTCGAGAAACATTTTTCTTCTCTTTGACAGCTAAACATGTATACATTTAATGTATATAAGGTATTAGACTTCAGGTAAAAAGTGTTTTATTAAAAAAATTACTGGCTAAAGTATGATTTGGATAATTGCCCACACTATGCAAAAGCTGAAAATGATTTGCTAAGTGACTTGATCACTTAAAATATTTATGGTTTTATCTGAATTTAAAAATGAAACTCATATTAAAGAGTCTTTGGAAAGCTAGCTGCACTTTACATCTGTTTTAGGTGCTCTAGTCAGCCCCTTTCTTGCCCTTACAAATCCTTTACTTTGGAAAGAGAAATTATAAATTATCCCACTCCTGCAATGCATAATGAGCATCAACCAGTGACTTTTCACACAAATGTACAATTATCTTTTGCTGGCTACTTTATCAGTGACTTGGTAACTTTAAATTCTGCATAGATTCTAATGTTTAGATTTTTTCTTCATGAAAATTAACTCTTATTCTAACGTTTTTCCCTCCCCTATAATAGTATGCAATATCACTGTCTCTATGATTAATTCAGAAAAAGACATTGTAACTTGCTAGTGAATTATTTATTTCCACTGAGTCACCCATAGTCCCAGTAATATGATAAAAATAATTCCAGAGAGAATACTTTTAATATGTTATAAATTTCAGTGTTGCTTTACAGTAGATAATTTGATTTACAAACAGAGCAAAGCTTTAAGCAAAGGCTTTCTGTTTTTAATGACATAGGGCAATGAGTAGGGGGAACATTCTTCCGCTTTCTTGATTAAATTTAAGGAATTATTTGCAGTCTTGAAATGTGACATATACTGCATGTCCTTAGAGAATGCCACATAAAATTACAATAACAAAAATGTGTCAGTGTGTTTGGTTCAATATTGCGAGTGACTTGATTTCATTTCAGTAGCGTAAGGTTTCTTATCTCTTGGGGCAATGATATGCTTATTTTTATACTGCAAATCTTCAAAACTTGACTTTCTTCCTGCTTCTGAAGGGTTGTCAATAGTCATTCACCCAACTAAGAAATCACAGAGTTTCCACTGTTCTCTGATAAATGGAAACAACTTGCCCAAGGGCAAAAGTACTGTTACATAGTTAATATTATCTTGGAAATAAACATAGTGACTGTAGAGCCCAACCATAGACCAAATCTCTAGGGGTTACTGATTTAATGGTTGATGTTGTGTATCACTCAGCTGGCTCACTTCCAGTGTTTGAAGATAGCTCATGAAAATGCACTGAATGGCTTGGTTATTTTATGATCAAAGTCAAGGCAATTAATAAATAGCAATTTTTTCATATTATTTATCATTATTTGCATATCAATTTAATGTTGGCTGGTAAAGGACTTAGAAAAGAGTCTATTGTTCTATTTGGCTCCCTTAATAGAATTGGTTTGTATTAACAGTGACTTAGTGAAACAATGAACTTTAAATATTAAGTATTACTTACCTGATAGTATTGAGGGTAATACTTATAGTAGAGGAAATGCTGTTTTAAATAAGTAGAATATTTTATACTTTTACAGGTGCACTTGTATTTCTTTCTTGGCTCTCTATAATAATTCTGAGATAGACAAGGTATCATTGCCTCAATAGAGATGATAAGAAAACTGAAATTTAGAAAGATTTATTAGACATTAGAAATCTTGTGTCAGAAAAATGTGAAAGAGAAATAATGTCAACATATAAAGTTTCAAAGGCTACATCTCTATCTGCCACTTATTAATGCTTCACCTACTGAGTTTCACTCTGATACAGAATTTTAGATTCACTGAGAAAAACAAGGTAATACATATTAAAAATTATGATATTTTATATGTACAGCTAACGTTACTATTTGATAGGCATGTATTAGGCATATTTATATGCAAGAGTGATTCCCAGAGTTATAATATGGGAAGTATGATAATTCTATGGGTATCTTTTAAAATATACTCATGTTCTGAGATTATGCATACCTGGAGCATGCCTTAGTCAGCTCTGGCTGCCTTAAAGAATATCATTGTCTGGGTGACCTAAACAACATGCCTTTATTTCTTGTAGTTTCAGAGACTGGAAAATCCAAGATCAAGATGCTGACAGATTCAGCATCCAGGGGTGGGATGGGGAGCCCTTTTCCTGTTTGTAGATGGAAGCCTCCTTGTTGCACCTGCAAATGAAAGAAGGAGAGAAGGTTCTGGCCTCTTCTTAGAAAAGCACTAATTGCGTAAAGCAAAACAAACTAAAAAAATTAAAAATTAAAAAAAAAATAAAATAAAAATAAAAAAAAATAAAATTAAATTAAAAAAAAAAAAGAAAAGCACTAATTGAGTCATGTGGGCCCCATCTTCATACCTTATACAAACCTAATAATCTCTCAAAAGCACTCCTCCTCCAAATACCATCACATTAGGGATTATGGCTGCAACACATGCATTTTGAGGGAATTAGAGCTTCAAGTCAAGCATTCAGTTCATGTTAGGGTATATTTCAGCCATTGTGTCATTGTTGCTGAATGGAGCACATTCGTAGGTTCGGGCAACTAAGAACCAAATAAATGTTGGGCATCAAGTATATGTATCAACCAGTCAATCCTTATGGCTTCCACACCTGGGAGCTCAGCAGGAACAGGTGATTCTACAGGCCCATAAATTGGGGAATAAACATATGGCTTATTATTCATGCTTAGATAATACTGTTACTGCAACATTTCAGTTAGAATGTGGTTTAAATGAGAAGACCCCCCTACAGACTTCTCAAAGAAGGATCACTAGTTCAAATATCTGTAGTGTTTCAAGAATACTTCTTGAGTTTGAGTTGTCTTAGGTTTCCAACATTGAGCCTCTTTGCTCTTTGAAAACTTTGGTTCTGATTCATTCTCTGGGTCTTAATATTTTTAGTCAGCTTTGATTGGACCTGCGTTTCTACCAGCTCAGGCCCAAGAACCAAGCTCCAGGCCTATTTGACTTGACTGGACCATGCTCAGTTTCATTATGGATGGGATTAATGATTTCAGGGGCATCTTCAAGCTGTATATGCATGGGCTGGCACACACTTTCAGGTCTAGGACTTGGAACTGTCATTTGCCCACTCATGGGAAGTGGTGTCAGCCAGTGATGCAAGTATAGCACATATGTTAATAGCAAGGGGCAGCAGTTCAACACAGTCATTGACATCAGGTTTGGCCATAATAGCAGAATAAAGATATATTGATATGGAATTGGAGCATGAATAAGAGGACTGATTTAGGGAAGCCTCTCAGCAGATCATCAAGCCTTAGCCAGTCTTTAGGATAAGAACAGATAGGAGGGTAGCAGGGTTCAAGTCCTAAGGCCATTAGTATATAGGGGTATGCCAAAAAAGAGGAAATGATAGAATTAATTGAAAAGCTTTATTTTGAACTCTAGACTGGAAATGAAAACGGCCTGTGGCCTACTGCACATACCAGTCTGTCTGTACTATTGGTATTTCAAGCTTAACCTGTCATGTACCCGAGCATGTCAGCTTCCCTTGTGGTTCAGCTTGTAAAGAATCCACCTGCAATGTGGGAGACCTGGGTTCGATCCCTGGGTTAGGAAGATCTCCTGGAGAAGAGAAAGGCTACCCATTCCAGTATTCTGGCCTGGAGAATTCCATGGACTGCATAGTCCATGGGGTTGCAAAGAGTCAGATGTGACTGAGCAGCTTTCACTTTCACCTGAGCATGCCACTCTCATTCCCGAGGTCCTCTGCTGCAAGGGAAAAGCAGAAGGTTCTGTCCAAGTGTCAGAATTATGGTGAAGCAGCCTTCTTAGATTTTTATATCAGCAATGACAAGCCCACTTCATGTTTACTCATCTCTGATGAACTTCCTTTTCCAAAAATGAACCCAGAGAAGGCTGCTCTAATGATAACTCTTACCTAATGCTTACCATGTGTCAGGAAGTATTCTAAGGGATTTACACATGAGACCTCATTTGATCGCCTACAACAATTTTATGAAACAGTGTTTTTTTTTTTTTGTCATTCCCATTTTGTAGATGAGGAAAGGAAGACACAAAAAGGTTAAGTAACTGGCCTGAGGTCAGCCAGAATTACAGCGCAGGTACTCCATCTCCATAGTCTGCTATGCTATTCACCACTATACCATGCTGCTACTGCTATGTTGCTTCAGTCGTGTCCGACTCTGTGAGACCCCATAGATGGCAGCCCAGCAGACTCCTCTGTCCCTGGGATTCTCCAGGCAAGAATACTGGAGCGGGGTTCCATTTTCTTCTCCAGTGCATGCATGAATGCATGCTAAGTCACTTCAGTTGTGTCTGACTCTGTGCGACCCTATGGACAGCAGCCCACCAGGCCCCTCTGTCCACAGGATTCTCCAATTAAATAAATTTAAATAAAAAATACTAAAAAAAATTAAGAAAATTTGAAGCTGTCAACTATAACTGAAAGAATAGGAAAAAAGTTTAAAGGAAAAAAAAAGAAGAATACTGGAGTGTGTTGCCATTTGCTTCACCATCACTATACCATATTGCTTCCTAATTCTATTATACTGTTAAGATGTTAATAGCTATTGCCTATTAGCCTAAAAGGGTTTTGTGGGGAAGTAAATCTAGAAGTGTTGACTTTATTATGCAGATTTGTGGACTGTTACTCCATGATCAGAGTCAGGTAAGTTTGGTGGAATATCACCAGGAGCCAGCTTCTGCAAAACACATTTCAAGAAAAACTGATACTGGTTATTAAAGCAGCCAGCCTTTGTATCCTGGTATATTCTTGCCAGAGAGAGGTTTATAGTAGGCTGAAATGTTGCTCTTTTGGGCGGAAAGTAGTCATTAAATTTAACCAATTCCTTATGCTAATGATTCAATAAGATTCTGTGGGAATCAGAGCTAGAATTGTATTCACTCAACTAGAAATTCTCTCATTTCCAACATTATCTGTGATTACCTCCATCTTTCAAGAACCAATTTGTCTCTTCAGTCTAGAGATAAATCCACACACCTATGGACACCTTATCTTCAACAAAGGAGGTAAGAATATGCAATGGAGAAAAGACAATCTCTTTAACAAGTGGTGCTGGGAAAACTGGTCAACCACTTGTAAAAGAATGAAACTAGAACACTTTCTAACACCACACACACAAATAAAATCAAAATGGATTAAAGATCTAAATGTAAGACCAGAAACTGTAAAACTCCTAGAGGAGAACATAGGCAAAACACTCTCTGACATAAATCACAGCAGGATCCTCTATGATCCACCTCCTAGAATACTGGAAATAAAAGCAAAAATAAACAAATGGGATCTAATTAAAATTAAAAGCCTCTGAACAACAATGGAAACTATAAGCAAGGTGAAAAGACAACCTTCTGAATGGGAGAAAATAATAGCAAATAAAGCAACTGACAAACAACTAATCTCAAAAATATACAAGCAATCATGCAGCTCAGTTCCAGAAAAATAAATGACCCAATCAAAGAGTGGGCCAAAGAACTAAATAGACATTTCTCCAAAGAAGACATATGAATGGCTAACAAACACATGAAAAGATGCTCAACATCACTCATTATCAGAGAAATGCAAATCAAAACCACAATGAGGTACCATTTCACACCAGTCAGAATGGCTGTGATCCAAAAGTCAACAAGCAATAAATGCTGGAGAGGGTGTGGAGAAAAGGGAACCCTCTTACACTGTTGGTGGGAATGCAAACTAGTATAGCCACTATGGAGAACAGTGTGGAGATTCCTTCAAAAACTTGAAATAGAACTGCCATATGACTCAGCAATCCCACTGCTGGGCATACACATGAAGGAAACCAGAATTGAAAGAGACACGTGTACCCCAATGTTCATCGCATCACTATTTATAATAGCCAGGGCATGGAAGCAACCTAGATGTCCTTCAGCAGATGAATGGATAAGAAAGCTGTGGTACATATACACAATGGAGTACTACTCGGCCATTAAAAAGAATACATTTGAATCAGTTCTAATGAGGTGTATGAAACTGGAGCTGATTATACAGAGTGAAGTAAGCCAGAAAGAAAAACACCAACCAATTCAGTATACTAATGCATATATATGGAATTTAGAATGATTGTGACAATAACCCTGTATGTGAGATAGCAAAAGAGACAGAGATGTATAAAACAGATTTTGGACTCTGAGAGAGAGGGAGAGGTTGGGATGATTTGGGAGAACGGCATTGAAATATATATAATATTATGTAAGAAACAAATCTCCAGTCCTGGTTCAATGCAGGATACAGGATGCTTGGGGCTGGTGCACTGGGATGACCCAGAGAGGTGGTATAGGGAGGGGGATTGGAGAAGGGTTCAGGATTGGGAACTCATGTACACCCGTGGCAGATTCTTGTTGATGTATGGCAAAACCAATAGAGTATTGTAAAGTAAAACAAACAAACTTAAACAAAAAAACAACTTGAAGGCTTTCTGTCTTAAAGCTTTACTCCATCTGAAGCCTTCACTTGCTCACATTGGAAATATAATGATTTTAGTTTAGCAGTTCATATTAAAGGCTTTTCATGTGCTACCTGACAGAGTAGTAATTTTTGTACATTTTTCAACTCCTCTATTATATCATAAGCTCTGCAGATCAGAAACCATGTTTATACCTCACAGTAAATTCCTATGTTTGTGACAGTTGAAGGTCCCTACTTTGTTCTGTGAATGAAAAAAAAAAAAAGCTTTTAATTATTGGAAAATTACTTAAGATGATCATTTACTTTATTTCAGGTGTAATTTTATTATATTTTTATTATTAATGATAAAGTTAAAAAATAAAAATCTCTGAGTCCATCAACCACATGCATCAAACTGTTGGCCATTTTCTCTGAGGTTGCTTGCCATTTTTGCCTATTTCACATGCATGTATAATTCTTTGTAGATTTGGTAAATATAGAGATTTAATTTTTTATACTTTTAGGTTTAATTTTTTAGAGCAATTTAGGTTCACATCAAAGTTTAGAGGAATGTACAGAGACTTCTCACGTACCCCCAGCACTGACACATGCATAGCATTTTTCATTATCAGCCTCACTCATTAGAGGGGTACATTTGTTACTACTGACAAACCTGTATTGGCACATCATAATCATATTTATTAAGCTGTGTGGAGTTTCATTCAAGAAATGTTCCATAACTAAGTCTTCCCCTTGGGTGTTTAACATAGACACCCAAGTTGTGCTCTTTTTCCTATTTGACACAAAAATTAAATCTATGTGATTATAACATATACTTAAAAGATTGGAACATTCATGATGTGGGGACAGTGTGGTCAATGCTAAATTAAATTATGGGAGCTATTTTTCTAAAACTTTTTTGTTTAATTGGGTAAAAATATGGAAAAGACTGTAAACAGAAGAAATTCCGTAATAGTAAAATATGTTGACTGAAATATTAAAAAAATAATTTTGTAAGTAATTATTATTTTTTGGCTCAAAGTTTGAATAAAAAATGGAAATTTTTTAAATAAAATTGTTTTATGTAGCAACCTACGGATTGAGAAAAGGTCGTGGGATCTGATAGGAGCAATAAATAAAAGGGCTGAAAATATATTGTACCCAGCCAGCAGTCAATAAATTGTTGAATAGGATGTAGACACACACGCACACAGACACACAGAGAGTGAACTCCGAAGCAGAGAAAATAGCTGCTCTAACAGATTGATCTTTCCTGTGTACAGTACAGGAGACCTTCCTAGGAGAACAGCTTTGTGTTTAACATCTAAACTGGTTCTTTATACCTGTAAGAGTAGATAGAGTAAGGAAGGGCTCTTGGAAGTTGATGTGACTCTGACAATTCCGGTAGAGACTGGACTAACCTCATTTACTCTCTATTGGTTTTTCTTCCTTCTTCTCTCTTTGGCTTCTTTTCCTTTTTCTCTTTCCCTTCTTTCCCCTCTTTCTATTATTCTCTATTTAGGGTTTACTGTGTGCCAGACCCTATTCTAGGACCTGAAGATGCAACAAAGAATAAAACCACATATAACTCTGTTCTTAGGGATTTTACCTTCTGGTAAAGGAGTCAAAAAATAGACAAATACATATAGAGACAACTGAAATATTCCAGATCTTGGTGATGAAAACGGAGTAGACAATCATCTCATAGTGATTGATGGAGGCTATGCGTGTGTTATCTTTGAAGTAAGGAATCCAGAATAGGTACTTTGAAGAACTAAAGATGAGTTAAGACCTACAGAGTATTGGTTAATAAGACATTAATTCCTTTGCAGAGGGAATACCAAATACAAAGACTCAGGAATGACCGGTGGTTTGTGAAGCCCAGTGTGGCAGGAATGTAGTGAATCACAACCAAGCAGTTGTGTCCAACTCTTTGTGATGCTGTGCACTGTAGCCCACCAGGCTTCTCTGTCGGTGGCATTGAAATATGTATAATATCATGCATAAAATGAGTCACCAGCCCAGGTTCAATGCATGATACTGGATGCTTGGGGTTGGTGCACTGGGACGACCCAGAGGGTGGTATGGGGAGGGAGAGAGGGGGTTCAGGATGAGAAACACATGTATACCTGTGGGGGGGTTCATGTTGATGTATGGCAAAACCAATACAATATTGTAAAGTAATTAACCACCAATTAAAATAAATAAATTTATTTTAAAAAATAGTTACCTAACTTTTAAAGAAATCTGAAACATTCTTTTAGAGGTATGAATCTTCTCCTTGTCTTCTTTATTTGAGCTTGGATGTATCAAATATAATGAAATGGAATTTTAAACCTTACCAGAAAAATCACCCATGAATTCTGCAGAAGATGGATTGATTTCAACCCTAGAGTCATGTATTTCAGACTCCTCTATCTGAGCGTATTGGTACCTATTCTGGCTCCATGCACCTCATTGGTTATTACATTTGGAAGAGCACTATTCTGGAATTCAGAAATGCTTCCTGGGAGCAAACCAATTGAAGCAGAATGATATATATTTATGTTTCCTAATTGGTTATACTTTTACAGTGGGGCTTGAGGTTTTCCCAGGAAGCTGCTGGTATTGGCCATATTCAAAACGTATCCATAATGAGGTCAAAGTTCATGTCATATGAAGATAACTCAGGGGAACTTTGGAAAGAGATATTGGATATATTCTATCCTGGACAGCCTGCTCAGCATGGTGCCATTCATAACTTCTGACTTTCTGAGAGCCAGAACTTAAATCAATTTTAAATGGTTGGCCTCACTAGGTTTTAAGGAGATAATTTACTCTGTCTCTGGCTCAGACCAGCTTGAAAAGAATTTCATTTGCCAACACTGTGCTGTTGGCATCAGTGGTGCCTGGATAGGCTGAACCAACATCCTGATCAGATGTCAGAGCTTGAATTTCTGAAATGCTGAACCTTTCTTTGTTCCTGGAAGACGAGAATGTTATTTCAGTTTTTTAGGATAAGTTGATCAATGTTAGGTCTCCAACCAAAATCAATAGTGAATGAGTGACTATACTTACAATAATCAAATACTCATCATCCTTTGTGTTTTTTTATGCTTTCTGATAATGGTAAGTAATTAGAAAATTATGGGATGTTTTAAATTAAAAGTGCTTAAGATACTAAAATTAGGTTTATTTTTTATTTTTATGCCAATAATACATACTAATTTGATAAATGATAAAAATCCAAATCACTATAGAATTAGTGCTAATGAAACCCAAAACTAGAGCTTGAATTTCTGAAATGCTGAACCTTTCTTTGTTCCTGGAAGACGAGAATGTTATTTCAGTTTTTTAGGATAAGTTGATCAATGTTAGGTCTCCAACCAAAATCAATAGTGAATGAGTGACTATACTTACAATAATCAAATACTCATCATCCTTTGTGTTTTTTTATGCTTTCTGATAATGGTAAGTAATTAGAAAATTATGGGATGTTTTAAATTAAAAGTGCTTAAGATACTAAAATTAGGTTTATTTTTTATTTTTATGCCAATAATACATACTAATTTGATAAATGATAAAAATCCAAATCACTATAGAATTAGTGCTAATGAAACCCAAAACTCAGGGGAGAATAAGAGGAGGAAAGAAGAGTCATCACTAAGTGAATTGTTTCTTTGTAAAGTTATAAAAATATCTTTAAAATGCAGGACCTCAGTACAACTGATCTGTTCAAGGACTATTCTTCCTTTAGGTAATGACATATAATTTTTGCTCCCTAGTGGAACATTTGTTTATTATGCAACCCAAGAGAATATTTGTGTCTGGGGGACAGATCAAGAGGCTGGTACCAATATGTTTATATTTTATTCAGAACCACATCAGTGCAGCAAACCTAGAGTATTCAGAAAGTTTGATAATTCCTAGTAATAATTCATGGCATTTTAGTCACCACACTAACAACAAACATTTCATGCATATTGATTAAGAAGTGATTTGTGATAAAACTTTTCCCAACGTTTATATACTGGAACAAGTGAACCTGAATGCCAGATCACTAAATTATCCTGGACTTTCTTTTTTCCTTTCTGTATACAAGTTCATTTGAAGGAGGAAGACATTTACTGCTGACTAGCTGCTTAATAGCTGTGTGAAATTTGATGACTTGCAGAATTATAAAATCTTCTAGACAAAAGGAATCTTATCTTGCCCAGTCTACTATTAATATAGGATGCTGACTCTCCTCTTCAGCATGGGCATGAAGTAATTGTCCACATTCTGTGCAACTCCTTCCAGTGATGGAGAACTCAAGACCACTCAAGGAAACTTGGCCACCTTCAGGCAACTCTAATAGTATATTCTCCACACAGTTCTTTTGTTTTCAGTTATGTAAATCTAACTGGATAAAAGGACTACTGCCTTGTTTTTTATCTCATGAACTTGAAAGGATACAATGAGATAATGCTTATAGGAAAGGTAGTGTATTGAGTGACTTGAGATCTAACTGAAGGTCCTATTCTTATTACTCTAGCATGCTGAACTGAATTATTGTACACAGTTGTTGAGTCTCCCTGGGGAAGGATTGTATTTCCCTATCCTAATTAAATTAGTCTTGTCCATGTGACTTCTCTCATCAAAAAAATAGGATTAAAAGTCCCATGAGTCACATCTTCATAAAAAATTTAGACCCCAGCACATGGCCCAAAGCCCAGTTCCCTTTGTCATAACCATGAATATTCCAGAAGAAAGCTGTTCCAATAGCCTGGATCCTAGAGGGAAGATGACCTAGGGCAGAACCAAAGTCCATCCACAGGGGTGCTGCCTGAGTCAGAAATAAAATTTTTTTGTTGTAAACCACTGAGATATTGGAAATGTTTGTAATCACAGTCCATTCTAGGTTTTACCGGTTGGTGTATTTTTTCTTCCACTCTGAGTTCAGGCATGAATTATAGGTTACATTCTTGTGGACTTCTTTCTATTATAGGGGCTCTGCTGACATTACAGAGCCTTCTCTCTTATAGAAGCCACTGTAGAAGGCAGGGACATGCTTTTTCTTAGGCAGACCAGGTAAGAACTGAAAACATTATGGAGTGCTATTGGGTACTTGAAGCCTTGTGACTTTAGGTACTTTTTCCATGATAACTTCCAAGTTATCAATTTACATCTTTGTAAATTGGAAGCTGTGAGTATTTTTCTATAACTCAATGCTTCTTTACCTTTTCCTCATTATTTCTTATTAGCCTTTTTACTTTTTTTCCTAGTTATCCACCCTCTCCATGAAATGCCAGTACCATAGATAAACTGTATATCTGTTTGTGTTCTCTAGTGGAACATTTGTTCTCCAGTGGAACTTTTGTTAGTTTATCATATAATCCAAATTGTTTGTGTATTTGTGCATTGTAATTTAGAAGACTGAGATTTTTTTTTTTTTTGCCTTCTTTGAGACTGAATACTCTAGCTAAAGAATGAACAAGTTAGGAAAGGCCAGTTTCTGAACCTTCAGGCTGCTGTGGAACATCACAGGATTGGTCCCAAGGGCTTCCCAGGTGACACTAGTGGTAAAGAAGCTGCTTGTCAATGCAGGAGAATTAAGAGACACAGGTTCGATCCCTAGGTTGGGAAGATTCCCTGGAGGAAGAAATGGCAACCTAATCCCATATTCTTGCCTGGAAAATCCTGTGGACAGAAGACTTTGGTGGACTATGGTCCATGAGGTTACGAAGAGTTGGACAAAACTGAAGCAACTTAGCACACGTGCAGAGTAGAATGAGCAGAGATGTTTTTCTGGGTGAGGAAAAAATCTTTCCTCACTATAAACTGAAAGTTTTTGAGAGCTGAAATGCAAGATATTTTGTTTAAAAAGAGAAGGAAGTTGTAAATCTTCACAGTTTTTTAGTGTCAAAGGTGAATGAGAGGAAGACATCATAGACTGTAGTACAAAGAAGCAGAATAGAGCATGATGAAATCTATGTAGCAAGCATTTAGTAAGCATTTACTGTGTACCTTACCTTTGCATTATTTCAATTCTTTTGGCAAGTTTCTGAAGTACTATTACAAAATTAATTTCATAGATGAGGAAACTTTGACTTTGGTTATGAATGTGCCAAGGCTATGAAGTGGGGAGAGGCTGATCAGGATGTGCAAGCATGTTTAGGACTTCAACTCCATGTTCCTTGCTAGATGTCACACTGCGCTTCATGGTCAAAAAGATGTGTGTCTGGGAATGAGCTCATTGCTGGTGAGATAAGTAAGTCATTAGTGTTGTTATCTTAGGTGTATCTTTTTAGGGGATTCTGTTCCACTGTTTTCTGAGTAACTAAATAGTGACCGTGTATCTGGAATGTCAAAGATACAAGATACATATACCATGATTGAGGGATGAGTCTTGTTAGAAATAATATGCAATATATTCCCATTATGCTATTCATGTTTGCTTTATAGTGTGTGTGACTTCTGTGATTGAAACGAGTCTTATAAATTTCTCCTACCCATTTTATTAGGGAGAGAGCAGAGCTGGGTCAGTACTCCTATCCCCAAGCTATTTTAGCTGCTCTTATGTGATTTTCCCATTCTTGGCTGATCTTCATACTTATGTCATCCCAGTGTCCCCAGTATAATCATTTTAGGGCCCATTATAATTTTAGTCATTTTTGTTTATTTGTATCTTCCTATTCAATTATTGACATATAGAAGGAATTTGAATATATGTTGACTGAACAGATGAATGATTAATCTACAGAGGACTACTCAAATTCCAGGGCTGTTGTTAACATGGGATTCACTGCCTTCTTATAATACAAATAGTAATGTTAACAACACATTGCTGAATGGCTACTTTTCTTTTTTTGACCAGTGCAGTAGGGTAAAAAACTTTCAATTCAGTTGCTCAGTCATGTCCGACTCTTTGCTACCCCATGGATTACAGCCCGCCAGGCTTCCCTGTTCATCACCAACTCCCAGAGCCTACTCAAACTCGTGTCCATCAAGTTGGTGATGCTATCCAACCATCTCCTCCTCTATCATCCCCTTCTCCTCCTGCCTCATTAACTTTGGATAAATATATTTTCAGGCTCTGCCTTAAGGTAACAAGCTGAACACATGCATTTGAAATCCCAGTGGAATATTAGTAAAAAAATCAGTGGTGTTTTAGTTGCTAAGTCGTGTCCATTTCTTGCAACCCCATGGTAGCCTGCCAGGTTCCTCTGTCCATAGGATTTTCCAGGTAAGAATACTGGAATAGGTTGCCATTTCCTTCTCTAGGGGATCTTCCTGACCCAGGAATTGAACCCAGGTTCCTGCACTGCAGACAGATTCTTTACCAATGGAACTTCCATAGAAGCCCAGTAAAAAAATTACAAAAGATGATAAAACATTTAATCATAAAGTATCAATAGTTGAAAGAGATGTTAATAGAATTTCTGTAAGGCAAAAAGCTTATAAAGGCAGAAAAGTACTGCAGAGGACTGATTTTCCCAGAGAACCGGTGATGTGGTAGAGCCAGGTCTCAATGACCTGGAATTGTGATCATTTCTTCCTAACTGTGACTTCACAGATACCATGTGGGTAGCTTGAAATTGGCCATACTGGGAGCACAAATCTGGGCTATTTTCCTTCTCATTAGATACTGTACATTTACCAGCACATCACTGTAAAGAACCCCATAGAAAATTCATAATTTTGATAATCTGGTCCAAATGGTAAGAATGAGTGAAAGTTGCTCAGTCGTGTCCAATGCTTTGTGACTTCATGAACTATACAGTCCATGGAATTCTCCAGGCCAGAATATTGAAGTGGGTAGCCTTTCCCTTTTCCAGGGGATCTTCCCAACCCAGGGATCAAACCCAGGTCTCCCACATTGTAGGTGGATTCTTTACCAGCTGAGCCACCAGGGAAGTCCAAGAACACTGGAACAGTAGCCTATGCCTTCTCCAGAGGATCGTCCCAACCCAGGAATTGAACCAGGGTCTCCTGCATTGTAGGCAGATTCTCTACCAGCTGAGATACCAGGTAAGAACGAGGGTGTGCTCAAAAAAGAGTAGAATTATTAAAGGTTTAGATCAGCTGTGACAAACTTTTTACCTTATTTCTAACTTCCCATAATTCACATTTGTGTCAATGCCAAACCCTAGAGGGTTCTCTCTAAAGCAGTGGTTTTCAAACCCTAGTCTGCCTCATGATAACCTGGAGCCTTGTTCAAACACAGATCACTGTGCCTTGCTCTCAGTTTCTGATTTAGTAGCTCTAGACAGCAAGAATTTACAGCTCTAACAAGTTCTAGGTGCTGTTGCTGCTACTGTTGCTATTCTGAGGAGCATCATTGGGAACCAGTGTTTTAAAGAAATTAAAGGAAAACCTTAGGGTGGGGGTTGGCATTGTGAAGTGAAGTGAGTCTCATTTGACCTATGTAGTTGTGTGGGGGAGTCTGTCCGCTGACTTACTGTTCTGCTTCCTAAAGTTAGCCTCCCAGGCAAGAAACCCTTTCCATTAGAGATAGCTTAAGTTGCTTTGCCATTCAGTTAATAGGCCTGTTGACGAAACAAAACCAGTTATTCTATAGCTTCTTAGAATCAACCTTATTTTTCCTGTAGTGAATGAATAATTATATAGACATGTCAATGTAACTTATGTTTATTATCATTTTCAGTTTTATGATCAACTTTTCATCAAAAAATAGATAATGTAATTAAGCTTACAAAATAAAATGTATATGCTATTACTGTTAACAATGTAAAAACAGAAAAGGGCAGAAACGGAGACAAAAGTTAGGAAGACAGGTAGGAAAAAAAGAATAGAAACAAAGATTTTGCATAGTGAACAACTTATTATTTAAAGTTGATATCCAAATAAAGAGTTTTTTATGTATAACACTCAACTTTACCAAGGCAAAAAATAGAAGAACTGAAAATTTTAATATCTCTCAAAAATAAAAAAAAGATTTGAAACAGGTATCCTAAAGAAATAAATCCTTTTTTTTTTTATATAGTAGGGAATAGGTAGAGGGGTGAAAGTCAATAAAGAAGTAAAAGGAGAGCTAAGGATATTATTTACTGCTCTGAAAGTAACAATCAGAAATAAAGAAATATAGTTAAAGGCAATAAACTCTGATGACTGAATAGTTGGCTTGGCTTGGCAACTAAGGAGAACATTGGTACTTCTCATTGAAAAACTTGTGCTATCTTAGAACTCAAATGGGCATGTGAATGTATTGTCTTTAAAAATGTCATTTACATTAAGATGACTTCTTGGTATGAACCATCCTGAGCATTTGTAGTTTAGTTGGAAATGGACAATGGATACAGAGACTTTTTCAGATTGAAGTGTAGTTTATTTACAGTGTATAGTTTCAGAGAAATTAAGTTATATATTATTTTTCAGTTTCTTTCTCCTTATAGGTTATTATAAGATATTGAATATAGTTCCCTGTGGCACAATAAATCATTGTTGCTTATATATTTTAGATATATAGTAGGGGGTATCAGTTAATTCCAAACTGCTAGCTTATCACTTCCTTGCCCCTTTCCCCTTTGGTAGCCATAAGTCTGTTTCTATTGTCTCCAAGTCTGTTTCTGTTTTGTAAATAAGTTCAATTGTATCATTGTTTAGATTTCACATTAAGTGATATCATATTTGTTTTTCTGTCTGACCTCACTTAATATAATCTCTAGATCTATTAATGTTGCTGCAAATCATATTATTTCATTCTTTTTTATTTCTGAGTAATATCCCATTATATATATGTGTGTGTGTGTATACCACATCTTTATCTGTTCATCTGTTGATGGAAGTTTAGCTTGCTTCTGTCTTGGCGATTGTAAATAGTGCTGCTACAAATATTGGGGTAAATTTATCTTTTAGAATTTGAGTTTTCATCTTTTCCAGATATATGCTCAGGAGTAGAATTGCTGGATCACATGATACCTCTGTTCTTAATTTTTTGAGGCATCTCCATACTGTTTTCCATAGTGATTGTACCAATTTACATTATCACTGGTGATGTTGGAGGGTTTTCTTTTCTCCACAACCTCTTCAGCATTTATTATTTATAAACTTGCTGATGATGGTCATTATGACTGGTGTGAGTGGTGCCTCACTGTAGTTTTGATTTGCATTTCTCTAATGATTAGCAATATTGAGCATCTTTTCATGTCCCTGTTGGCCATTCATGTGCTTGTTTTGTATATCATCTTTATAGAAATGTCTGTTTATATCTTCTGCTCATTTTTTGATTGAGCTATTTGATTTTTTGATATTAAACAGTAGGAGTTATTTGTATATCTTGGAAATTAATCTCTTGTCAGTTGCATCATTTGCAAATAGTTTCTCCCATTCTGTAGGCTGTCTTTGGATTTCATAGTTTCTTTGCTGTGCCAAAAGTTTTCAGTTTATTTAGGTCCTATTTGTTTACTTTTGCTTTTATTTCTGTTACTCTAGGAGATGGATTCAAAAAATATAAATTGCTGCAATTTATATCAAAGGATGTTCTATCAACGTTTTCCTCTAGGAGTTCTATAGTTTCTGGTCTTACATGTAGATCTTTAATCCATTTTTGAGTTTATTTTTGTACATGATGCTGTGTGTGTGTGTGCTTAGTCGTGTTCAACTCTTTGGACTCTTTGTGACCCCATGGACCGTAGCATGCCAGGCTCCTCTGTCCATGAAATTTTTCAGTCAAGAATACTGGAATGGGTTGCATTTCCTACTCCAGGGGATCTTCTTGACCCAGGGATCAAACCTGTGTCTCCTGCATTTGCAGGCAGATTCTTTACCATTGCACCATCTGGGAAGCACATATGATGTAGAGAATGTCTTAATTTTATTCTTTGATATGTAGCTGTCCGGTTTTCCCAGCACCACGTATTGAAGAGACCGTCTCTTCTCCTTCCCATTATTGTTCACGTGCTCAGTCACATCCAATTCTTTGTGACTCCGTGGACTAGGGCCCACCAGGCTCCTCTGTCCATGGAATTATTCTCTCCTGGCAAGAATACTGGAGAGGGTTGCCATTTCCTCCTCTGGAGGAATCTTCCTGACCAGGGGTCAAACCCACACCTCCTGTGTCTCTGGCATTGTAGGCGTATTTGTTACCCACTGAATCATGACCGCATCTTGGTTTAATTGACCTCAGTGCATAGGTTTACTTCTGGGCTCTGTATTTTATTCCATTGATCTATATGTCTGCTTTGGTGCCAGTATCATACGGTTTGGATTACTGTAGTTTGAAGTTATGGAGTATGAGTCCTCCAACTCTGTTTTTCTTAAGATTATTTTGGCTATTTGGGGTCACACCTTTACTGAATTCATTGATGTGCTCTAGTGATTTATGGTGGCATCGTTAGGATTTTCTATCTATAGTATAATGTCATCTGCAAAGAGTGAGACAGTTTACTTCTTCCTTTCTAATTTAGATTCCTTTTATTTGTTTTTATTGTCTGAATACTGTGGATAGGACTTCCAAAACTGTTGAATAAAAGAGGTGAGAGTGAGCATCTTTCTCTTGTTCCTGATGTTAGAGGGGAATGCTTTCGAGTCTTCACCATTGGATATGATGTTATCTGTGGGTTTGTCATGTATTGTCTTTTTATTTTGAAATATGTTCCATCCATGCCTAGTTTCTGGGGAGTTTTTATCCCAAATGGATGTTGATAAAATTGAATAGATTTTATCAAAGCATTTTCTTCACCTATTAAAATTATAGTATGATTTATATTCTTTTTTTCTATTATTTTTATTATTTATTTTTAAAAATATATATTTAATTTAATTGGAGGTTAATTACTTTACAATATTATATTGGTTTTGCCATACATCAACATGATTTGTAATCTTTAATTTGCTAATGTAGTCTATCACATTGATTAATTTATCAACATTGAAAAATCCTTGCATCCCTGGGATAAATCCCACTTGATCATGGTGTGTGATGCTTTAATGTATTATTAGATTTGGTCTGCTGTTAATTTTGCAGAGGATTTCTTCATCTCTGTTTATCAGTGATTTTGGCTGTAATTTGTTTCTTTGTGATATATTTGTCTGGTTTTGGTGTCAGGGTGATGGTGGCCTCATAGAATGAGTTCGGGAGTATTCCTTCTTCAACTTTTTAGAATAGTTTCAGAATCATAGCTGTTGTTTTTCCACTCAGTGTTAGGTATAATTAACCCGTGAAGCCATCTGGTCCTGGACTTTTGTTGGGAGTTTTAAAATTTCTGATTCAATTTATTTATTTATTTTTTAAAATTAATTTTTATTTTTTAGTTTGTTATGCTTTATAATATTGTATTCATTTTGCTATACATTGACATGAATCAGCCACGAGTGTACATGAACTCCCAATCCCGACCCCCACCCCCCCCCCCCCCCCCCCCCCCCACCTTTTTGTTTTTAGTTGCCATAATGACATCTGATTTCACCTGAGGTTAACCAATGCTTTTTTCTTACGGAAATGTTTGTCTTAAGCTATGCTAATTTACTATGCATCCACCAGAAACTCTGTCTTCATGTTGGTTCCACCTTTTGGGCTCAGAACCTACTTGATAAACCAGTATGTTATACTCCTCTATTGTTCCTCTAATCTAAGTAAATGACATTTTTTTGTATGGTGATCTGCCTTTTTTCAAGATTCAAGTTAATCATTTTATGGCCCAAGATAAACCATTTGGAGCCAAGGTTATCCCAAAATACATCTTATGGGTGAGGGGCCTGGTGCCATTCTAAGTTAACAGACTGCTGGTGACTATATAACATCCAGCTGAAGGCTAGCATGGGGGTATTCTTTCTGCCCCCTTCTGATGCCTATGTCAGAAGCTTTCTCTATCTCCTTTATACTTTAATAAAACTTTATTACACAAAAGCTCTAAGCAATCAAGCCTTGTCTCTGGCCCCGAATTGAATTCTTCTCCTCTGGAGGCCAAGAATCCTGGCGTTGTGATTCAACAACAACCTTTCATCTTGGGGGCTCGTCCAGTATCCAGGACAAGGTAAGGATGCTTGGAGCTCTAATTTTTGTTCTCTTAGCGAACACGTTTTCTGCTGTGCTTTACTAACTCTATGGTGTGCTACTGTGAATGAATGACATGCCCTGCACGAAGCAAGTGAGGAGCCCTGCTCTGCGGTTCCATGGTGATCTCATAAGGCTTATGGCAGAAACCTGCCGGGGGTTTCTACCAACCTGCCAAGGCCAAGAGGCACCCAATTTCTCCTTTGGGAACTGACCAGAAATGGGCAAATCGTGTGGATTGAACTCTCCTTTCTCGGTCAAACTTTTCATTCTCTTTGAGCATTTCATAACTCCTTGGGAATTAGAAGTACTAACCTAATCTATTGGATCATAGACTTTCAAGGGACTTGTGATTTATACTGTTATTGTGTACTGTGGCAAACTTGGATTGGTAGTCAAGAAGCACCTAGCTTCACTAGGAATTGGAAGTTCGGAAACTAAATGGAGCTCTAGCCCCAAGACCATCTCAGAGGTTAAAGGTTACTCAGATTGGGACTGCAATGTTTTGTTTTTTTTTTTTTTTTTTTCCTTTGGTAATGCTGGCTCTTAGTGGACCAGAGGAGGTTCTCATACTGGTGTGGTGATGTTTGAAAAGAACATCTCAGCTTTATATTCATATCAGTCTTATTGTGGTCAGGAATATACTCTGGGTCGTGCAAAGGCACTCAGGTGATGAATGTTTCCCTCAGCGGTCTTAGCTTGGGAGGCATTCTGGAAGATTATTCTGATTGCAGCCCGTGGGGCATCAGAGGCAAGCAAGGTTAAAGGTGAAGAGCTGGACATCAGGTAGAGATGCTATTAGGTCTACCCCTGGTACATCCCCACCCCATCTCAGTGGTAGAACCGGGAGGGTCGAGACGGTGCCTGCGTTGGTAAGGGATAGACTAAGTTGGACCAGGAAGGAAAAGCTTTTGGTGTAAAGTCTGTCTCCACCCCCATCTAGAGCAGGGAGGGATGCCTCTGGTAGAAAAATGGCGCTGGTCGCTTTTTTTTTTTTTTTTCTCTTACAGATGGGAGCTAACAATTCAGCCTCACTCCTTTGAACTGTATCCAGAAATACTGGGATAGATTCAATCCCAGGGCTTAAAGAAGACACACCTGGTCTTCCTATGTGATACTGCATGGCCGTGGTATCCATTGGAGGACGGCAAACGGTGGCCAGTTGGAGGGTCTCTTAAGTATAATACTGTTTTCCAATTAGACCGGTTCTGTAAGGAACAAGGGAAATGGGTAGAAGTAGCATATGTGTTACCCTTTTTCTCTCTGCGAAATATGCCAGACTTATGTCCTAAGGGTATAGATTTGGGTGTGAAACCTTCAGCTCCCTTCTGTCCTCCCACTTTGCCCCCATACCTGGGGCTCCAAGCTGAGCTAACTGAAAGCCAGAGAACCCCCCTCAGAATGGCCGCTTTGGTCTCAGTGGAAATCCAAACTGAGATTCAAATTGCCCACGTGGAGGTCCAAACAACTCCTGTCTCAGTATGACCTCAGACTACCCTGGTTTCAGTAGAAACTCAGACCATTGAAGTTAGAGATGAGGTGGAGGACAGGAGACAAAGAGACAAAGAGAAATAGGTTTCTCCAGTTTATCCCTGGGATCATATTCGCGGAACAGCCAGAGAGACAGAGGAACAGCCACACAAGCTATTGCCTGTTTATGAAACACCCACTGGGAGAAATAATCAGTCCATGAGAGTTAGTAAGCCTTTCTCTTATCAAGAAATACAAAGAACGAAGGAGGATCTGGGAGACTATTTAGAGAACCCAGAAAAATATATTAAAGCTTTTAAAGGTGTTACTCTGCTTTATGACCTTACTTGGAAGGATGTGATGTATGCCTTGGGACAAACGCTGACTCCCGACTCAAAGACTCGAGTTTTGGGAAAAGCAGTTGCTTATGGAGATGAATGGCTTGGAAATGAATCAGTAGGGAAGAGGGAAGACGAGATAGCGGCCCTCCCCACTGGGAATCAGGCAGTCCCAACTATAAAACTAGACTGGGACTACAACTCACCTAAAGGAAAATGGGATCAGAGTCATTTTGTCAGTGTATTCTTGAAGGACTCAGGCAGGCACATTCTAAGCCGTTAAACTATAGTAAATTGGCAGACAGAACAGGAGGAGAAGGAAGCTCCTGGTAAATTCCTAGATAGACTAAGAGAAGCTCTGCGCAGATTCACTGAGATTGATCCCGAAAGTGAAGAAGGAAAAGTGATCTTAAAAGATAGATTTATCACTCAGTCGGCTCCAGATATATGCCATAAGCTACAAAAACAGGCGTATGGGCCAATTCAGTCGTTAGGTACTCTGTTACAACTGGCTCAGATGGTCTATTACGGTAGGGAATATGAGGAAAAGAAAGAAAGGTAAAGAAGGACAAAGGAAAAGGTGGAAGCCTTCGCAATGGCTACGAAAAACCCTCTTAAACAGCCAGAGAAAAATGTCCAGAGGGACCCAGGTGAAAAATGATGGGCTTGCTCTTATTGTGGAAAGGAGGGGCACCTCAAGCGGGATTGCCCTCAGGCATCTAAGCCGCCCCCGGCTCTATGTCCTGTCTGCAAAGGACCACACTGGAAGAGAGACTGCCCTCAGAGGCGTAGTTCTCTGGGGTCGGACTCTCAAGACAATCAGGACTGAAGGTGCCTGGGGGTCCCCACACAAGCTCCCATCCTAATTACATCTGAGGAACCCTGGGTATTAATAATTGTGGGGGGGGGGGTGCCAATCCGTCGATTTCCTTTTAGATACTGGGGCAACTTACTCTGTGCTTACTGAAGCCCCTGGCCCACTTTATTCCCAATCCGCTTCCATAATGGACTGTCTGAACAAGCCAAAAGTATTATTTGTTATTCTTTATCTTGCAACTGGGATTCTGTGCTATTTTCACACGAGTTTCTGATCGTGCCAGAATCTCCCTCACCTCTTTTGGGAAGAGATATACTGAGCAAGGTCCATGCCTCTGTTTTTATAAATATGGAGCCCTCCCTTTCTCTTCCTCTAGTTGAACAAAATGTAAATCCTAAAGTATGGGCTGATAGAAAATCTGTGGGTCGGGCAAAAAATGCTATTCTGTAGTTGTCAAGCTCAAAGACCCACACTTATTTCCACATAAGAAGCAGTATCCTCTGAAACCTGAGGTTAAGGAAGGGTTAAAACCTATCATTGAAAATTTAAAGGAACAGGGACTATTAATTCCCTGTTACAGTCCTTGCAACACTCCTATTTTGGGTATAAAAAAATCAAATGGTAAATGGAGACTAGTTCAAGGTTTACAAATAATAAATGAGGCTGTAGCTCCTTTACACTCCGTGGTGCCTAATACTTATACTTTATTGTCTGAAATTCCTGAATGAGCCAAATATTTCTCAGTAATTGATTTAAAAGATGCCTTCTACTCAGTGTCTTGGCAGTGGAAAGTCAATTTCTATTTGCCTTTGAAGACCCTATGCAGCCAGCTGCTCAGTTAACCTGGACAGTTTTGCCCCAGGGATTTCATGACAGTCCTCACTTATTTGGACAAAGTTTTTCACGGGATCTACAAAACTTTAATAGCTCTGAAGTGGTGGTATTACAATATGTAGATGATATTTTGCTCTGTGCTGAGACAGAGGAAGCTTGTTCTTGAGCCTCAGAAGATTTCTTAAACTTTCTGGAAGGCTGTGGTTACAAGGCATCAAGAAAAAAGGCTCAGCTTTGTCAACAATCAGATATCTGGACCTAATCATATCAGAAGGGACTAGGGCCATAGGCCCTGAGAGAATTAAGCCTATACTAAATCATCCCCTACCTATGACTTTAAGACAATTGAGAGGATTTTGGGGAATCACAGGTTACTGTTGCATTTGGATTCCAGGTTATGGGGAACTTGCCCAGCCTTTATATAAACTTATAGCTGAAACTCACCAGGCCCAAACTGACAAACTTATTTGGTCACCAGAAACTCAAAAGGCTCTTAAGGTTCTTCAGACTGCTCTCCTGCAAGCTCCAGCTCTGAGCTTGCTCACAGGGTCAGGATTTAATTTGTCACTGAAAGAAAAGGTATGGCCTTGGGAGTTTTGACACAACCCCAAGGGCTTCACCAGCAACCTATTGCTTATCTAAGCAGAGAATTAGATGTAATTTCACGTGGGTGGCCCCACTGCCTAAGAGTAATTGAGGCAGCGGCTTTATTAGCACCTGAAGCTTTAAAAATAATTAATGGACGAAACCTTACTGTACTGACTTCTCATGATGTGAGTGGAATCTTAAATTCTAAGGTTAATATTTGGATGACAGACAGTAGGCTTCTTAAATATCAGTCATTGTTGTTAGAAGGACCAGTAACTAAGCTTAAAGTCCGTGGAAATTTAAATCCTGCCACTTTCCTTCCTGAGAAGGAAAATGAAACACCTGATCACAATTGTTCTCAATTCCTAACTTTAAACTATGTAGCTCGGGAAGATCTAATGGATATCCCATTAGACAATCCTGACATGGAAATATTTACAGATGGCAGTTCTTTTGTTCGAGATGGAAAGCGTAAAGCAGGTTATACCATGGTGACTGCTGAACAGGTTTTGGAAGCAAAATCTGGATTACAACGAAGTGGGAAGTATCCAGGAAAGGACTGGGAAATTGATTTTACTCATATGCCAAAAGCTAATGGATATTCTTGCTTACAAGTTTGGGTAGATACTTTCACTGGATGGATTGAGGCTTTTCTCTGTTGTAGTGAACAGGCCTAGGAGGTTATAAAGATTCTCTTCATCAGTGGAAGGCTTCCCGTGGTGGACATCTCCACTTCAAGGAAAGGACTTTCTCCAAGTCTGTGAATACCTTCGACAACAATCACATGCGACGCCTCTTCTTCATCTGATGTCACCTACCAACCTTAAAATGGACTGGTGCAACACGTTGCACTTTAACTATGGACATAATGTAACTTTTCATTTTGATTCTGATTGTTTTGTTTTTGCTGTTTACTCCCTGCATCTGTAACTGTGTAACTGGGTTTGTTTCTAGCCGCATGAAAGCCTTTAAGCTACAAATGGTTGCTCAAACTCCTGCTACTGCTGCACCTTCCTCCAACTACTATTTGGGGCCCCTGGATCAGATATCCTCAATATGAGGATTAGGAGAATATGTTGCCTCACCAATTTAGGGACAACGCCCCTTCTCAGCTCGGAAGCAGTTATGGAATGAGAACGACGCCCCTTTTCCCTAGGCAACATAATTCTCCTAAAAGAAAAGGGGGGAATGAGAGGGTAACAGGCAGGAAGGCCAGGGGTCTCCAAACGGAGGAAACAGACTGCAAGTGTCAGACATTTTATCTCTCTTAAGCAGCAGGAGGAAACAAACTAGCTATATTTTTTCCTTCTCTATACAAATTTAAAAGGAGGGTTCTCTTAAAATTCTGTGTTGCCATAATGACATCTGATATCACCTGAAGTTAACCAATGCCTTTTTCTTATGGAAATGTTTGTCTTAAGCTATGCTAATATACTATGCATCCACCCCAAACTCTGTCTTCAAGTTGGTTCCGCCTTTTGGGCTCAGAACCTACTTGATAAACCAGTATGTTATACTCCTATATTGTTCCTCTAATCTATGTAAATGAAACTTTTTGTATGGTGACCTGCCCTTCTTCAAGATTCAAGTTTTATGGCCCAAGATAAATCATTTGGAGCCAAGGTTATCCCAGAACACATCTTATGGGTGAGGGGCCTGGTGCCATTCTAAGTTAACAGGCTGATGGTGACTATATAACATCCAGCTGAAGGCTAGCAGGGGGGTACTCTTTCTGCCCCCTTCTGATGCCTATGTCAGAAGCTTTCTCTGTCTCCTTTATACTTTAATAAAACTTTATTACACAAAAGCTCTGAGCGATCAAGCCTCGTCACTGGCCCCGGATTGAATTCTTCTCCTCCGGAGGCCAAGAATCCCGGCGTCGTAATTCAACAACAACCTTTCAGTTAGAGAACTAAGATCCTGCAAGCTGCATGGCACAGTCAAAACATTAAATTTACAAAAAGAATGAAACGGAGGCACACAAATTACCAATTTCAGAAATGAAAAAGGGACATCATGATAAATCTCTATGGACACCCAAAAGATAATAAATAATACCATGAATAACTTTATGCCCACAAGTTTTATAACCTAGATTAAATGGGCAATTCCTTGAAAGGCAATCTGTCCAAAACTCGCACAAGAAGAAATAGAATATTTGGATAGGCCTATATCTTAAAGAAATCAAATCGATAATAACCTTCCCAAACAGCACCAGGCTCAGAGGGGTTCACTGGTGAATTCTACCAACTGTTTAGCAAAGAAAGTATACCAATTGTCTATAGTCTTTTTCAGAGAGAGACACACACAAAGGAAGATAGATACTTACTAATTCATTCTGTGAAGCCGACATTACCTTAATATCCAAACCAGACATAGTCATTACAAGAAAAGAAAACTAGAGACCAATATCTCTCATGAACCTACATGTAAAACTCCTTAGCAAAATATTGAATCCAGTAATTAATAAAAAACTTAGGCACAGCCAAGTGGGATTTATCTCAGGTATGCAGCTTTGTTAAACATTTGAAAATCAACTAATGTAATTAATTTCATTAACAGTTCATTTCAGTCACTCAGTTGTGTCCGACTCTTTACGACCCCATGAACTGCAGCATGCCAGGCCGCCCTGTCCATCGCCAACTCCTGGAGTTTACCCAAACTCATGTCCATTGAGTTGGTAATGCCGTCCAACCATCTCATCCTCTGTCATCCCCTTCTCCTCCTGCCCTCAATCTTTCCCAGCATCAGGATCTTTTCAAATGAGTCAGCGCAGGTGGTCAAAGTATTGGAGTTTCAGCTTCAACATCAGACCTTCCAGTGTTCACCCAGGACTGATTTCCTTTAGGATGGACTGGTTGGATCTCCTTGCAGTCCAAGGGACTCTCAAGAGTCTTCTCCAGGCCATTTCATGGACGCCGGGTGTGCGAGAACCTCCGGGGACGCCGGAAGGGAGGGGACCGGGAAGACCTCGCCTAGGTTCTGTGGATTTGAACCTCCGCATTTTCAACCCAAGATCTCGAAATGCATCATGATTCCTGTCCTTTGGACTGTAAAGTTTATGTAGGTAATCTTGGAAACAATGGTAACAAGACTGAATTGGAACGAGCTTTTGGCTATTATGGACCACTCCGAAGTGTGTGGGTTGCTAGAAACCCTTCCGGCTTTGCTTTTGTTGAATTTGAAGATCCCCGAGATGCAGCTGATGCTGTCCGAGAGCTAGATGGGAGAACACTCTGTGGCTGCCGAGTAAGAGTGGAACTATCGAATGGTGAAAAGAGAAGTCGTAATCGTGGCCCACCTCCTTCCTGGGGTCGTCGCCCTCGAGATGATTATCGGAGGAGGAGTCCTCCACCTCGACGCAGATCTCCAAGACGGAGAAGCTTCTCCCGCAGCCGGAGCAGGTCCCTTTCTAGAGATAGGAGAAGAGAGAGATCACTGTCCCGGGAGAGAAATCACAAGCCGTCCCGATCTTTCTCTAGGTCTCGTAGCCGATCTAGGTCAAATGAAAGAAAATAGAAGACCAGTTTGCAAGAGGAGTGGTGTACAGGAAATAACTTCATTTGACAGGAGTATGTACAGAAAATTCAAGTTTTGTTTGAGACTTCACAAGCTTGGTGCATTTTTAAAATGTTTTAGCTGTTCACATTTGTTTGTTGGAACAGTGACACAAAGGTAATTCTCTATGGTTTGAAATGGATCATATGATGCATGTAATATCAAGAATTGTTACTTTACAATATTCCCTTAAGCAAAATTTAATTTGCTTTGAATTTTAGTCTTGCATAGGCTGAAATAAACCTCTTAACTCCTGCCCAGCTAAAATCGATGTTTAACATTATGGAAATAAAAACTGGCAAAAATTGAAGATTTTTTTCAGCAAAGCTGGGATATGGTATGCAGCTGTAGTTAAGCAATTTTTAAAAGCTGCCATGAACTCAAAAGCCAGCTGGAAAAATTAAAGCTGCACCCTTAAACTAGATTAGAGGTTTAAAAATCCCACTAGTCTTCACACTGGACAAAAGGTTGTCCAGTTGGTGTAGAATCTAAGAAGTTTCAAGGAAGTTAGTTTACCTTTGCTTTAGGTTGTAAGTTCCTTCTGTGATTGCTGTATATGAATACATAGCTCTTTGTAACGTTCTTTATTTGGAAATATGAGACTACTCAAGATAACAAATGTCCTGCCAGTTTAAGGGTACATTGTAGAGCTGAACTGAGTTGTGCAAGATTCTTTTTTCATGCTGTCATTTGTAATATGTTTTGTGAAAATCCTTGGGATTAAAGTTTTGGTTACAAAAAAAAAAAAAAGAGTCTTCTCCAATACCACAGTTCAAAAGCATCAATTCTTTGGCACTCAGCTTTCTTTATAGTCCAACTTTCACATTCATACATGCCTACTGGAAAAATTGTAGCCTTGACTAGATGGACCTTTGTTGACAAAGTAATGTCTCTGCTTTTTAATATGCTGTCTAGGTTGGTCATATCTTTCCTTCCAAGGAGTGAGCGTCTTTTAATTTCATGATGCAGTCACCATCTGCAGTGATTTTGGAGCCCCCCAAAATAAAGTCAGCCACTGTTTCCACTGTTTCCCTCTCTATTTCCCATGAAGTGCTGGGACCAGATGCCATGATCTTCGTTTTCTGAATGTTGAGCTTTAAGCCAACTTTTTCACTCTCCTCTTTTACTTTCATCAAGAGGCTCTTTAGTTCTTTTTCACTTTCTGCCATAAGGGTGGTGTCATCTGCATATCTGAGGTTACTGATACTTCTCCCGGCAATCTTGATTCCAGCTTGTGCTTCTTCCAGCCCAGCGTTTCTATGATGCACTCTGCATATAAGTTAAGTAAGCAGGGTGTCAATGTTGAGTGTTTCCCTCTCTATTTCCCATGAAGTGCTGGGACCAGATGCCATGATCTTCGTTTTCTGAATGTTGAGCTTTAAGCCAACTTTTTCACTCTCCTCTTTTACTTTCATCAAGAGGCTCTTTAGTTCTTTTTCACTTTCTGCCATAAGGGTGGTGTCATCTGCATATCTGAGGTTACTGATACTTCTCCCGGCAATCTTGATTCCAGCTTGTGCTTCTTCCAGCCCAGCGTTTCTCATGATGCACTCTGCATATAAGTTAAGTAAGCAGGGTGTCAATGTTGAGTACAGCCTTGGTGTACTCCTTTTCCTATTTGGAACCAGTCTGTTGTTCCATGTCCCAGCTCTAACTGTTGCTTCCTGACCTGCATATAGGTTTCTCAAGAGGCAGGTCAGGTGGTCTCTTTCAGAATTTTAGTTTGTTGCGATCCACAGTCATTAACAGGCTAAAGAAGAAAACTGTGATCATATTAATAGATGCAGAAAAAGCATTTGACAAAATCCAACAGCCATTCATGATGACAACTCTAGGAGTAGAGGGGAACATTCTCAGCCTGATAATGAATATCTACAACCTATCTACAGCTAACAAATACTTAATGACGAGAAAGTATAAGCTTTCCTACTAAAATCAGGCCCCAGGCAAGGATATCCTCTCTGACCACTCCTCAATATTACACTGGAATTCCTAGTTAATGCAGTAAGACAAGACAATAAAAGATATAGTGATAGGCAAGGAAGAAATAAAGTTGTCTTTGTTCACAGATGATATGACTGTATAGAAAATCTGTTGTTTTTCAGTCACTACATTGTATGTGACTCTTTGTGACCTAATTTGTCAGAATTCTCAAAAAACTCATGGAACTAATTAATGACTATAGCAAAGTTGAAGGATATAGGTGGTACGCAAGAGTCCATTGCCTTCCTATATACCGGACTTTCCTATATACCAGCAATGAACAAGTGGAATTGGAAATTGAAAACAACACAATTTACATTAGTATGGGGAAAATGAAATGCTTGGGTTTAAGTTTAGTAAGGTATGTATAATATCTGTGAAGAAAAACTGCAAAAAAGTCTGAAGAAAGAAGCAAGACTGAAATAAATGGAGAGATATTCCATGATCACAGATAGGAAGACTTGATACTGTCAAGATGCCATTTCTCCCTCTCTTGTAGATTCAACACAATTCCAATAAAAATCTCAGCAAGTTATTATTTTTTAAATTAATTTTAATTGGAGGCTAATTACTTTACAATATTGTGGTGGGTTTTGCGATACATTGACATGAATCAGCCATGGGTATATATGTGTCCTCCTGTCCC